>CM032641.1:3384894-3819894 GCA_019097785.1 Fraxinus excelsior
CTCTGAATATTGGGATGCTTCACAGAAAATCCTTAGAAATTAGTAGATGTGATGCATAGAAGGAATATTACTTGCATACATGGTCAAAGGGGAGGGAGAGAATATGAAACAAATAGGGAACAGGGGATGTGAAATTTTGGTAATATATGCAAGGAAAATAACAGAAAATGGGTAGGAATATTCATTGAACCAGGTTTAGAACAGGAGATTTAGAAATTTAAGAGAGTTGGGACACGTCACTATTTTAGTCCCTATTTGAAGGGAATTAAAATAAGATTTTTAGTAGATTTTGATTAAAGTTGATGAAATGTGGAGTTAAAAAGTTGTGAGTCCTATGAAATAAGTAGTTAAAATTAATTTTTGACTTCGATTTCTATTAAAATCTAGATTTTAATCTCTACCAAACTAAAGCATAATATTATTAAAGAGCGCGTGAAAATTTGGCCCTGGGAAATCGAAATGTAGAAGGTAACACTAATGAAATTTGGGATGACATATGATTTGGGGTTAGCAAATACATACTACAAAAGGAGAGATCCCAACTTAAAACTTCTTAAAATAGACAATAGTTTAGTCAAATAAATTTCCTCTTCGATATAGAAGTGAATAGATCCTTGTGCAAGGATTGGATAGACTTCATCCTTACCAGAAATCAGTTTGGCTTTATGTTAAAAAGGTCTACTATAGAAGCTTTTCCATCCTCAGAAAATTGATGGACAAGTATAAACAAAGACATGCATTTTGTTTTTGTTCAATTAGAAGAAGCCAGTGACTGTGTCACAGAAGTGCTATTGTAGGTATTAAAGAGCAAATGAATTTATATAATATTGTTAGCGTAATTAGAGAGTAATTATAAGGATTCTTCTTTCCTTATTTAGAATTCTAAATCTGTATATATATATGTACTCTCTCCTTTGTAACAATAGAGAAAATAGTTCTCTCCTATCTCCTATTTACATGGCATCAGAGCTATAAATTTTTTTTTTTCTCTCGAACCTGTGGTTGCCTGCTTGTGTTGACGGCGCCATCCTGTGATTCCGGTGTTGCCTGTGGTTGGTGAGCAATTCTTCGTGGGTGATCGGACTGTTTGTCGGAGCTGGTGTCTTCGACAGTTCCTCGATTTGGGCTTCCGGTAGAGGCGTCGAACCCTTATTGTGCAGTCTGAGGTTCGGGGTCCAAAATTCCGGCGTCTTCCAGGTTGCGTTTCAATCGTAGCAACGTATTCCGGCATTGTTTGGAGGTATTGCTCGCACGGCGCACCTCAATCTGTTTGAGTTCCTTGGAATCAAAGCTGCATCTGTGAGTATATTACGCTTCAGTTCCTTTGGGCGTGATTTGTTTGGTGGGCTCAATTAGTTTGTCTGGGTTCTATTTTTTTGTGGGCATTAATTTTTTTCAATCTTGAGCTTCAATTATTTGTGATTTACTTTGGGCTCTTGTGTGAGGAATTCGTTAATTTGGATATTGAGTTTTATTTCAATGGCCGACGAGCTAAAGAATTTGGTTGTGACTGATGTCATTCCAGTGATATCTAAAATCACGGAACATAAATTGGTTGGTCCAAATTATTTAGATTGGTGTAAGATAGTTCGAATTTACTTGCGGAGTATCTCTATGGCCAGCCATCTTACAAAAGATCTGCCAACGGATAATACTAGCCAAACTTGGCTACGAGATGATGCCCGATTATTCTTACAAATTCAGAATTCCATTGACACTGAGATAGTCGGTTTGATTAATCACTGGGAGCATGTTGAGGAATTGATGGAGTATTTAGAATTTATGTACTCCGGGACAGATTGACCGAAGATCCACTACTGGCTACTGTGTTTTTGTTTTTGTTGGAGGAAATTTGATTTCATGGAAAAGTAAGAAGCAAAATGTTGTGTCCCGATCTAGTGCAGACTCAAAATATAGAGTTATGGCACAGTCTGTGTGTGAGATCATGTGGATAAATCAACTCTTAATTGAAGTTGGTCTTAAGACTTCAACACCAGCAAAATTGTGGTGTGACAATCAAGATGCTCTTCATATTGCGTCTAATCACGTGTTTCATGAACGTACTAAACATATTGAGATTGACTGTCATTTTATGTGAAAAAATACATCAAAATTTAATCTCTACAGGATATGTGAAAACTAGAGAACAACTAGGAGATATTTTCACAAAAGCTCTAAATGAGACCCGGGTTGATTATATTTGTAACAAGTTGGGCATGATTAATATCTATGCTCCAACTTGAGGGGGAGTGTTAGCGTAATTATAGGGATTCTTCTTTACTTATTTAGAATTCTAAATTTGTATATATACATGTACTCTCTCCTTTGTAACAATAGAAAAAATAGTTCTCTCCTATTTACAAATATCAATACTATTAAAATTGCATATGATGGAGTAATAAGAAAGTGTGAGATGTAACAGTAGTATCACCGGAGATTTGCTTCAAGGTTCTACTTCAAGTCCTTTATCTTTTCACTTGAATTGAAAGGAGCTTATGGTACAAATTCAAGATGAGGTTTTTTGATGTATATAATTCGCTAATGACATTTTTAGTTAAATAGAGTACAAGGGAAGGTTAAATTGTAAGTTAGCATGACAAAAAATGGTACAAGAATCCTGTGTGGAAGGAAGATCTTAGGTTAAATGCCCAATTATAGTGAACTATAGACTTGTTATACTAGTACTACATGTTAAGCTGTTAAAAAACAATATTCATAAGATGAATGCAGCAGAAATGAGGATGCTAAGATATATGTGTCGTCATACTAAAATGAATAAGAAAAAAAAAAAAAAAGCGAAACGAAAGATGTCTTGAGTGGTTGGACATGTCTAGCAGAGATCAATGAAACTCCATTTAGAAGAGTTATACGATCTAAAGTAGAATGAATTAATAGAGAGAGGGGTAGACCAATACTAAAATGACAAGTTGTTAAGTGCCTACTTACTGTGAATCTTCTAGTAGATGTAACAACGAACCAAAACGACCCTAAATTTATAGGAACAACATATGATGGGTTTAACATACAAAATAACCACATAACAAGTGTAAATTCAAATGATCAATAGCCCAAAATTGTGAATACAGGCTTCCACTTACTTTTCTCTGAATCTCCAGCTGACTTGCTAGAAGATGGTTGTACTCATCCAAAATCTATTGCATAAGAATAAACTTTAACACATTAATCCAGTACTCAAACCACAAGAAGTTAATAAAAATAAAGTACAACATGTTGGTCATAGCTAATAATGATTTTGTCTTTCACGTTTTTGACACGGGAATGCTTAAAATGACAAATTCAACCTTTGGGCCAGCCAAATGCTTCTATGAATGTCAACTAACCAATAGCTGTCTCAATCATGTCAAAAATAAAGCAGATATGTGTAATTTCAACAAAACTAAATGTATTGTTTGTGAGAAAATGAATAAGAAGTACCGCTTCAACTTTGCTGCTGAAAAGGGCACTACCTAATTCTTCTCCTCCATCACACTCACAAGTGCCACATTCTCCAACTGAATTGCAGTGTGAATTTATCATGACCGATTTGCCAACACCTTTTGATTGATTTAGTCGATGAACATATCTGTCTCCAACATAATCCCAAATTTGTTGTTTTTCTACTTCAAGTGAAAAGCGATGTTGTTTATCACTCCAATGTCCACTAGCATGACCTTCTTCATACCTATATTGCACATATTGATATCAATCAGATACATTTCAACATCAATGAAGTAAAACACATATGATTAAATAAAAATGACATGGATATAAAAAATTAGGCCATCAAATAACTAAAACCGAGTCTCCTTTACCTTCCACATCCTACAAAACCACAGATCAAGCAGACCCAAAGGTTGTTTAAAGTTCCACACACTGCACAGGCTGGTTTCTCATCTTGTTGTTGACAAAGCCGACAAACCTGCCAACAAGAATAAAACAAAAGATGCAATATTGTCAGATGTCATCAGATATTTTAATTTTTCATAATACAGCACTAAGCTCACATCAATAATTGATACTCCAGCATTCTACTGCCAAAGTGAATAACCAAAAATGTTACTTCCACAGAATGTAAAAGAGTCCATATTTGCTTCAGTAAAATAATTAAAACATTAAAATGTTTATAATGGAGGTATTTTTTTCCTCAAAGTTGGTCTTTTATTTTCTCATTTGTTGGAGGGCACCTAGACCCCCTTCTGTTACTAAACTTTTCTTTCTGATGTAATAAATCACCATCAATTTAATGGTTAAAAAACTAAAGTAACCAAAACACATTTTAATGTGTGTGTTTTGGTTGCTTTTGTTTGTTTGTTCGTTCCATATGGACTCATAACTCCATAATTATAGATCAGCTCAAATTTGTGCCGGGATAATGGTCTCATTTTGTCCAGGTCAGCGTTGATGTTGAATGTTGAACACAAAATTCAAGTTTGTCCTCACTTTAAAAACTTAAAGCTTTGGACGAGGTGGTTCAATATAATATTAGAGTAGTTAAAGGCATAAGTTCAAGTGTTGCTGCCACCTAGTTATGGAAATTGCGCATGTCATACTTTTGATTTAAAAATGGATTCTGGCCAAAATTTAATAAATAAATTTGTCCCTTCATAAGAACTTAAGATTTTAGATGAAGTGATTCAACACCAAATATCAATAAAATCACCAAAACATCCTGAGACACCTTGGAGACTTCTGACACCGATGAATGTTATTTGCAACCGATGTGCATACAAGTCAAGACAGAATGTCTAGTGAGCCTTTTGTTTGGGTTCCATGCACCTTTCTTATGATGATGATGATGATCAATTGATGGGTTCCATGCACCTTTCTTATTGCAAAGAGTGATTTATCAGAGATCACCCATGTATTCTTTACTTTATGTTTTATCATATTTTTCCAGACCAATCAATGTGATGAGGGGGTAGATTATCCAATTATGTCCTATTATCAATTATTATGCGCTATAATATATTTGATAAATTTAACAAAGAGATCTAAGCAGTTGATAAAGGGAAAGGAAGGGAGAACGCATGGAGCAGGATACAACTGTCTTGTAGTCTCCCATATAGACAGCTCAATCAGTTCTCTCTTATTCTCTTCACCCTATTGTTTTGGCAAATATAATAAATACAAACTTCTAAGTACATTATATAAATTAATTTTTTTTTTAAGGTCCTATATACACGCTGCTTTACTGGCCATGCCAAGCTTCTATACACACAGCCATATTTGCTGCAACAAATGTATGCATATTTGTTCATTTCAATGAGATGACTCTTAACACTTGCGGTGAACAGTTCCAAGTCTTCAGTATTAGCTCGACAACGTTTAGGAGACCCTTAACGTGAGTTCATTCGAAATACTTTTAACCAAGAAAGCTCACGATATTTTGATTTGCAAGGCTTTTCGAGGCCAGGTGAATTTTGTCATTACCACAACTTTTCTTTACATAACCAAATTGCATTTGAAACATGCTCATAACTAAGGTAACATATCAATATTACATAGAGAATTTTTCCCCTTAAGAAGGAAAAGCCAATGATTCAAGTTCTTTATCCAGCACATTAGGATATAGATCAGCCAAAGTTGCCAGTAGGTCAATTGGAAACTAAATCAACAACAAATCAACCTACAACAAAATGAAAAGCAAAAAGCAAATAGGTGGATAAACTTACCAGGCAAGATAAGTAGGTCCACTTCGAAACACATGAACATTGAAATGAATGGTCACACAGTGTACTCTGTATTCCACTAGTATCATAGTCCAATCTCTCTGACATTTTCAACAAAATGTACACATCATTACTAGAGATCTTCTTGTTGCATATAAATGAAAAGGTAGTTAAATAAGTCAAGAAGATGCCTTAAGGAAAAAAGAAGATGAAAAAGTACAGAAGCACGGACACAATTTTTATTATGCATACAGATAATGTGCATATGCTAGCAAGATAGACAGACCAAGACAAACCGGGCAAGTGGGCAATTCAGCAAATTCAGATGGAGGAGTATTGGCAATTTCTGCTGACGTGGTATACTGAACTGATTGGGCAAAATACATATGGCAAACCTCAACCTGGAAATTCAATCAAATTATTAAAATAAAATTTAAAAGATAGCATTAATTCTAAGAGCAAATGAATGCATGTTTGCAGTATTAAGATCAGACAGTACCTCAGACGGCTTGAATTTTTTGCCATTGAAATTTAAATAAAACCCATCAGCAGAAAACTGATTTTCTAACCTGATCAACACACTGTACCTATCCTCCACTCCATCATTTCTGTTCCAACACACAGAAGAAAAAGAAGAAGAAAAAAAAAACTAAGCAAGCTAATATTCAAAATGTGGATAATAAACAAAAACATCAGAAAGAAGGAACAAAGAACATGTATATATTGCAGTGCCCAGGAGCCAAAAAAAAAAAATTCACTTCCATCAAGAATGAGTTAAGTTCTGCCCCGTATAACTCCAATCCATTTAGGAAGTGAGGAGCTATTTAGGCAGTAATATTCTAATATTTTTTAAATATAAAATTCCATTTCAAACATGTGGAGTAGAAAATGTTGTGTTTTCCCACTTGTTCCTCGTTTCCATTATGTGCTAACACAAACTTAAGAATTAGCAAGATTCATATCCAAAAATCTCTTTTCATAAGGTGCTAACCAACAATTCACCAAAACTTGAAAATTACCCTTCAAGCCTTTATAAAGTCCTTTGCCTTGTCATATTTTGGGGTTAAACCTTATTGCTTCTTATTAGAATCCCACATTGCTTGGGAAAATATAAATAATCCACTTAATAAGGTGAGGGCAATCCTCCCCTAATAAGCCGGTTTTATTAGGTGGAGTTAGGCCCAATATTCCTAACATGGTATCAGAGCTAGGCCCAATTATGCAATGTTGGGTGCTACCCAATATCGATTTGTTCACAGTTGTTTGGCATGGTCCACGCTGTGCGTGAGGGGGCGTATTAGAATCCCACATTG
Source organism: Fraxinus excelsior (assembly GCA_019097785.1). NCBI lineage: Eukaryota > Viridiplantae > Streptophyta > Magnoliopsida > Lamiales > Oleaceae > Fraxinus > Fraxinus excelsior. Next base: position 3,391,877 of record CM032641.1, read on the forward strand.
CTTGGGAAAATATAAATAATCCACTTAATAAGGTGAGGGCAATCCTCCCCTAATAAGCCGGTTTTATTAGGTGGAGTTAGGCCCAATATTCCTAACACTTCTAATGACATGAGTCTCCATGGACTCAAAACTCAAGTGATTGGAATTAAGTACATGATTATGCAAGGAAAGACAATGAAGGTCTGTGCATATCAAAATTAGGAGAACTTTCGCCTTCCAAATAAAAGTTATCACCCGACAAGATTATAATGCGAATATTATCATTCAATAACCTAGGGAAAAAAAGGAAAATAAAGGCTGTAGCAAAAAAAATAAAAAATCCCAAAAGGCCTAAACGAGAGCAGAAGCAGCATGGAAAGTATTCTCATAAAAGAAAGAAAGGGAAATGATGTTCATATTCAAAAAATTAGGAATAACATCAGAAAAATGCATAAATCAATGCAAAGAAGACTATTTTCCATTGAGTTAACCAATCTAACTTCCAACCTTCGAAGGTAGAGGTAGTAAAAGTACAATGAATTGAAAAACTTATTAGTAATACCAAATACAAAGACTTCCATACCTGTGGACCTAGGATATCTCTCAATTTTGCAATTACTTCAATAAAATAACTATCTACGTGTAGGACTATATAATTATCTTAAATTAGTTGCACTACATGAGATGTCATATTATTGTAAAGATAATGCCAAATGCAACTTAGTGCTCCATAACATATTATTATAACTAAAGATGTTTAAAGTAGGAGTACAACAATATATCGAAAACCTCAATCGACGTCTCAAAATATAAGATTATCAAGTAATCATTTCTTAGTTATCAACATTTCATTGAACGGAAGTGAACATGTTTAACAAACCTTTTAATGTTAAATTATGGTTCAAACATGTTCACAATAGAACAAGTCAGAAAATTTATTGTACATAGTGCATCCTATGATGTTCTGTGCTCTTCTATCTTGCCAAAGTGTCATTAATTCACTTGGCACACTGAACACACACTTCTGCATCATATGAATTCAATTGTCCTTTCTTTCCATATATACATACACGATCACATAGGATATGCAGAAGAGAATTTGAAATAAAGGTACCTGAAGAAGAGGATTTTAGAGATGTGAGGGAGGTAGGATTCGCAGAAGAGGAAGAAGTCATCTGGGGAGAAATAGTTGGGCACAGCCACCACAAAAGGTATGGTTGAGTGGGCACTTGGTTTGGACAAGGTGATACCGGTGGAGGTGTGTGAAAGTTTCCGAAAGAGGTGGATGACGCCTTTGAGTTCTGCCGTCCTCAAATTGTTAGGGTTCTCAGGGGTAACGGAGGCAACGGATGTGTTAAGGGTTTGAGGGAAGTTCACAGTATGGATTTTGAGGGTAAACATCTCTCTTCGATCTTGAGAGGAAAGTGCAAATCGTCGCTTGCCTAAATCAAATGTCTTGCAAAGTCTTGAGATATTTTTGGTCTATTACAAACATATTCATTATAAAAATTATGAAGCAGTTGAATTTTGGCAAGAGATCATATTGTGTCTCCACCTGAAATTTGCCAGCAAAAAACAAATTCATTTGTTTTGCTAAATTTGACTTATGTAGGCCATCTAACTTACAGGTATGTTAATCCTTCAACTTTAACTTTATTCAAATTGATAAGTGTCAAATGGTCTGAATCCCTCTCAATGGAGGCTTCTTCTCATTAAATAGGCAGATGCATCCCTAATTACAGCCTATAATCATGTGGTAATGAAATCAAAATCTCCCTATACAAGGTAGCCTACAATCACTCGAGAGAATCATACTATACAAGGTAAATACAATATTTTCTATCTAGTAATGGACAGCTGTACAATATATGTTAACATCCCCCCTCAAATTGATGCTAACCGATCAGAAAGCATCAATTTGTTAATCATAAACTGATGTCGTTGACTAGATAGCGCCTTGGTAAACACATCAGCTGTCTGCAATTCTGTTGAAATATGAGGGAGAGTAATCACATGTTGATCAAATGCATCACGAATGGAATGACAATCTACTTCAATGTGTTTAGTGCGCTCATGAAAGACCGGATTGGCAGCAATATGAATAGCACTTGTGTTATCAGCGTGAAGTGGAGTCGGAGCAAGTTGAGGGAAACCAAGTTCGCCTAACAAGCCCCGCAACCACACAATCTCCGAACATGCTGAGGACATAGCACGATATTCAGATTCGGTAGAGGATTTTGAGACGCGATCTTGCTTCTTACTTTTCCAAGATATAAGAGCGTCCCCAAGAAACATGCACCAACCGGTAACAGAACGTCGAGTATCAGCACAACCAGCCCAATCAGCATCACTATAAGCCATCAATTGTAAAGAATTCCCATTAGAAAAGAATAACCCACGACCAGATGTACCTTTAAGATAACGAAGAATCCGTCGGACAGCAGTCAAATGAGGGTGGCGAGGTGCCTGCATAAACTGACTGACCTGTTGTACAGCAAAGGAAATATCTGGTCGAGTAATTGTCAAATAATTTAAACTCCCGACTAGTTGTCTATATAAAGATGGATCAGGTAATAATTCACCCTCCTCTTGACGAAGCTTCAAATTAACCTCCAGTGGTGTCAGTACCGAGTTCCCATACTGAAGACCAGCCAATGTGAGAATCTCTTGGGTATATTTGTGCTGATGCAAGAGCATACCAGTTGAACAAGAATGTACCTCAAGACCAAGAAAATACTGAAGTGAACCGAGATCTTTCATATGAAAGACACTTTTTAGGTGAAGTTGGAGTTCTTCAATTGACTGAGAATCTGACCCTGTAATAACTATATCATCTACATATACCAAGAGTACAACAAGTCCAACGGCAGTCTTCTTAAGAAATAGAGAGGAATCATACTGACTCTGAGTAAAGCGAAAATCAAGAAGGGTGGTACGAAACTTTTCAAACCATGCACGTGGTGCCTGTTTTAACCCATACAAAGAGCGCTTCAACCGACAAACCTCAATGGTGGAATGAGTGAATAGACCAGGAGGAGGAGTCATATAGATATCTTCCTTCAGATCCCCATGTAAGAATGCATTTTTCACATCCATTTGTAGGAGAGACCAACCTTTAGAAGCAGCAATAGCCATAATAGTGCGTACTGAAGTCATTTTGGCGACGGGTGCAAAAGTCTCCTCGTAATCAAGACCATATTCCTGACAATTTCCAAGAGCTACCAAACGGGCTTTATACCGGTCTATAGTTCCATCAGATCGAAGCTTGATGGTATATACCCATTTACATCCAATAAGTTTCACCCCATTAGGACATGGGACGATGTCCCATGTATGATTATCCAATAGAGCCTGAAGTTCTTCTTGCATAGCTTGCCGCCAACATTCTTGAGTAGCAGCCTGTGAGTATGATTTGGGTACAATTGTAGTATCAAGAGTAGCTTGATGAGCAGTATAAGAGTGCACATACCTATTTGGAGGACGACAGGCTCGAGAAGATCGTCGAGGTTCATTAGGGACGGGATCAGATGTCGGTTCAGGATCCAAAAGAGGTAGTGGGGACTGTGGATGGCGTCGTTGGTACACAACCCCTGGCTTAAAGCGTTCAATAGGGAAGGACACATTATCAAAAGTAGGAAGTGTAACGGAAACAGAATCATTAGAAATACCAGATGGGAAGAAATATTGATGTTCAAAAAAGATTACATTTCGAGAGACACGTAGCTTGTTAGCATCCGCATCATAACATAGAAACCCTTTATGCGCATTACTATACCCAAGAAATGCACAGCGAGCAGCCTGAGCAGTAAGCTTATGACGTTCAGTGTAAGGCAAGTGAACAAAACAGACACAACCAAATATATGAAGAGAATTATAGTCAGGAGCAACACCAAACAAACGAGAATACGGAGAGTCAAATTGTAAGATTTGAGAAGGCAAACGATTAATCAAATAAACAGCTGTAGATAAGGCTTCTACCCAAAAACGAGGAGGCACAGAAGATTCAATTAATAGAGTACGAACAACATCCAAGAGATGACGATTTTTACGCTCAGCGACCCCATTTTGTTGAGGAGTGTAAGGACAAGACCGTTGGGATAGAATCCCCTTCGTTTTGAGATAATTCTGAAACTCATTAGACATATATTCCCCCCCAGAGTCAGAGCGTAAGACTTTAATACGGGCAGCAAATTGGGTTTCAATAAAAGCAACAAAAGCCTGAAAATTGGAGAACACATCAGCCTTAGAGCGAAGAAAATAGACCCAAGTGAAACGACTGTAGTCATCAATAAAAGTCACAAAATATTTGTATTGAGCATGAGAAATTATGGGGCTAATACCCCATACATCTGTATGAATAACCTCAAAACAAGTGGATGCTCGACTTCCATGTGAAGGAAAAGGTAAAGATTTACTTTTACCCAATTTACAAGAATTACAATCGAAAGGTATATTAGAAAAGGAATCTTTATTTCCTAAATAACCATGTTTCATAAGATGAGTCAAAACAACGGTATTGGGGTGTCCCAATTTCTTGTGCCAAGCATTATTATCATTAGCAACAGCAGTACAAGCAAAAGAATCAAAATCAGGAATGCAAAACTGAAGAGGAAATAAACGCCCCACTTTAGGCCCCTTAGCGATCACCTTCCCCGACACTTGATCCTGCACACAACAACCAGTACGATCAAAGTGAATTTCACAATTATTATCAACCAATTGTCCAACGGAAATTAAATTTGTAGATAATTCTGGTGCCACAAATACATTGTTAAAAGATCCCAGAGTCCCAATTGCAGTGATAGGAAGTGTACTGCCATTGGCTATCTGAATATGTTGGTCACCCTTATACTTACGAACATCATGTAAAGCATCAGTACTGCCAGTCATATGATTGGAGGCTGCAGAGTCAACCAACCAAGGAAAGGTTATGAGATTTCGCTTACCTTGGAGCCCGAAAGCCGAAAAGGCAGAAACGATCATTTGTTGAACCATCTCGGGTGTAAGAGTAGACGAAGAACTGATTGAAGGTGGCTGGCCTTGAACAGATTCGGGAGAGACAGTAGCTAAATTGGAGTGAATAGTAGTCTGAAAAGCTTGACGTTGTCTATTCTGAGGCCGCACACGACATTCTATAATAATATGCCCTTCCTTTTTGCAGTAATTGCAAAATTTCTTGTTGCAATGCTTTGCTATATGTCCAAACTCCTTACAACTATAGCACTGCGTATGTGACTTGAATTTACCTTTCCCTTGAGCAGCATATGCCATATTAACAATCTCGGTAGTCATAGATTCTTGAGTAGCAAGACGCTGCTCTTCACGTAGTAATTCCCCCAAGCATACGTCCAAGGAAGGAACGGGATTACGGTTTATCAAGCCAGCCCGGGCAATCTCAAATTCCGATCGGAGCTTCATCAAAAATTGATCTCTTTGACTTTCAGCATGGACAGTCTGGAGAGCTGTTAATGCTTCCTTGGGAACTTTAGAATAAATTATCCCAGAATATTCACTCCATAGATTAAGAAATCCAGCATAGAACTGCTCAATAGAAAGATCACCTTGCTTGTAATTGGCGATTTCTAGCTCTAATTGAAACTTTCGAGCACTATTGTCTTGATTATAAACACGTCGAAGATAATCCCACATGTCTTTAGCAGTGGTAAATGACCGAAGGTTATTCACCATGTGAGGTTCAATAGAACTTAATAACCATGAGACAATGCGTGCATCCTTGCTTTCCCAATTATTAAGCTCCTTTGAATCAATGGGCGTGGTAGACGAGCCATCTAAGTGACTCCACAATTCTTTTCCCTTTACAAACATCTTAAATTGAAATTCCCAGGAGGAAAAGTTCTTTCCAGTAAATCGAATAATGGAATGTTCTCCCGACATTATAAAATTGGTGGAAAGAAGCTCAACAGGCGAGAAAAAAAAAAAATAATGAAATCAAGATTTATACCAGCAGGGAATAAGGCCCACCAAAAACTCACAAGCCCAATTTGAGAAAGTAGAACTTTAATAGAAGCAACCCAATTCTTCTAAAATATGCCCAATAGAAAAGCCCACTAGAGTCAACCCAATTCCAAACAATTAACTTGATTATACCACAGCAACCAATCAATCCACAACAATCTGCCGACACAAAAGAATTAAGCAGAAACTTCCTTCTACGCCACAGCAATCTGCCGACAGCCCTTAATCAACACCGAAAATTGCCGACAGAACCTTAGTGAGATATCTGGCAGCCCAAAATTGAAGAATAACTTCAACGAAGAAACCCAGGAGCAAGGAAAAAAATTCAACCGCCGAGATGATTTTAAAAGAAATCGAAAGGAAATCTAAAGGGAGAGCTCTGATACCATGTCAAATGGTCTGAATCCCTCTCAATGGAGGCTTCTTCTCATTAAATAGGCAGATGCATCCCTAATTACAGCCTATAATCATGTGGTAATGAAATCAAAATCTCCCTATACAAGGTAGCCTACAATCACTCGAGAGAATCATACTATACAAGGTAAATACAATATTTTCTATCTAGTAATGGACAGCTGTACAATATATGTTAACAATAAGCAACTTATATTTTATTTCAATTTGATCAGCCAACTCGTGTTTAATTGTAAGTTGACTATTCCTTCTGTTATCGTTAGACAAACTAGTGAAATTTGTAGCCTAGCCTGTGGAATTCATGACTTGATCAGTTAAATTTGAGACCTAGCCCACATAATGAGGCCAATCTGCCACAGCGGAAGACTCACTTTTTTTCAAAAGATAAAAAATAAACATTTGATTCATATTTTTTAGCACCTAGCACAATTGTGTTGCTAAAACATAAGTTGGGTCACAAATTTCATTGGTCAGTCCACAAATTTCGAGAGTTCGATAATGGTTTTAGACGGAATGGTCAAACTATTATTTTACCAACTCAAAACATATAGAAGTTTAGTGACCACATGAATTACACAAAAATGAAAAGTAGAGATATCAAGGTGTAGTCTAGTATGTGTAGTTGAACTTGAGAAACTCAAGGAGATAGTATTCCAAACTACAATCAAGATACAAATCGGTAACTGAGAAAAATTGACAGATGTTCTCTAAACATATTAAATAAAAATTGAATTGAAATGTTCTTCCAAAACTATTTAAAAGGTGCAAGAAAATAATAGTATTTCCATCAAGAGAGATCTCGACAAAAAGACAAGATCATCTGACAGTTCCTCTCTCCACTTGTTAGATATAAAAAGCTACATTTATGATTCTTCAAAATACCGAAAATAGTTATCTATTATTACGTACTTGATTATGTGAGGAGTGACCAGTCAAGGTCCATGAAGCCAAGGATAAGAGAATTTTCTCCTTCAAGGAAAAAGTGAACACCTCATAACAATAGAGTATGAATATTATCATTCAAAAAACTAGGAACCTGCATCCCCTTTCCAAAAGTGTTAGTAGTGCTTGTGATTGAGGGGGAATGGAAAAAGGTAAATAAAGACCATAGCCAAAAGCAAAGGATTCCCAAGGCTCGGACGAGAGCAGAGGCAACAAGGCAGAAGAAAGGACAACGATATTTGAATTCAAAAAACTAGGAACCACTACTTAAGAAAAATGAATAAATCAATGCAAAGAAGACTATTTTTCAACTGAATTAACCAATGTGAATTAATTTCTAAATTCCATTATTCGAAGGCACGCATAGTAGAAGTACCGTGAATTAAAGTAAGTCCTCATTAATACCACATAAAAAGACTTCCATTTCTGTGGGCCTGTGATATTTCTCAATTTAAATTGATATTTGATTTACCACTTTATTCAATTAAATCATTAAGATAACTATTCAAGTGTAGGACTAAATAATGTCTTTTTAAATAGTTGTAGTTTATGATATGTCATATTATTTGTAAAGATGGCTTCAAATGCTACTAATGGAGATCAAATTAGATATGTTGTATGAAGACTTTTCAAGTTTAGATTCTTATTTTAGGAAAAGTAATTAGGTTTATTTAACAAATTTTCTAGTATTTTTATTAATTGCTTCCTACTTAAATTAGATTAGTTTAATTCTTGTATAAAAGAGACTTGAGCATTGTAATAGTTAGACTTGATTATTCAATAAAATACAATTTCCTCTCCCACATCTGTTTTCTCTTCTCTCTCCCCCTTGTCTCTCTTCTCCTCCTCTTCCCCTTTCTTCTACGTCTTCTCCACAGTCTTCTATATCTACCCCCTTTCTTCTTCTTTCCTTTATCCTTCTTCTACAAGTCTTGTTCATGCTCGATAGTGTTCTATGTGGTCAACTTTGACGACAAATGAGTATAAGACTATCAAGTAATCATTTCTCTATTATCAACATTCCATTCAAAGACGTACCTCGTATGTACAGAGCAATATAAAAAAACTAATAATATCCTAAAATCTAAAACTTTATTGACACGAATAAAACTTTGGTTTACGTAAATTTTCAGTAAAATCTCTCATGAATTGGTCACTATCATACGGAATCATGCACACGAAAGAAAGTCTTGCAATTATGCTATCTATTGATATTGCCACTGCGCTAATAAGGGCACATCAGATTTCTCCGTATGTGGATTTTGGAGCACGCACCTATAACTTCAAAATACACTAACAAAAACATTTATGAAAGTAAAGGGTACATTTCCACTGCATGCATGAACATGTTAAGAATATGAATTACTTCTGAAAAATCGGCATTTGCATATGCTCTATAAAAAAAGGTACTGGAATGATGAGGTACCTTTTTTGAAAATTAGTAGTCAATCTATCATAATTTAAAGTAAGACCAACCATGGGGACAAAATTAGTTGTCCACTTCAATATCACATTCACAGAGTGAAATGCATAAGAACGGCCATGAAGGTAGTGAGTAAAAAAAATGATTCTGCCTTTGGACGTAGTTTACATCCCTTAAACATTTTTAGCAGCCCATAATACATCGTTTGCATTCCAATTAGCATTTACTTTAACTTATCAGTAAAATGCTAATTCTTATATACATGTTAAAAAATCTGAACAGCAAATCGCGGAGTGTTCTCAGATACCACATGGATAAAAATAAAAAAATAAAATTGAGAAGATATATCTACCTAGCCACATTGTTCATGCAGAATTTACCTCTACCAGAATTACATTTCTAGCCTATTTCAACTTCAGTCATTTAAGGTTTAGGGTTTAACATATTAGGAACACGTAAGTGCTTCTGCCTCGAATAAATCCAATTACTAACTTTCCTTCATATGTGTACACTCACAGACATGATATAAAGTGAAGAAATTGAAATAAAGGTACCTGATGAAGAGGATTTCAGTGAACTTCGGGAGCTCGGATGCACAGAAGAGGAGGAAGTCATCTGGGGATAAATAATTCGGCACGGCTACCACGAAAAGTAGTGTCGATCGGGCGTTTGGATTGGCCAAGATGTTGCCAGTGGGGTTGTGTGAAAGTTCCCGGAAAAGGTGGGCGACGCCTCTAAGTTCAGCCGGCTTCAAATTGTTCGGGCTCTCCGCGAATGAGGAGGTGCTGGAGGCGACGGTGGTGTATAAGGGTTGAGGGAAGTCCACCGTGTGAATTTTGAGAGTAAACATATCTTCCGAGGAAATTGGTAACTGGAAATTGTTGTTTGAAATCAAGATTTAAGAAATCAATTGAATTTTGGAGGTTGCTTGAACAGACTAACTGAAATAATTTATGAAAACAGTTGAAATTTGCCGGCAAATCAAGAACAAAAATAGCAAATGGGAACCACCTTAGCGCTTGTTTGTTACCCCTTTTCTAAAATATTCTCTTATTTTTAACCATACTTTTCAATTAAATAATATTATATATAAATTCAAAAGTTCTTCGCATTTTTAATAACTTATTTTTCGAAAAGTACTATTCAAAAATACCCATTCAATTTTTGTATCATCGGCGTCACTTTATAAAAGGACCAATGTCACACTTCGAAGCTAATTGAAATTATTTTAAAAAGTCGCATTACTGACTACCGTGATTAAAAGTTTTGTAATGATCAATAAATGTGATACTACTAATACAAGATTCTTCCTATCTTTCACCGTGAGAGTTCGAAAGCAAGAATTGAGAGATCGATTAGACTTTTTTTTTTTCCTATCTCAAACCTAGCATGAACTCTATTTACATTAGGATTCATTATTTATATATCATCGATTCTTCATATTTTTTTATTTCGCATATTAAGTTACACTTACGCCTAGCTTATATTCTTTCGCTCTTCATGAACAAACTTGATATTTGCAATCCCATATAAGATCAATTCATAATCATGTGATATGTTTCTATCACATAAGAATGATTGTAGCACAAAATGTACTTTTAAATAATTTATTTTATTAAGGAAGAGGGAACATATTCTAAAATAGTTTTAACAACCGCATGTTAGCCCAAGGATAGATCTTACAACTTTCGTGATATGCCTCTTTGAGTTGCTCTCTAATATCATAAGTATGATATTTCAGTATTACAAATTAATCCAATCATCTTGAAAAGCTATTTTAGCCTGAATTAGAGGCCTCAAGGAATAATCTAGTACTTGAGTACTACGATATTAATATGATCCCAAAATTTATTTCGGCCATCGAACGGGTCACGACGATTCAATCTTGAAGTTATCACAATAATTGTTATTTTCTTCTTTTTCTAGAAGTCTACAAACATAAAGTTATCGTTGAAAATTAAAACCACATAACATGTTTCTAAAGAAGGTTCAAAGTAAACAATAATATTAACACGAAATATCAATTCAATGGGCTTTAACAATGGACGAGACAATTTTAGAACTTTAATAATTTTTTTCAACATTTTGAGATTTGATCTTAAATCAACCAATTAGAAAAGAGAGAACAACACAATTACGTCAACAGATGGATCTATTACGGAAACTAACAAATCGCAAGTAAAAATAAACCTTAACGACTAAGAAAATGTCATTATCCGAACCGTTCCGGTCCGGCCGGAAAATGCATTATTTTTGAAAAAATATTTAATATATACGGAAAATACCCTCCGAAAGAAGGCCGGCGCGCTATTCATCACAGTCTCCACGCGTTTCGTCTTCAGTTTCTCTCTCTGAATTAGTCCAGTATCACCAGGCTGCGCTTCTTGAACTCTTCGCTATATATATATATATATATATATATATATATACGCACACGTTCGTTTATATGTATATATTTGCGTGTGTATATACAAGTATCGAAGAACACGCCGTTAGTGGCTGTATCGGGAGATCAGTCGGTTCCTGTGTAGATCGCAGTGTTTACAGCTCCGATCACTGAAAAAGGGGCCCAGTCTTCGTAAGTCTTCTTTTTTTCTTTAGGGTTTTATGTGTGAAATGAATATGTATACATACACTATCTTGTGTATAGGATGATCGAGAAATGACTTTATTTTCTAGCGAATTTCGTTTTGATTCAAGTGATGTAATGGATATACATATGTGATTATGTATTTATCGGAACAGATCTCGATTTTAGCATTCGTCCATCAATGTGCCCATAACAAGAAGTCAAGAATCAAACGCTTTTGATGTAGATGTAGGGCTGATTTTATGTTTTAATGTATATCAAGATTTTTTTAGTATTGATATTCACTTTTGTTCAACTGAATTTCGATTACAGGGCGTACCCACACAATTTAGAAAACGGATTGGGGTTGTGGTATATATCAAGATTTGAGTGTATATCAATATTTGTGTAAGTAGCTTATACGATGGCAGCAAGTACGATCAGAAAGGCAATTGGGGCAGTGAAGGATCAAACAAGCATTAGTATAGCCAAGGTGGCTGGCAATGTTGCGCCTGACCTTGAGGTCTTGGTTGTGAAAGCCACGACCCATGACAACGAGCCTGCAGATGAGAGATATTTAAGGGAGATACTGAATTTGACTTCCTATTCAAGAGGGTATGTCAACGCCTGTGTTATTGCAATTTCCAAGAGATTGAGCAAAACCCATGATTGGATTGTGGCATTGAAGGCCTTGATGTTGGTTCATAGGCTGTTAAGTGATGGGGACCCAATTTTTGGACAGGAGATAATGTATGCCAGTCGGAAGGGGACAAGAGTTCTAAACATGTCAGATTTTCGAGATGAGGCCCACTCAAAATCGTGGGACCATTCAGGGTTTGTGAGGAGCTATGCAAGGTATTTGGATCAGAAGCTTGAGTTTATGGTGTATGAGAGGAAATTGAATGGTGGTGATTACGAGAAGAAGAGATATCAGGATGATTATGGAGAGTTTAGGGATGAACCTGGTTATGGAATGAATAGGCCAAGGTCTTATGGTGATCTGAACGGCTCACAAAAGGAGAGGAATGAAGTGACACCTGTAAGGGAAATGAAGCCAGAGAGGATTTTGGAGAGGTTCAATCAATTGCTTATGCTTCTTGATCGTTCATTATCTTGTAGACCAACAGGTTCTGCAAAGAACAGTAGGATGGTAATTGTAGCACTATACCTGGTTGTGAAGGAGAGTTTTAAACACTACGCTGATATGTGTGAGGTGTTGGGCATTTTGTTAGATCGGTTTTTGGAAATGGAATATGTTGAGTGTGTTAAGGCTTTTGATGGTTATGTTAGCGCGGCAAAGATGACTGATGAACTTTCCAACTTTTATAATTGGTGCAAGGATACAGGAGTTGTGAGGTCATCGGATTTCCCGGCATTGCATATAATTACTGACAAGCTTTTGGGGACTCTCGAAGGGTTTTTGAGGGAAAAGGCAAATAGGCCAAAGAGCCCCGAGAAAAGAAGAGAAGTTACTTACTCTCAAATTAAAGAGGATGACACACCAAACATGAATGAAATAAAAGCACTTCCTCCACCAGAGCATTACAGTCCTCCACTTGCACCACAGCCCCAATCCGTACCACAGACTCATCAAGTGACCGAAGAACTAGTGAATTTGAAGGATGATGGAGTATCAGCCGATGAACAGGGCAATAAATTGGCATTGGCATTGTTTTCTGGACCTGCTTCTAAAAATCCAAACGATGCATGGGAAACATTCCAGACAGATGGAGCAAATGAAGTGACTTCAGCATGGCAAAATCCAGCTGCTGAGAGTGGCATAGCCAACTGGGAATCAGCCTTGGTCGAGTCAGCTAGCAATTTATCAAAACAGAAGGCTGATTTAGCAGGTGGTTTTGATTCACTGTTGTTGACTGGTATGTATGATCAGGGGGCAGTGAGGCAGCATGTAAATATTTCTCAACTGAGTGGTGGGAGTGCAAGTAGCGTTTCATTGCCTGGAACAGGCAAAAGTGCGACACCCATGTTAGCATTGCCTGCTCCTGATGGGACATTCCAACAAGTCGGGCAACAAGATCCATTTGCAGCATCTCTATCTGTGCCACCACCTTCTTATGTTCAAATTGCAGATATGGAGAAGAAACAGCATCTTCTCACACAGGAGCAGCAGCTTTGGCAGCAATACGCGAGCAATGGGATGCAAGGCCAATTGGGCTTGGCCAAGGTAGCTGGCAATGCTGGTTATTATGGTGCTGGAATGTCCTATGGAATGCCCCAAGTTACTGGCTTAGGACAATCTGTGGGTTATTACCACGTACCATTCTAAGTTAGACTCGCGATAATGTTCGTATCGAAGCGCCTGCCCTTCTTATTTTTTATGGCCTATGGGTATTATCTACTATGCAACTTTTTAAAAAAAAAAAAAGAAAAAATTGACAATTTTGCTAAATAAGTGTGAAATCAGGGTAAGGAGATTATTCTGCTAAACGAAATTATCATTTTTGAATCTCGTAACGTGTAAAAGATAATCATCTACGTATGCCAAAAGAATATAGTTTTAATTATTTTGGCTAATTTAGACTTCTCCCTTGTGAATAGTCTACTCTTGGCTAGTTTTGAGTCACAATCTAGAGAAGGGATAAACTGAGATTTTTTTAATAATAGACCGAGTCTCTTTAGTCCGGCTGCTGATTCTGATTGGCCTTGTGACTTGTTCATATGTGCTTTGGTCACAATACGAGAAAAAGAAACAGATTTTTAAAAGATGAAAAATATAATATTAAATTGCTAGATTCAAGAAAAATTAAACAATTAACTTTTGATTGTTCAAACATGCAAAAAATAATTTCTAACAAACACAAAGTATGTTCTGATACCACTGTTGGGAACCTACTTAATCATGCGCAGCGGAAGTAAAGTAATTTTCGATTCCCAAACAAGGATCTACATTGTGTTTAGATAGAAACTGTGTTTAGAATAAGACCTTGATAAATTTTACAAACTTTTTTGCTGATTCACGAATTCCAATGATTACGATCTGCAATCCAAGCTGTCCAATTGTCCAGCCTCCAATGGTGATCCACACAGAGAACAAGAAATGAAGGCTAGGGTTTTCTTTTCTCGTGCTAGCAAGAATAATGAAAGTTCTCTATGTTTTTCAAACCCTGACAGCCTATTAATACAAGTCCAAACGGGTTGGCCCATCTCTTAACTTAACCCGATCCAACATTTAATTAATCGAATTAATTAAATTCGGTCCATGAATTTATTAATCCAATTAATTAATTCGGGCCTATTAATAAGCAACTCAATTAATTAATTATCCAACACTTGTCAATTAATTAATTGGTAAATCTCATTCTTCTGGTTCTCTTTTGTGTGTGACCCATTAGGTTCCCGATCACGATGCCTAACGACGTGAATTATTATTTTGATCTAATCAAAATTGATAAATTAAAATACCCCTTTTAATTTATCATCAATTCACATTCGTCGTCCCAGATTGACATCTAGCAATGTGTCGGGCAATACATGTAACGGAAAATGTCACGTGGCATGACAAAACCAAACTTTTTCGTTTACCTTGAAACTATAATCCCTTCGTCAATATGATTCGATCAATTACGAGATATGGACGTGTGTCAATCTCAATTATCGATCATATCTTTTATCCTACTGTTAAGTCAATGTAAGTCGAAAACTCTTTTCCGACTTATGAGTTCACCTTGGCCAAGGATTTCATTATCAACTTAACTGGATGAAATGTATATCATAATCTCTTACTATCTAAGAGTGACGAATCATCTATTGATCATTCACAACCTTCATATGATTCTTGACATACCCGAACAATGCTGTATTAGCGACCCTTAACGGAGCAACATCCGACATCACCAAAGCATGGCTGTCCTCACATAAGGCACTATGATGACCTCAAGTCAAAGGACCAATTCCACTACCGAACGTTAGAGATTAACCACTGACACTCAGATAGTTTTCCACGTGGAATCTCTCAGCGGGTCTCCAATGTTTTGTTCTATAACAAAACATTCATGTGTTCATTCAAGTGTCTCCACATTTAGCTTGTGAGATCAACTACTTACTTCATAAGTAAGAAATGCCACACGTGATGGTCTATCCATAATAACTATATCCGTATCCCGTTATTACATACGACCAGAACGATTTAAGATTCAGTCATATGTAATTTGTATCTCACAATCACAACTCCTTGTGATTAACAAATCATCAAGACTTGAATCTACGGATTCTATTATTTAATTAATTAGAATATTAATTGAATTGAATAATAGATCTTGCCATAAATATGCAGCAGTTATATATACATTAAAAGTGCTTATGTCCAAAGTTGATTGGACCTAGGGCATAACACTTACAAACTCCCACTTGCACTAGATCCAATCCCTTATGTATCTTATACCATAAGAGTCTACATGACATCATGTTTATACTGCGACAACTCTTTGTCAATGGATCTGCAATTTAATGACTTGTGGGAATTCGTTCTTTCTTTACGTCATTTCATTATATTATCTTTCCAATGAGATAATACTACTTTAGCATATGTTTGGATCATTGATGAGACCTTAGTTCTCTCGTTTGCACGATGGCTCCACTATTATCACAATGCAGAAGCATGTGATCAACAGTGATAGGAACTACTTCAAGTTTATTAATGAACACTTTGACCCTGACAACAACTTTTGTTGCTTTCTAAAGCAGTGATGTATAAGACTTCTATTATTGAATCAGCGATGATTTTCGATTTGGAACCTTTTCAACACATCGTTTAAGAGTAAACAAATATCCTAATTGAAATATGCTATCATTCTAGTCCGACTAGAAGTTAGCATCAATGTATCCATGAACTCCCAGTTCATTTTCTCCACATAAAATCTTCTTAAGATTTTATCTATATAGATCTGGATGAGTTAAGTAATCTTATAGATCTATCTCTATAGATCAAGCTATTTCTCACATATCTATTATGAAGAAATTATTTAACAACCATAATTCCAACAATTGAAATATAAAGACGTCGTTTCCTGTTAGTATGTCTCATACATATAATATTAGGAATGCTACAATGCTCCCACTATCTTCTCTTAAATACACAATTCATTTTTGATAAAATCAAACATTTTGACTTTTATATCAAATCGAATATTTCAGCTCCAAAAGGCTTATTTTAATCCATATTGAACTTTTCTTGTAAACTCATTTACAACCTATGGGTTCTAATCCATTAGGCGGGTTGACCAAGGTCCAAACCTTGATAACATTAAGTTCATATCGGATATTATAGCCTTATGTCATCTCAACGAGTCAACACTTGACTTTGCTTATGCATAATTAGTAGGCTCATCATCCTTGATTAGTAATGCTAGATTAATAATCATGGATTATTACCTTCCAGAAGGTCGAATGATCCTATAAGATTTACATGGAGCTGTCGTGTCCTTAGGAGTCTCCACTTCCTGATCAAGAGTATGTCCCTCAACACTTTGGGATCAGACTCAGGTTATCTACTTGGTTAACTATATCTGTGAATCCTTGAACTCTTTCAAGATTTACTCTACTCCCACTATCCTCTCCTAGAACAAACATTTTCTCTAGATGTATGACATGTCTTGAGATGAACTCCTTCTTCTCAATGAGATTATAGAATTGATATCCAATTGTCTCTTGAATATCCCACAAATATATATTTATCGAATTTAGTTTCAAACTTATTCGATTCAGTGCACTTCACGTAAGCGTCACAACTCCAATCTTTCATATGAGAAAAGTGGGGCATTATGTCTTTCCATAACTCGTATGGAGTTTTGTTAACCGACTTAGATGGGACACTATTAGTGCGTGGCATGTGGCAATCAGTGTATGATCTCAAAACGATTTTGAAGCATTTGCATGGCTTGTTCTTATTGCACTATATCTAATAGTACATGATTCCTCATTGCAAATACACCATTATGTTGCAATGCATGTAGAGGAATCCACTGCGAGAGAATCATATTCTCTTTTAGATAATCTAAAATTCTACATTTTAGATATTCTCCACATCGATCAAATTTTAGTGTGAGAATTTATTTACCTATTTGTTTCTCAATTTCTAGTTTGAATCCCTTGAACATTTCAAAAGTTTCATACTTGAATTTCATCAAATATACATGACCATTTTTGAAATAGCCGTCTAGTAAATGTGATGAGATAAGAGAAACTTTATCTAGCATTGATTGATATGTGCCCACATACATCACTATGTATTAGACTCAGTAATTATGCAGATCTTTCTCCTTTTCAAGTAAAAGGAGATATGGTCATTATGCCTAATAGACATATTTTGCATTTGTCAAATGATTCAAAATCATTTGACCCAAGTGTATATCTCCATATAAGTTTGGAATTGCATTTTCATTTATATGATCAAATCTGCAATATCAGATATAGGTGTTATTCAGATTATCATTTTTATGCCTTTCTTTATCTACACTCATTATAGAATACTCAATATTTAGAATATAAGTGTCATTTTGTAATTTACCATAACCATTAAGATCTTATCAAGATAAAAAGAACAACAATTGTCCTTGACATTAAAATAATTCATATCCAATCATGAAATTTATTTAATGCTCTTGATAATGGCAAGAACAAAACAATATTTCTCTAATTCTAATATTAAGCCTAAAGGCAAAGGTAAGAAATAACGCATATAGGCAATGCAGCAACATTTGCTCATATTCAACGTACATGTCAACTTCTTCCCATTTTGCAGTGATCTGCTTATGTTTAGTTTCTGCATATTTATTTAAATATAAGATCCATATCTGGTATCCAATACCCATGAAACTAATGAAGTAGATATAAGCCTTGCAATTTCATTTCCAATGACCTATCATTCCAAAATGATATCATTGGTAATTAGATTTAGTATTGTCCTTATTCGCTTTAACTGTCTCAGCCATCTTGGTTGTTTTCCCAAAACATCCTTTAGACTTCCCTACAAGAATCTATGACTAAGATTTACCCACTACAAACATAGATATTAGGCTTAACAGTCTTAAGCATGTTCAGCAACTCAATAAGTGTGCATTCGAATTTATTCATGTTAAATTCATAATTAGTTATGAATAACTCTTCGGCAAAGATTGCATAACCAAGTCATACTTAGTTCTTTGTTCATGACTGAACTCGATTGAGACAACTTCTCAAAGTAGTCAACGTCTTTAGCACACCAGAACTGGTCGGAGACTTTTCTGCCATTATGCACTGGTATAGTTGCTAGGAAATCTCATATGTTTCCACACGTGATTATTTATCATTCAACACTTTGAGATGAAAATCATGTGTTAGCATCTATACTCTTATGCTGCTTTTGTAACTCATGTGACATAGTCGCAAACATCACACATGTTGCAGCACTATCGTCATTACTGTGTTTATTATAGCAGCCACCTCTTCCTTTATCGAGTCATCAACGAGTGTCTCTGGAAATAGGCTAATCAAGGACTTGATCAATTATCATGCATAAGAACAATTCTCAGATTGCAGTGTCAATCAAGAAAATTTGGTTTGGTCGTTGGCATACAGTATGCCGTTCAAATACATATGGTTACTCAAGATTCAATAAATGTAAACGACAAAAAGTAAAAGAATAATATATAAGATGCATCGATTAATTTAACATGGTCTTTTATTAAATTAATTTCGCTCCCACTGTTTAACTCAAATTTATGACCATCTCACATAAATTTATGGAATCCACACTTGATTCCCAGTGGGTTGGGATCCCATTTATTATATTAAAACTTTGAGTGTACTCAACAAATCTTAATAAAATATTTGGGTAGATACTATTATCAATTGTATCTCCATACAACTCCCAAATCATTAAGCTGACAACTCTTTGTCTTCACACATCTTATGTGTTAGCTTAACATGCCTCTAAAATTCATCTCCTTGAGTGTACTCAACAAAAGATAAGTTTTAGTTAAGTCAAACCCATCATTCAGAAATATCTAATATTTCATAGTGTCAAATATATCCCTAATAGACTAGCCTTGAGTGTACTCAACAAGCTGAGATCGATTTCGGACTCTCATTTTTCACTATAATGATGGAAAGCTAATATAAATATGACTTAATATTTTAACATGCATCTAAAATTCATCTCCTTGAGTGTACTCAACAAAAGATAAATTTTAGTTAAGTCAAACACATCATTCAGAAATATCTAATATTTCATAGTACCAAACATATCCATAATAGACCAGCCTTGAGTGTACTCAACAAGCTGAGATCGATTTAGGATTCTGGTTTTTCACTATAATGATGAAAGGCGAATAAGAAACTGACTTAATATTTTTAGCGAGGGGTTTTGCGTGCAAAGGTCTCATCGTAATATATATATATATATCTCTTCTATATAAAAAATGGCTATGAAACGGAAGTTTGTTGTTTTGACAGAAATTCTTGTTCCACCGTTAACTTTAATGGATTCCGTTAAGTAGCAATTAAGGCAGCTTTTGTGCCCATTGATCTTCTGTCAGCATAGGAACACGAGGCATTGAATGAGTGTAAGTTTTGTGCTCCTGTCAATGCTTTTATTTTTTTTGCAGGGCACTGTTCATTTTAATCTGTTTTAACATTTTTTTTTTCGACTACACAGAATTCAAAAAGAGTTAGAGATGGATTTTCTCAGCAACTGAATAGCAAGAAACTGAAGGAAGAAGACAACCAGAATCTTTCTGATTTTTGTTTTGTTTTGTTTTTTTTTTTTTTGGGCTATTCTTCCAGGTGTGGCCTGTGGGCATTTTTAAAAATAACCAGGCCAACTCATCATTGAGTCTTTGATCCATTACCAATTTAATCATCCTTATGAATTTTTTGTACTACGAAAGAGACGAAGATGAGGAGGAGAACGCAATTGATTTCTTCTGGTTCAATTTCAATAAACGATCACAGCTTTGGTCTACTTCCAACCTACAAGCCAAAGTTTTTATATGGGGAAGATGAGGAGAAGGAAGAAAATGGGGGAAATGAATTTGGCGGTGATTCGGATAGTGTTTAGGGTTTATGGAGATTGGAGAAGGAAAAATTGGGGGAAGGGACATGAGGAGATTGGCAAAAGCAATATAGAGGTTTGGAGAGATATATGATAGGGTGGAAAGCATAAGCGGAGGCAGGCAGATGGTGGAGTTGGAGAAGCCAATTTTGTGCTTCCTATTGCATAGCTGTCCAAAGACGCAAGCAATAGCTGATATTACGAGTACCCCAGCCAAGACAATGAAAACAGACCCAAATGAACCATTAGAATTGGAAGAATGCTGTTTTGTGTAAGTATTAGGATACACCCGATAAGCTGGCTATGACATTTTTAGATAAATAATTGAGAATTTGAAGAAGATTTTGTGTTAATATTAGAGGGTTATGTTCTTCGAGTGAATATAAAGGACCGTTCAATTAAGTTTTCATGAGCTTGATTTGGGCTGTTACCTATTGGGTTATGATTCTTTTTGCTTTTTAAATTCCTAATTATGTGTTGAGTTTTTTTGTTTTTGTTGAATTTTTCAAGTGTATCCAAGGGTGAAAGTGAGAAAACAAGTGGAAGAAAATGATCAATATGCTTATGACTTGTGAGAAAATTTCTTTGCAGTCCGTGAAGGCCTTTGAATGGCTTTCTTTGAATGATTTCTCTTCTTCAGGTAAACATTTCTTCCCATCTCTCTTGTATTTTTTATTTTATTTTCCTTTCCCTTCGAATATTCTTATTTATTTTGATTTACATGATGTTCTATTTGCAATTTTTTTTTTCGGTCACGCAAATTTTCGATGATTGGGCAAATTTGTAACCATACTTACCCGACCATGACAAGATTTGAAATTTGAGTTTTTTATCTTTTTTATATGTTCATGTTTGATTGGATTTCTGGCGAAGTTCAGACGCATTATCGTCAGAATGTTGGGTTTTATTAGAATTCAGGAGCACTGGAATGGACGGAGAAGCGATGTAGGCGGGTCGACAGCTGTTAGGGCAGTATGGGCTGTGGATATTGTGGGCTTGTATGATTGGGTTATTGGGCTTATTAAGTGAGTGTATGCAAAGATAGTGGCTGAGCCAATTTGTTAGGATTGTAAGGGAAATTCTAAGTGTACAAAATAATTTACCTAATGGATTACCTAATGGCCAAGTGGCGGCCCCCTATTGGATGGATTCCCTAGAAAAAAGTATCTATCAAACATATGAAAAATAGGAAAATGGAAAATATTTTCCATTTTTCATGGAATTGGGTGGCTATCAAACACACCTTTATATAATCTTATTTAGTGTTTGAAAACATTTATTTTAATAAACATTAAGTAGGTGGTTGACACTCATTCTTTTGAAAAATGAGTTTTTGAATAGTGATTGATGTAAAAAATGTGTGGTTAAAAAATAAGAAGAGTTTTTGGGTTTATGTGTAATATTATCTTATTTGGAGAAAGTGTTATTAGAAATGAATACTGTAGAAAAATGAGAATGAGAAAAAAAGGGTATCAAACGGGAGCTAAGTATTTGGAGTTTATTTGGCTATAATGACAATTGCCCTTGTAAATGGCGGAGTAAGAACATAGTTTTTAAACTCATTGCTGAAAAGTATGCATTTTTCTGGAGGGTTTACTAATGTTTAAATTGAAGTTCTACAAGGAAAGCATTCAGATTGGCAAGACTTGTTGGGTATTATTACTTTGTGATAAATTCAACCATTAGTTGTATTGAGAAGAACAATGCTGACAACGCAGCAACAACTCTCATCGCCCGTCTTGCTCCAAAAGCTAAGGTTAAATTCATATTATCTTATATTGGAGTTATCGTGAATGATTTGTCTTGTTTGTTTTTATCTGATAAATAATATGAATTATGATGTAGGTTCTTAGAGATGGGAGGTGGCGTGAGGAAGATGTTGCGATTTTAGACCCCGATGATATAATCCGTATTAAACTTGGCGATATTTTTTTTTAATATATCACGTCTAATTATTTAACAATTACATAAACATTACATCATTAATTATTTAATTAATAAAAAAAAATTACATATTTATTAATAACAAATTAATTCTTAAACGAAATTATTAAATATAAACTAAGCAAACGTGCATTGCACGTTGCTTACACCTAGTATATATATATATCTTATTATACATCTAGCATGCAAATAAACATACATATAATAGTGTGGACGATTATGGACTTATACTATCTAGTCTTCCCGAGCCATAAGGAAGACTAGTTGGTCAGCTCCTAGGGGGTATAACATTGAATCATACAATGCTCCATCTCTATGGTTTCCTCCTCTTCTTGTATCTTCAATTAGTTCAGCTGCAACTTGTATCCTATACTAGTTGGCACGCAGGCCTAAATAATATTGGACACGCATGCCCAAAATAATAACGGACTCGCAGGTCCAAAATAAATTAGAGCTCGCAGGCCCATAATAACAAGAAGAATAAAACTAACCATTCAACACATCCACATGGTCGAGTCCATAATCATCCACTAGTAGAACATTCATCATATAAATACATTACTATATAATATCTAATATTATATGCAAACATGTTTCAAGTTTCTAGCAATTAAAGTCGTCTAAACTAATTTAGACAAATGGATTGTTATAATTAATTAATCAAATTAATCAATTAATTTAATTAGCGGGTATATTTGATTAAAATCAAATTTTAATTTTATATACCAAATTAGAATCTCATTCTAATTCCACTATTATAGGGCAGAACTATTTAATTAAATATCAAATTTTAATTAAATATCAAATTTAAGTCCAACTCT
Organism: Fraxinus excelsior; assembly: GCA_019097785.1. Taxonomy (NCBI): domain Eukaryota; kingdom Viridiplantae; phylum Streptophyta; class Magnoliopsida; order Lamiales; family Oleaceae; genus Fraxinus; species Fraxinus excelsior. Next base: position 3,414,994 of record CM032641.1, read on the forward strand.
AATTTCAAAGTTTTAAAATAAGATAATTTAATTAAAATCGAATTCTAATTAAATATCAAATAAGAGTCCAACTCTAATTTCAAAACTTAAGGCGGATGAATTTAATTAAAATCAAATTTTAATTAAATAGAAAAATTAGAGTCAAACTCCAATTCCAAGATATTTTGGCGAACTTATTTAATTAAAATCAAATTTTAATTAAATACAAAATTAGAATCCAACTCTAACGCTAAGAAAATTTATAGGGTGCGACAATTTAATTAAAATCAAATTTCAATTAAATGTCAAATTAGAGTCCAACTCTAATTCAAAGAACATATTAGGATGAGGTAATTTAATTAAAATCGAATTTTAATTAAATACAATATTAGAGTCCAACTCTAATTGCAATTGAATTAACATTTTAATTTAGGATAAAACTCCTAAATAAAATAAAATTCAATTTAGGGTCAAATTTAATATTTAAGTTAAAATCTAATTTTAACGAAAATATAAAAGGTCGTCAATTCAAAATAAAATTTTAAACGGGTCAAAATTGAGATTTTAGGTCAAACCTATTTTAAAATCAAATTTAAAACCAAACGGTGTTGCTGCGTTTCCAGCAGCGGCGTGCGCCGCTGCTGCTTCCAGATTGTGGGGCCGCTGCAGCGCGCTCCTGCCGTCGGGTCCGGTGGTGTCGCCGCGGGATCCGTTGGCGTCCTTTGCCGCCAATGTTTTCAGATCCAAAAATTGACAATTATTATTATTTCTTTTTTCAAAACCAAAATATTTTATCATCATTCAAAAACAGATTTTTAAAAGATGAAAAATATAATATTAAATTGCTAGATTCAAGAAAAATTAAACAATCAACTTTTGATTGTTCAAACATGCAAAAAATAATTTCTAACAAACACAAAGTATGCTCTGATACCACTGTTGGGAACCTACTTAATCATGCGCAGCGGAAGTAAAGTAATTTTCGATTCCCAAACAAGGATCTACATTGTGTTTAGATAGAAACTGTGTTTAGAATAATACCTTGATGAATTTCGCAGACTCTTTTGCTGATTCACGAATTCCAATGATCACGATCTGCAATCCAAGCTGTCCAATTGTCCAGCCTCCAATGGTGATCCACACAGAGAACAAGAATGACGGCTAGGGTTTTCTTTTCTCGTGCTAGCAAGAATAATGAAAATTCTCTCTATTTTTCAAACCCTAACAGCCTATTAATACAAGTCCAAACGGGCTGGTCCATCTCTTAACTTAACTCGGTCCAACATTTAATTAATCAAATTAATTAAATTCGGTCCATGAATTTATTAATCCAATTAATTAATTCGGGCCTATTAATAAGCAACCCAATTAATTAATTATCCAACACTTGTCAATTAATTAATTGGTAAATCTCATTCTTCTGGTTCTCTTTTGTGTGTGACCCATTAGGTTCCCGATCACGATGCCTAACGACGTGAATTATTATTTTGATCTAATCAAAATTGATAAATTAAAATACCCCTTTTAATTTATCATCAATTTACATTCGTTGTCCCAGATTGACATCTAGCAATGTGTTAGGGCAATACATGTGACGGGAAATGTCACGTGACATGACAAAACCAAAACTTGTTCGTTTACCGTGAAACTATAATCCCTTCGTCAATATGATCCGATCAATTACGAGATATGGACGTGTGTCAATCTCAATTATCGATCATATCTTTTATCCTACTGTTAAGTCAATGTAAGTCGAAAACTCTTTTCCGACTTATGAGTTCACCTTGGCCAAGGATTTCATTATCAACTTAACTGGATGAAATGTATATCATAATCTCTTACTATCTAAGAGTGACGAATCATCTATTGATCATTCACAACCTTCATATGATTCTTGACATACCCGAACAATGCCGTATTAGCGACCCTTGACGGAGCAACATCCGACATTACCAAAGCATGATTGTCCTCACATAAAGCACTATGATGACCTCAAGTCAAAGGACCAATTCCACTACCGAACGTTAGAGATTAACCACTGACACTCAGATAGTTTTCTACGTGGAATCTCTCAGCGGGTCTCCAATGTTTTGTTCTATAACAAAACATTCACGTGTTCATTCAAGTGTCTCCACATTTTAGCTTGTGAGATCAACTACTTACTTCATAAGTAAGAAATACCACACGTGATGGTCTATCAGTAATAACGATATCCGTATCCCGTTATTACATAGGACCACAGACGATTTAAGATTCAGTCATATGTAATTTGTATCTCACAATCACAACTCCTTATGATTAACAAATCATCAAGACCTGAATCTACGAATTCTATTATTTAATTAATTAGAATATTAATTGAATTGAATAATAGATCTTGCCATAAATATACATCGATTATATATACATTAAAAGTGCTTATGTCTAAAGTTGATTGAACTTAGGGCATAACACTTACAATGTGCACATGTATAATTTGTTCTCTCTCCCCGTAGGAGACGTCATGCTATAGATGACTGAATCTACGAGTACGGTAGTGATTGATAGTAACAATTGTGACATTTTCCCCCTTTGAATTCATTATCTCATTGTTTCTCATGTTTGGGGAAGATTGTCAATAGTTAAATGTTCGTCCAAGATGGTCATAGAGCTCGACTTAAGACTCCATTTGTAGTCGCTCATTTGGTCCACATCTGTAAACCACATCTCTTTACAAAGTGGCGAATGCTGGTTTAAACTATCCCATGAAAAAACAAACACAATCCAAAAATTTGTACATCTGTTGTAAACTAGTTATAAGCACAAAACAACCAGCATTGAAAACTTTAAAGAGCCTTTTTTGTGTGACTGGAAAACCAGCATCATCTAACAGAAAGATCTTGCGAGAGAATAGCGTATTTCAAAATCGAGTTATTCTAAAATGAGACATGCTCGAGAAAATATAATCATTGACCTTCCAGTGCCAATGGAGTAACTCTCTTAAATGATTCATATGCTTTTACCAAATCAGATTCTGTGTGAGCAGCAGAAACGAACAATCTGATTCCTAAAGCTAAATTGCATTTATCGATTGTAGATCTCTTTGAAGTAACACAAAATATAGAGTCTTCTTTTAGAACCTGCAAACATATAAGCTTCTTCCCATCAGAGCAAGAATCAGTTATTACGGCCACGAAAGACAATAAGTTCAACTTTAGAAAATGCAGGTTTCCAGTCGAGGCTAGATATTTATTGAACAATCATTTAAGACCACTTACACGATCAGCTATATCTTCAAGTACTTGTAGGTCACCCTTTACAGATCCCGTGGAATTCCGCAACTTGAGGAAAACAATTGGTGATTGTGGATCACTCACAATCTCGAGGCCATGTATATCTGATAAACCTGGAATTTCACATGACAACAGACAGAAAGTGACACAATTAATATATTGTCTCAGAGATGAGTCGAATGTAAGACAGAAATAAATACACATTAAGGGCTTGTTTGAGCCCCATTTTTTTTTTTTTTTTGAATGCATTTTGTAATAGTGTTACGATGAAGAATATGTAGTTAAAAAATAAGGAAAATTTTTGAATTTGCATGTAATATTATTTTATTGAAGAATGTGGTTGAAATGGGGGGGTCAAATCACTGTTTAAGAATACATTTTAATGAAAAAAAATGAGGCTCGAACAAGGACTAATATACAAAAATACACATGCACACACATAGGGGGAAAGAGAGAGAGAGCAACCGTTATGGAGAGTAGCAACATTTTTCTTCAACTTTGTTAAAAGATCCACATTATCTTCCAACACATCAACAGCAGCAATTGCAGCACTTGCTAGATATGGAGGTAAAGAAGCAGAAAAGACATAACCTGAACTACTGAGACGCTGCCAAATGAAACGGACACTGGACATTAGTAAAGGAAAAGTGAAGAAAGTCTATGCAATATGGTAACCACAATGTCCAGTAAGAATGTTTAGCTCGATCTTTCAGTCTTCCAGAACACGGATGTGGTTTACTAGTGGTGGAAATTAAGTATGTAACCCTACTTGGTGATCAACGACTCTGACACTCCCAGTGCAAAATCCTCCTTCAGCAGCCAATGCATTTCCCATAGCAGCAGCTACTATATCTACCTTCTCAATCTGCACCAACAAAGCACCATATAACCAAAGAAATTTGATAATTAATAGTACCAGAAAGGTTATAGAAAACATACAGGAACACCACAGTGTTCAGTTAGACCTCTACCGCAGCTTCCAAGAACACCAAAAGAATTGCTCTCATCCAATATTAAACGGAATCGATATCTTTCCTTGAGCTTGACGATTTCATCCAGTGGAGCAATTTGGCCAGAATTCTGAAATTTCACGAGAGCAGTAACAAATTAACATTTCAGGATCCAGCATGAAGTGATGATTCGAAGTAATGCATTTGAACATGTGGCAAATATAGTGCAAGACGTCAATATTTTGGTCAACGGCCAACGTTTTTCCCCGGTTGAATTAATGGTATACCCATGCGGCGTGCCAAAAAATTAAAAAATAATAAAAATAAAAAGGCCAATTAATCTAGTATATTCATTTTTCTCTGCATAAACACTCTAACGTACATACTCATACATCACATCCATGTAGCAGCTCTACAGTGCATAGTGCCACATCATTCATGAATATCATTCATATGTGAATAGTACTCAAAAGATTGAGTAGTCAGAGGTTAACATGAAACAACACCAGTTCACTCATTCCTTGCATTATATATTTATCCCAAGAAATGCAGGCATTTAGTTAGTATGGCATCTCAATGATTTCTTTGAGAGGGTATTTTCACTCACCAAAAAAGCAACAATGTTTCCTTCATTAGGACCAGTATTTCTTCTTGACATCCCCCCTCAAATTGATGCTGGTAAAATCATCAATTTGTAATCATGAATTGACGACGATGACAATACTTGTACCCACGAAGAAGAAATCCAAATCAAAGCAACCAACGACGAAAAGTACTGACGACGAGAGACCAAGGACAACAAAGAACTACTTCAAAACCACTTCAAAAACACTCCAAAGAAACAACGAGAACCAAAAACAAACCAAATTTTCAATCCCATCAACTGGGCCAAACTGCAAACCAAATTTTCAAATGAACTAAACCAAATTTCAGATGAACTGGACATACTAAACCAAATTTCAGATGAACTGAACCAAATTTCAGATGAACTGGACATAATAAACCAAATTCCAGATGAACTGGACCAAATTCCAGATGAACTGGACATACTAAACCAAATTTCAGATGACCTGAACCAAATTCCAGATGAACTGGACATACTAAACCAAATTTCAGATGAACTGGACCAAATTCCAGATGAACTGGACATAATAAACCAAATTCCAGATGAACTGGACCAAATTCCAGATGAACTGGACATACTAAACCAAATTCCAGATGAACTGGACCAAATTCCAGATGAACTGGACATAATAAACCAAATTCCAGATGAACTGGACCAAATTCCAGATGAACTGGACATAATAAACCAAATTTCAGATGAACTGGACATACTAAACTAAATTCCAAATAAATTGGACCAAGTTCCAGATTACCAAAAGCTGAAGAAACTCCAAACAAATTGCAGAAACTGAGTTGTGGCCACCGGAATGTGATGCGACTTTGTAGTGATACATCCGAAAAGAAAATAAAAAAGAAAAACATTGGTAGCCGGACGAGCGGCTCAAAGCCGCTCGCCGGAAACGAAATTCAAAGGTTAATTTGTTTAGGATCGAAACTGCTCTGATACCATGTGAAGAATATTATAAATTGTATATAATAAACTTGTTTCTATTACAAAGTAAAAGACCCTATTTATAGGGTTACAAATAACTGTAAAAGGAAATAAATATAAAAGGAAATATTATGCAATCTACTACTAAGGAAAGTAATCCTACACAAAAAGGAAATATTATAATTGCAATCTTTGACGATCTTTGGAATCTTATTCAATATCCTTGACACTTCTCAATCATACAATATTGCATCAAAGAAAGAAACCATTAGAAGTTCCATAAGCACTCAAAGGCCAAACCTATATGAAGCAAAATTTTCACAGGTTTGGTAACTTCTAATTATAGGATCCATACCATGTACGTACTTTTTTAACTCGGATGAAATCAATTCAAGTATGGGCCATGAAGCATAATTGCAATATAAAGCAAATAAAAATGATGATGCAGTCCTAAATCCAAATTAATATTATCAAGTTACATTATTATAGTTATTGTTTAGAGAGCTTTAGGTGTATTAATCACAAGGGAGTCTGCAGCTAAATAACATCTTTCTCACTGGTTATTGATCCTGCCAAACAATAAGCATATCTTTATTCATAGGTTACCGATCCTGTCAAACTGGAATTCAGAAAGATTCCTAAGGTTTTACTATATCAGATCTAGGATCTACTGAGAGCATTGCAATTGCTTTAAGGATTTTTAAAGTTTCCAGATTCCATCTTCTTTCTTTGAAGGTTTTATGAGCTTGAGATTAGTAATGATATGTGGTCTGTTTAGTACTAGGGACATAAGAAAACTGGCCAAGCCCCAAAGACAGTAAATAACAGTTAAAATTCTGGCTGATGAAAGTTTGGCAGCATTGGTCTGCTATTCATGACGACATCTTGTTCAAGACACGAATTGGACTATATCTATTTGCTAATGGAGAAAAATCTACTGAGAGCATTGCTTTAAGGATTTTTAAAATTTTCCAGATTCCATCTTCTTTCCTCGAAGGTTTTATGAGCTTGAGATTAGTCATGATATGTGGTCTGTTTAGTACTAGGGACATAAGAAAACTGGCCAAGCCCCAAAGACAGTAAATAACAGTTAAAATTCTGGCTGATGAAAGTGGCAGCATTGGTCTGCTATTCATGACGACATCTTGTTCAAGACACGAATTGGACTATATCTATTAGCTAATGGAGAAAAAATGCAGCACCACAAACTTGTGGGTGTCGCCTCCTCTTCATCTCGTGTCAATAACCACCATATAAAGGAGAGAAAATAGAAAGCACGAAAGCAGAAAGTAACATCTAGTCCACTAATAAGAAGAGAAACCTGATACACGGCTTCTGCCACGATGTAGCGCCGAAGTTTCTTAGCTCTCTCGTTTTTCTGGGTAACTTTCTCCAGAATACTTCGTAATGACTCCATATCATTGTGCTTGTAATATACAATTGTACTCCTAGAGAGCTGAAGTCCATTCTGTATTCCCCAGTGGACACCCTCATCTCTGAAAGAGCCACAAAAAAATAAAAAAAATCATAAAAGCTAGGTTGTGATTCATGTCATATATCATACTTGCATGACAACAAAATACTTATGGAGAGAGAGAGAGGTGTATATATATTAAAATCATATACACAGACATAAAAATGGTAACATAAACAGACAAGCAGTCTGCCACAAGATAAAAGAGGAGTAGTGGTAAATTATCTCTGATATCAGGGTGAAGTTATGTTTGGTGTTAATGGTGAATAAATAACACTAATCAGGTTTAATATAATGAACAACCATTTGTGCACAAAAAAAATTATTTGATAGCATGATGCAGGAAGAAAGGCATGGAGAAGTTTAATGTGTTTCTTTTTACAATACAGAAATAGCTCTAAACTATCTGTATGATGTGATATAGAGGAAAAAAAATAAGAACAGAACAAAAGAGGTCAAGGAGAGAAGGAATAAAGGTGGACAAAATGGAAAAACAGGGATAGGCGGAAAGCAGTGAGGGGAAAGACTTAAAAAACAATCTTTGACTAGTGGGACGATTCTAATAATTTCTTCACATGACTCAGTTTACAAGAAAAGAAGTCATCTGTTGGCAAATTTAATTGGTTGGACATCTAAATATGTATTTTTATCTAAAATATACTTAAAACATTAAGAAACAGTATTTCAGTTTTTTTTTTATAGGTAATCACGTAATTTTATAAATCAAAAGATAAAATACAAGAAATGCATTATCAATTTAAACAAGATAGAAACAATAAGAAATTAGGCAACCCTTCTATTGGACTAGTAATTGAAACCTTAAACCAACTATACAAAGTCAAGTATAACAATTCTCTAAACTGCTGTGTCGTCCGTGTTTGATCTTCAAAGCAACGGTCATTTCTTTCTCTCCACACACACACACACCATGCCATGCATCCTAGAATGACATCCCAAACAAGCTTGCTATTCTTATTTCAAAACTTTCTCTTTCATGCCCGCACTACCTCCTCTATACGCCTTGACGACACCCAACTCATATGTTGCGAAGTCAGAATATCATTTCACAGCCAATGAACACCGTCACAATGAATGAATAAGTGATCAATCGTCTCTTCATCCTTCTTACACATATAGCATCATTCAGTAATATAACAACATTTTCTTCGAAGATTATCCGTCGTTAACACCTACCCCCTCACAATCGCCCACAGTGAAGTTTAAGATTGTATTCATGATGCGGGGGTGGCAAATTTAGTAGTTTGGGGTTTGATAACGTGAAGTCATATAAACCATCTAACCTAATGACTTCTAATGGAAGCAAGAATTACATATGTTGATTTTGAGATGGGAGAGATTTATTAATTATTCAAACCTAGAGGAAAGTTTCCACCATTTTCAAAGATAATGAGGACATATGAAGCTCAGAACCATTCCTAGTGTAGAAACAAGGTTAGGTCCTTATAAGCCCAACAAAATGACTCTCATGCTCATCACAAGAACTACAAATATTCAAAAGAAGCCATATTTGCTCAAGTAATGCAATCTAAAATATAGACAGTTTAACTTCTTCGAAGAGTCCTACTGAGTATGTTGCATTGTAGAACACTGTTACCCTATAAGTAAACAAGGATAAGGAAACTCACGCAACAATAATATCGCCCTTCTTGGAAAATGCTGGAATTATACTGAACATCGTGGAAAGTCCATACGAATAGAGTATAGAATCAGAAGTTCCAAGAAATTTGGATATTCTGGCTTCACAATCAAGGTGAACATCTGCATAAACAAAAATTGAGGAAAACTTGGTCATCTGATAAGTCAGGTAAGGAAGAAAAATACAACAAAACCTGTAATAGGAGTTTCATTAGATAACAGTTTAAATCATACCGATTGTTCCATAAAATCCACGAGGTCCACAAGAACCAACACCATATTTCTCCACTGCTTTGGTACAGGACTCCTATTTTAAATCGTTTTATATCATTTGACACCCAAGTAAAGGACTATGCTGAGAAGTGGAAACAAAAAGCAAAATGAAAAAGGTAGGTCTTCTTACTAGCAACTTTTCATGTCCTACAAATCCAAGGTAATTTGCTGATGCAAAGTTAACAACTTCTTTCCCATCGATTATTGTATGTGGTCCTGCAGCACTGTACAAGAGCAACTCGTGAGATTACCAGAAAACCAGAACTATGCAGACTTGAAAACTTGCATGCACAAATGAAAATTTCAGTCAACCATAGGAGTAGAAACAAAAATCTGAAATGAGTGAGGGATCATCTCTCCAAATGAAAAGGACAATGCGTAGGATGGGAATCCATGTCATAAGAGAAAATAAAATATCTGCATCTAAGTTTTCATCTTCCTTTTTTGCCATATATATTTTCCCTTCAGGCAGATGTGTTTTTACATTATAAGGTGGTTTTGAAATTTGTATCATCTCCAGAAAATGAACCTTATAAAAGAATTCAGTAAAAAATTCACCTTTGCAATACTGGTGGTTCATACTTCATCTCTTCGGTAATTGCAGGAATGAGGGGTTCTGGGACCCATTCATCACATAACTCGTCTATTTCCTAGAGATCATCAAGCAATCACATTCATCAGCTTGGATAGTAGAAGAAATGAAGAAAAACAAAGTGATACACAAATATTTCATGAGGTGTTACCGAGATTATCGTTGTATAACTAATTGAGACATGTTATCTTGATGTGTGCTTTAAATATTAACACCAAGCTCATAAACATACCTTTAAATCACATAACATCTAGATATGATATAGCAAAGCTGTTCACAAATTTTCATAGCAAAAAATACAGTGGCCTAGGGGCTAGGAGCTAGAACAAGACTCATCAACACCAAAAACAAGAGGAAAGATTGGAATAAAATGTGGTTAGAAAGATAACCACAGAATGGTCAATGTGGGAATACTAACTGTTTCTAGTAAACATTTTAGATAGAGATAATCCTAAAAATTTGCAATTCATTCCACAAGAGACCTAAAATACATGGAAATAAGTACATCTTCTACAAACTTATGGGTAGCTTTAGTTTGCTTCCATCCAAGTCCAAGCGCTAACATCACCACAGCACACTTGGTTCTTTCGCTTCTCACTCGCGGAGCGGCATACCGAAAAATAAGAAAGAAGAAAATCTAGAGAGATCATAGTTCCAAATGGACCAAGCCGGGCGATCCAGCCACCCGGAGTTCAAGTTCGATGCCATCAAGAAATGTAACTAATAATCATTAGTATCATCAACATTCGAGACAAATGCACCACAGACAATTTAAACGTATATATTATTATCCCAAAAAGATTTTTTATAAGAAATAGAGAAATTAACTTGAGCACAAAAAACAGTCCAAGCAAACTTGGATTGAAGTCATCTAATATAGCACTTTAAAAGTTCTTTTAGCAATCTACTCAAGAAGTCTGCAAACTTTCAATAGTTTTACTACGATCCCCTTTTCTTTTCAAAATTAGATTTTCCTTTCTGAACCCAGAAGAATCATGAATGACTGAAAATGTCTTCATTGCATCTTAAGATGTTCCAAAAGTGGCCCTGACCAGTATATGAATTCAGATGGAAATAATTTATCAAGAAACAGGTCACACCGTGTCTGGTAAAGTCCATCTCTGAAAAATGTCTTCGGACGCCAATAGTCAGGCCATAGGAGGCATACTAGAAAGTCAGTATAATTGCCATCATAGCAATAACAACAGCAATATTTGAAATGAATCATCAGCATCACAAACATGGGGGACCAAAATCACCATGAAGAATGCGATGGCTGGGAAGATTGATTTTGGAAAAGAAATAAGGAATGAGATTAAGTCAGAAATATGAAATGAGCAGAAAAATTGTCTTTTTCGTTTCTGCAGGACCAGGAGAGAGGCTTACAAGATTGACGTGCAGGGGCAGGGATGAACATTGCACTGATCTGGGGCGTTTGTAGGAAGTAGGAACTGACGAATCACGTTGAAAATTCGTCCCAGCCAAGGAATATTGATAAGTGATGTGGGCAGGGGTATTGGCTAGTCATCATGAGGCCTCAATCAGAAAAAATAAAAAATAACTTTCAAGGTTATTTGTTTTGAGTTACAAAACCTTGCTTTCCTCGAGAGTAAGCCACATAAGGTATCCATACTACGACACGAACCTTTTCAATTCTTTCAAAATCATTTTGCAATCAAATAAAAGGTATGACCAAGATAATCAAGCAAAATTAAAAATACAAAAGACGCCCAAGTTTGGTATATACTCTGCCTCTAGGTAACTTGAAGCATGGAACATATATAAGCATGGGCACGAAAAATATTGAAAAGTGGTAGGCTGAGATGGTGTTAATGAAAAACACAAACCTTCTTTGTCAGTGGTCTTTTGGGTGGCTTGTAACTTTTCTGGGATAATAGAAAAATAATCACGACAAACAGAAGACCCTCAACAAATAGATGGCCTACAGAAAAGTGAGGAGATAATTATTTTCCGAGTCTAAAAATTCCAGAAATGAGAAAAATGAGCATGCAAAACTTCTAGAAATTGTCATCATACCTCCAATGTGCACTCCAAAGACAACAGCTCGTGCTGAGGGGGCATCAAAAGCCAGTGTTACCCAATCTGAAGCAGTTCTCGCAGTTTTTTCAAAAGCCATCACTATTGTATCCATTGACTGAACTTAGCATGCACTCAAGAATTCAGCTGAAGTACCTATAGAGAAATGGAAGTATAAGGTCCCAGTGCTCTCAATGGATTGTACTACAGTTCCAACAAAACGATGTCATATGTGAATGTTCATGAGCAGAATCACTTAAACAATATTACAAACGTTATGATTGGGCTTATAGTCTATCAAAACACCAAATAGAAAAATATAATGTGCTTAAAGGACCAAGTTTTAAAGAATCAAGGTATTCATGCAAACAACATTTTTAGCTAGTTAAAAGAACACATTAAGACACCTTCAAAAGGAGGCAACATTTCAGGAGTTGCATGAGAGACTTATAGGAACTAAATGTACTCGTCAATCCAAACCACTTCAACAAGTTACCATCTGAAGCAACACTGATCTTTTCAAGGCTAGACCAAGTGGTGGACACATGGTAGGACTATGACAGTCAATCAACCAAATTACATCAACATGACACAGTTTTTTATTTCCAAGGAATATAAATAGATGAAAAAATGTTGTAATGATTTCAGCATTATTTTGTTGATAATTCTACCTTTGAGAACTAAGGTTTTATGAATGAGATAATATCATCCCACTTTTATTCCAGTCTCATTGACTTGAATCGTATTTACTATTAAATATTCCAATCAGACGCATTCAATCAAAAACGATTCATATACAACTAAACATCAGAAGTGCACAAAACTTTAGGAAATGTTTCCTTAACCACCCAATCCAATCCAGCTCTTATACAATTCCCAAATAACAAAACAATATGTATCCAAATAAGCTTCAAATTCACATATTTAATCACGTCAAGCTCGTTGAACAAACATCTAGTGGTTTTCTTTAAGCCGCTAATTTAAATTCGCTAAAACTCAAGATTTATCAATAAATAAACGAACAGATGACACATTAAAGAATACAGATCGGTTCGAACGAACACGGAATTTCACCTCAAAATTCAGAAATTAGATTTGCCACGTAAGAGACTGACGGTATACAAAATTCTGTAAATAATTTACCTCCTCGGAGTGAGAGACGGATCGGCGGGTGAAGGACTGAGAGCTGCAAAGGCGGTTGAGGTTATGACCATGAAAAGTAGAAAATGAAAACGCTGATGATTATTCATACAAGTCTAGATTTGTCCTCAATTCTATGCACAAACCGCGTGAGTTGAATATGTGGACGTGTTCGTTTTTGGCGTATTTTCCCTGGCAATTTTCCTTGAAGAGCCAGCCAGCTTACAATAAATGATAATTTTTTCATATAATGTTTACTTTTAGATATACTGGTCAGAATCGTAAAACGTTTGTACATTATTATTATGAAATATTTTATAAGTACCGTTAAAGTAGTGTTTGACATTTTATTTATCCTTTTGATCTAAATATGAAAATAAATATTAATTATTATACACGTACGTAAATAGTGGAATGCATATTTGAAAATGAATGGTAAATACCAACTATGAATTAACGTGAATATTAATTAATTTAAAATTAATACCAAAACATATATATATTTCTTGGTATTAATTATATATATATGACAATGAATGCTAAATCATTTATACTATGAATATAATTTAATTTTCAATTAATCTAAACCGAATGCTAGTTAACATACATAGTCGTAAATAATGAACTGCATTTTTAATGTGATATTCTAAATAATATTAACTAAATGAATTTGAAGGTTAATTAATTGAGAATTAATAATAGGGACGGCGACATGGGGATGAACTTGAAAGTGAATATGAAGTTCTAATTAATATTAATTAAATAAAATGTTAATTAATTAAGAATTAATAACAAGCATGAACAAAATTTTATAGTATTTATTACAATTTGTAAATTAAATATATATTGAAAAAGGAAAAGTCACGTAGTATTGAAATAATTGAATTGTAATAGAGCTATAATCTTTCAAAAAATAATTGTCAAGATTTATAATTACTTAAAAGTAATAAATTCTAAATTTCATCAACTTAGAGCATATTTAATTACGGTGTAATTGGTATATATGAGATCTCATTTATATCGCGGTGAATACAATCCGTTTGACACCTATAAAAATTTTCATTTTCATTTTCATTCTTCATTTCAACCACACATTCTCCAAACAAAATAATATTACACATAAATCAAAAACTTTTCATCAATTTTCTACCACACATTCTCACATCAATCACTATTCCAAAAATTATATTTTCCTCAAAATGGGTTTCAAACTGGGGGCTTCGATGGAAAGATGAGTGCAAATGAGTCCAATGTTTTTTATTCATCTAATTAATAGATTTAGAAAGGGATATAATTTTATATAATTATTTTTTTACATTTTTTTATCGAAAAATAAACTTCCCATTTCATTTGCATTTTTCCAATGGAGATATTCTCTATATGCTCTTAGCTCACGTTTTACCTACTAAATTTTAATTCATTTTTCTATATCTTCCTATTAACCACACGTTCTCCTAATAAAATAACATTACATATATATTTAAAAAATTTCCTTACTTTTTAACTACACATTTAAAAAAAAAAAAAAAACACTTTCAAAATCAATTTTTTTAAATAATGGAGTTCAAACAATGACTTATTATAGTTGAAATTTGATTATAAGTATTTATAGACTATGTCCTTTGTTTGGTACAAATTAAAATATATTAAATCAAAGTCAAGCATCCATTTCAAATACCAGTCCCGTAACTTTTCAATCAGTGTATCCAACTTCTATCAAAATCTAACCAACTCTCACGTAGAACCTAACCTCCGCCGCCACTTTGACCGCGGTTACCTCATCAACGATCTCCAGTCCACCTTGTGGGCACACCTCTTCACTAAGCTACACAAAATCACTCCCTCCAGTATCTCCCTTTTGTTAACCGAACCCCTCTTCAATCTCCCCTCCATCCAACGCTCAGCCGATGAAATCATCTTCGAGGAGTTCAATTTCAAGGCCATTTTCGTGGCCGATTCTCCATCGTTGGTTCATTTGTACGAAGCTTCGAAAAGGCGATATGGATTGGTCTCGAAGTCACAGTGTAGCTTGGTAGTGGACTGTGGTTTCAGTTTCACTCACGCTGCTCCGGTTTTTCAGAACTTTACACTGAATTATGGGGTGAAGATAATGGATCTTGGAGGAAGGCACTCACAAATTATCTCAAGGAATTAGTGAGTTATAGGAGTGTGAATGTGATGGATGAGAGTTTCATTATGGATGATGTTAAAGAAAAGCTTTGCTTTGTTTCTCTTGATGTCCCCAGGGACCTCCAGATTGCTAGGTGTGTACTTAGTGTAATTGAATTTCTGTTTCTTTATGTTTATCCTTATTAATTCCTATTTTGTATTTGGTTTTGTGAGGTTTGGTTGGTTGGTTAATTGAATTTGTCTGGTGCATTGCTTGTGTTTTCAGCTTAGTATTTTATGATCAGTTTATGATCGGTCTTTTATAGTCTCTTTAAGAGTGTCCATTCGACGTTCAATTCTTCTAGACTTGGTTAAACTTTCAGAACTACACGTGTTTGCTTATGCTTTTTTATTGTACTTTTCTTCATGATCTTCTCTGACCAAAATGATGTTTTTCCAAGAGTAGAAAATGCAGAACGATGTTGGAAGAACTAGTTAGTGCTAGCATATTGTTGACTCCATTCAAAACCATGCATCATATAATTGCTTATTATGAATTTACTGTTTTAGAATGACTGGTTGCACCAGAAAATGATTAAAGACATACTTGTAGAATGACAAAATCAAACATGGTCTGCTCTCTGTATTTGATTGTAGATAAAGGGAAACATTACTCGTAGAATTTCCCTGCATGGGGATGCACTACTTTTTGTTTGTGTTTTGCCATGTAGGAGTATAAGAATTTTATATATTTCTGATGTACGTACTCTTCTTGTAAATATGCCAGGGGCAAAAAATTAATACCATGTGGTGATAGGCTGGGGTTGACTAATGGCCATTTGGGGAATGGTGAAAACAATATTAATATTCGCTGAACTCTGAGCCTTGTATTGTCATTTTGATGTCTTAAATTACACACAGTAACGATATTTCTCATTTATATGTAACACCATATGCAATCTTACTGTTGACACACTAAAAATGCAGCCCAAAAATCAAAGGGAAGTCCAATTGAGAAACCCAAGATGAAGACCCAATGGAAATCGATTAAAAGACCCAAGAAGAAAAACCCAATCTGAAAACCTGAGAAAGGGCCTGAGTATTGGAAGCCCGAGAGCGAAGGAGTATCATCTCCCAAACCCGTAGGACACCCAGAAGCTGAACGAGTGAAGTACTGCATGATCGCCAGAGCGATAGCCTCACTATCACCCAAACTCTCAAGTCGTCCAGAATCAGACAAGTCTAAAAGGTGTAGTTTATCCAATTCAGCAGTTACGAAAGTAGTTGTCAAGTAAATCCGGCACGCCCCCCACGATCCAGAAACAAGTAGTTAAAAGGCAAGAGTAGTGGCAACGGTTACTAAGGAATCTCTCTCCAGTAAGCAGTTCATCACTGAAGAAGCGGATAGTCACGAAAGTAATGGAGCAGTTCCAAGCAGTTTCGTAACCAAGAGACGCCCGGAGGTATAAAAAGAAGTGAAGTTGTAGAAGAAAAGGACCCCGAATCAAAAACTCTCGACAAGAGAATATGTAATTTTTATTTCCTTAGTTTAAATTTAATCCTTTTTTAGTACTTGTGTGCTTGCGCCCCTTGGAGGCGTTTTGTCTATTTTCCAATTGTAATTCTTCACTAGTAAACGCACCCATTTTTGAGACTTTGTCTTAAGAGATTTGTTCCTTACACAATCGTCTGATCCTTTTCTTGTAATTGTTGGCGGGATGGAAAACACGCGAAAACAATTTGGCACGCCCAGTGGGACAGTTGATGTTTTGTAAGTGAAGATAAAAAAAAGAAAAGATATCATGCCTCATAAAAATTACGATAAGGAACCAGCAAGTCAAGGAGTAGTCCAGTCTGTAGTTGAGCGATATGAGGAGCAACAACATTCTCCACGAACAGATGGGCAAAGTCAAAGCAGTCACAGCCGCTACGAACCAACGACAGAATTGAGCCCGCGCACAATGCGTGCATTGCTAGGAGAACTCACGCAGGATGTCGTTGAATAGGTAAATTTACGAAGTATTCATAATATGGAGAAGTTTACCCAAAATGAGAATATGCATTTTGATAATATGGCTAAGCAACTGAATACAATAAATGAAATCATGAATAAGTTGGTAAGCCAAATGTGTCAACCCGTTATGCCTATAGGTAGTCACTTTCAGTCTAGGACTATCGTAGGGCATACTTCGCCATATAATTCCCTTGGTATAAACTTAGGTCCAAGTTTAGAGCCACCTTTTGGCCCTTCTACTTCAAACCCAGGGGGAAACGGAACCTTGAACTTGAATAATGATAACACTACGTCTAACTTGGGGGGTAGTATAAACGTAAGAGATAATGTCCCAAACAACGGACAGAATGGTTTACGTACAAATGACGGGTTAAGCACTCAATTTAACAGTCATGACAGCCCGAATAATGACGCTTTTATGGCCAATCAAGGGCAAAATACCAAGCCTCCCACAAATCAGCTAGTAAATCAACCAATAGGGAACCCATATGACCCTAACGCCGTGCTAAGAAACCAAATTATGGAAATAGTGCAAGATCAAATAGCAGTTGGGGTACGTCCGGTTATTAGGCCAATTTATACCAAGTCATACCCTGATTGGATATATCAAGCATATCCATGGCCTAGAGGGTACAAAGTACCGAAATTCTCACTATTCACTGGTCTAGGAGAAGTATCTACATTAGAACATGTAGGGCGATTCACATTGCAAAGTGGTGAGGTGAATGATTACCATAAGTTGAGGTTGTTCCCAAGTTCTTTAACAGGGGTAACTTTTTCTTGGTTTATTAATTTGCCCGCAAACTCTGTCCAAACATGGCAGCAAATGGAGCAATTATTCCATGCTCAATTCTATAAGACCGAGTCTGATGTTACACTGGCCGATTTGGTAAATTTACGTCAATTGCCCAACGAATGGGCAGAGAATTTCCTACAGAGGTTCAAAACGGTCAGAAGTAAATGTTTTGTGCCTCTGCCAGAAAAGGAATTTGTTAAAATTACCCATAGTTGTTTAAGCTTTGATCTAAAGAAGAAATTCCAGGATAGGGAATTCCCGGATTTATTCCAACTTAGTGCAAACGTTGTTAGGTATGAGCGATTGATAAGAGAAGAAGAACAGATGAAAAATTCCAGTAAATGGACTTATTACAAAGACCCGAACTTCAACGTTCATACTGTCGATAATGGTTATTACGACCAAACTGAAGTATGTTTGGCTGAGTTAGTAAAGGGAGAAGCGTACACTTGTCCCATATTAGTTAAGCCAAAAATAGTAGGCAAAGATGAACCTGCAAAGGGTGAAAACAGAAAGACACGAACGTTCTCGTTCGAGGTAACTAAAGCTGACCTTATATTCGACAAATTATATAAGGATAAGCAAATAAAGTTGAGCGACAAACACAAATTGCCGACCCTGAACAAATTAAGGGTAAAAAATACTGTAAATGCCATTGGATATAACTGTAGGAACAACCACCAGGACTACTGTTTTCTTCATAATAGACGGCTCCACCAGCTACAACGTGTTGCTAGGAAGAGATTGGATCCATGACAGTCGCTATATTCCTTCATCGCTCCATCAATGCTTGGTCTTCTGGAATGACAAGGGTGAAGCAGAGATGGTGCAAGCAGATTATAGACCCTTTGTGGCAGAAACAAATTCAGTAGAAAGGTTCATGTACGAAGGAAATTATGGGCCTGTCAGAGTGGTTCAAGATGGGGAAGAAACTCAAATTACTGCCCAAAGCGAAGAGCCGTTTTCAGTGGACGCACTTGCTGAAATGTTTAATCAATTGAGGTCAAACATAGTGGCCTTGGGGGAGCCAGTAATTGGCAAAAAAGAAGCCAAACAACCTTAAATGAGTTCTCAACAACAAAGGAAAGAGGCCGAGATTCAGGCCTTCAAAGCCAAGTTGATGGCTTTCAATAAAGAATGTGAATATGTGAAGAAAGAAGAAGCGGCGTTAAAGATGCTGAGGGACAAATTAATAGTGTCCGAGATGGAGCAGAACTTGGACTGGGAAATTCATAAAGTGGATTGTCTGGAAGAGGAAACACCCCTGAGCGATATGGATGATGAAACGACGAGGATCACCAAGTCAGGATATGCGCAAGCACAAGACCCCTTAGTCAATGTGAATATTGGCGAGGAAGGAGAGGATCGCCCAACATTTGTCAGCCAGATGCTCCCTCACGAGGTTAGTAACAGATTAATTGCTTTATTAAAAGAGTATAAGGATTGTTTTGCTTGGGAGTATGAACATATGACTGGTTTAGATAAAAACTTAGTAGAACATAGGTTGCCGACTAAATCAAATTTTAAGCCTCATAAGCAACCTCCTAGGCTTTTCGCTCCCAATATATTACCAGAAATCAAAAAAGAAATAGAGCGATTACTAAAAGCGGGTTTTATTAGAACAACCAGATATGTGGAATGGTTATCTAATATAGTGCCAGTATTAAAAAAGAATGGCAAGTTGAGGGTATGCATAGATTTCAGGAATTTGAACTTGGCTACGCCCAAGGACGAATATCCAATGCCTACAGTGGATTCTCTAGTAGACTCGACTGCAGGGCATGTGATGTACTCTTTTATGGATAGATATTCGGGATACAATCAAATCTACATAGCTAACGAAGATGTACACAAAACTGCCTTTAGATGCCCTGGGTCTTTAGGGTGCTTTGAATGGGTAGTAATGCCGTTTGGACTAAAAAATGCAAGGGCGACCTATCAAAGAGTAATGAATCTAATTTTTCATGATATGATAGGTAAATTTGTGGAAGTTTATGTAGATGATATAGTGGTCAAATCTATTAAAGAGGAAGACCATTTTGAACAACTGCGATGTTCATTTGAACGAATGAGGCAGCATAAACTAAAACTGAACCCTTTGAAATGTGCGTTTGGCATGAATGCAGGAAATTTCCTTGGATTCCTAGTACATAAAAGAGGGATTGAACTTGATAAGAATAAAGCGAAGGTCATTGTAGAAGCCAAGGCTCCTAGCAATAAAAAGGAACTGCAAAGGTTCTTAGGCCAAATCAATTTTTTAAGACGCTTTATATCTAATTGTGCAGGGCGAACGAAAGCGTTTTCGCCTCTCCTAAAGCTAAAAAATCAAGATGAATTCGTCTAGAAAGAAGAACATCAAAAGGCTTTTGAAAGCCTGAAAACATACTTAACAAGTCCGCCAGTGTTGGTGTCACCAATCCAAGGACGGCCAATGAAGTTGTACGTGTCGGCTGAACGAGAATCGATAGCTGGAATGGTCGCACAAGAAGACCAACTTGGTGAAGAAAGAGCGATTTATTATTTAAGTAGACGTTTAACCAAATGTGAATGTAATTATTCTGCTATTGAGAAGTTGTGTCTCGCATTATACTTGACATGTACAAAATTAAGGGTCTATTTACGGCCTGTAATAGTCTATTTAATTTCCAAAGTCAATCTATTCAAATACATGTTTTCCCGCCCTATTTTACACCAACGAGTAGGTCTTTGGACTTTAGCACTGTCAGAGTTCGAAATAAGGTATATACCCCACAAGGCAGTTAAAAATCAGGCTTTGACTAATTTTCTGGCCGATCATCCATGCCTTGATATGCCCAACGAAATAGAACTAGATGTTGATTCATTTGAATTAAAACCATGGATTTTGTATTTTGATGGATCGAAAACTTCTAAAGGAGCAGGGGTAGGAGTAGCTTTGATAAATCCTTTAGGGGTTCGCTATAAGTTTGCATTTACCTTAGATAGAATATGTACTAATAATCAAGCCGAATACGAAGCCTTAATTGTAGGTCTGGAGTTAATGGTAGATATGAAAGTAAAGAATGTAATCATCAGGGGCGATTCTCAATTGGTGATTCATCAATTGACTGGCGATTTCAAATGCCAAAGTGATTCTATTATAAGTTTATACGAAATCGCCCAAGAGTTGTTGGATGAATTCGACCAAGTAGAACTTCAATGTGTTAACAGAATGTACAATGATATGACCAACGAGTTGACTCAGTTGGCCTCTGGCTATTCAAAGGCGATGAGTTGGGAGTTTACTTACGAATACGGAATTATATTGCCCGTTATTCAGCGAAGGGAAAGGAAAATCGAAATTCAATGTATAGAAGATGGGGTCGCGCTGGATTGGATAGATGAGATTAAAGAGTCCTTTAAGGAGCTTAATGGGGGAGGTGATAGGAGAACTAAATTACGTCTGTTAAACTATGCATTAATAGACGGAGAATTGTTTAAAAAACGCTCTGATGGTGTATTATTAAAGTGCGTGAACTTACAAGAAGCTATGACGATTATGGCTGAGGTGCATGAAGGGATATGTGGAGCACATCAGGCCGGTCAAAAGATGAGATAGCTGATTATCAGAAATGGATATTTTTGGCCAAAGATGGGAGAATCATGTGTTCAATATGCAAAAAGTTGTTTAGCATGCCAAAAATATGGCCCGATGTAGAGGGCACCAGCAAGCAATATGGCACCCATCATCAAACTTTGGCCGTTCAAAGGTTGGGCGATAGACTTGATAGGAAAGATTTACCCACCATCGTCCAAACAGCACACCTATATTATAGTCACAACAGATTTTTTCACCAAGTTGGTCGAAGCAGTGCCTCTAAAAGAAATCACCCAGAAAAGCATCATAGAGTTTATCCGGGACCATATCATCTATAGATTTGAAATTCCGCAAACTTTAATGATGGATCATGGGACTTCCCTGAATGGGGATCAGGTGAAGGGATTCCTGAGCGAATTTGGAGTTAAATTGGTAAATTCCACACCATATTACGCTCAATCAAACGGTCAGGCAGAATCATCTAACAAGATTCTGAAATCTATCATAAGGAAGATGATAAATGAAAATGCCAGAAATTGGCACGAATGCTTGAACAAAGTCTTATGAGCTTATAGAACATCGCCCCATTCAAGCACCAACATTACGCCTTTCCAACTCACTTATGGGCAGGAGGCTGTATTGCCCGTGAAAATCAACGTGCAATCTATAAGAGTGCGTTGGCAGCACGAATTAAGCGAGAATGAGTACAAGGAATCATTGATTCAAAATTTATTACAATTGGACGAATTAAAGTTAGACGTGCTAAACAGGTTGCAAGTTCAGAAACAAAGGATGGCTAGATTTTACAACAAGAAAGTTATAGCCAAGTTTTTTAGTTTGAACGAATTAGTTTGGAGGGCAATACTTCCTTTAGATAGTAAAGACCTAAAATATGGCAAATGGTCGCCAAATTGGGAAGGGCCGTATAGAGTAAAGAGTGTATTGCCTAATGGAGCTTACCACTTGGAGGATTTAGATGGTACTAGGCACATAAGATTTATTAACGGTAAGTACTTGAAGAAATATGTTCCTTCCCTTTGGGAAAGTGAACAGATAAAGGCATAAATGATGAAATTGCGATTGCGATGTAATCATGCTGAGTGATGGCAGTAAATAAATTGAACGATCACGTTCTAAACAAAGTCAGAAAAACAAAGCACATTCAAAAGTAAAATCATTTATTACCAAATGTTCCTTACAAACCATTCTTTATAAGAATTAAGGGACACAGTCAAAATACAAGACGAAACATACTACAAATTGTCTTCTGTTTGATGGGAACAGAAAGAGTGAAACCAGTACGGTCCAACCCTTCAGTCTATGGCCGAGTAAGAGGGTGAACTGCCCCCATAACCTTCCTAAATGCATTGCTGCAATAGTAGGCAAGGAGAACCCAGCCCTTCAGTCTATGGCCGAGTAAGATGGTGAACTGCCCCCATAACTTTCCTAAATGCATTGTTGCAATGGTAGGCAAGGAGAAGCACTCTCAACAAGCAAACTGATGGCAAGAATCTTGCTTCAGTCTCAACAAGCAAACTGATAGCAAAAATCTTGTTTCAGTTTAAAAGAACATTTCATATATCTCCCATACCAAAAGTAATATCAAAGCAAAAGGAGCGAGTCAAGAGACACATCCCTATAGAAGATGAAAGTGTTGGTAAATGATCGGAGTGCCATGCGGTGGCAGGAAGTTATGATGGCAAGAAATCGAATCTGAAAAGTATGGAGATGAAAATGGTGAGTGTAAACGTACATACTTATAGGGGCTGGAAGATGAAAGGCCAGAATGTGGATGGTCACATTTATGATCAGTGAGTGAAATCGATATGGCCCAAAAAACTTAGGGGAGAAAAATTTAAATGCCAAAAGAATATGCATGGATGTTGGCATAAAGCAATTGGGTACGTAGAAAATTGACGATCAAAGATAAAACGTCACTTCAAAATAATTGTTCATTAACGATGATGAATGACATATCACAAAAAACAAAGGCAGTCAGCGCGAAAGAGTTACAAAAGTTAAAACATTAAATGTTTAGCTACAATTCGCCCCAAGCTGAGCGCATCTGCTGCCTAAGTTTATCCTACTCTTCGCTCTGCCTAGAGGAAAGGATACCTAATTCTTTCACTAAGTCATCATCAACCTCCAACCTTTTGTACTGCTCCAATAGAGATTTGGTCCTAGCGATTCCTTGGGATGCAGTACGCCTCTTGGCAGCTATCCTCGCCCTGCAGTTAAGGAATCCTCCACTACAAGCTCTGAAGAAATCTCAGTCAATTCGGCCTGGTTCTTGTCAATTTCCTGAAGTAAGGATTCTTTCTCAGAAGAAGCGCGGAGATATTGAACACTTCTGGCCTTCAATTCTGCGTTCTTGGCCAGCAAAGAAACAACGTCGGCATGAAGAACCCTCAACTTCACCTTAAAGTCAGCGGAAATGCTGGGCGATGGGAGTGAAAGTGCCTGCAGTAGGTTCGCGCTCAACGTATCTAGCTTGGCCTTTTGAGGAGCAGCACTGGCGCGGCCAACGTCCACGTCCATAAAGGAGACATACTCAAACAATGCCTATGTGAGAAATGTCATATTCTCGTTTGCAGGGGTGGAAGATGGCGCAGAAGATGTTTTCATGCATACCCAAGAGGTTAGTAAATCTTAGATAGAGTTAAGGATGCTATCAGATCCCTGCAAAGGAGGTTACCAATATTGAATATCTTCAATACAACAAAGCAGAACCAAAAATAAGAGCCAAGTAAAAAGACCTCATCGGCAGTAGTGGGAAATTCAGGCACCTCCCTTATTTCCTCCATCACTTGGGGAGATTTTCCTTTAGCAGAGCAGGAAGGACCTTTCCCGCTTGACGAAGCTACATGGATCTCTGCATGTTTCACACCGCAATAAATCAACGAGCCAGCAGCAATAAAGAAGGGCCAAGGTATCAAAGATAAGCATTACCTTCTA
Organism: Fraxinus excelsior; assembly: GCA_019097785.1. NCBI lineage: Eukaryota > Viridiplantae > Streptophyta > Magnoliopsida > Lamiales > Oleaceae > Fraxinus > Fraxinus excelsior. The sequence goes on from CM032641.1 coordinate 3,439,352, forward strand.
ATTCCATGCTTGGGGGGTCGGCACCCTGGGAAGGAGGATTTGTTGGTGATAAGGGTGTTGGAATTTGAAGCCTAGGCGGCGCAGCCTCGACAGGAAAGGGTGAGGAAGAGTCTATCAAAACTATAGCCTTGGAAAGGGAAGATGAACTCTTCTGAAAAATTCAGGTAAACCATTAGTATACAGAAGAACATATCCGTGAATATACAAATATGGATTACCTTTCTCCTGAAGGTAAGGGGGGTGTCATCATCGTCATCGGCCTGCAAAACAGGGGATGCTGAAGCCGGCCGTTTTTGGCCTGATACACCTTGGCAGCAATAGCCTTGGCAGATGGAGAAATGGGAGAAAGAATAAGATCTTTAGAGCGAGGAGGTGGAGAAGGACTCCTAATCGATACAGGAGTGACTAAAAGAGGAGAAGTGGAAGAAGCACTTGGCCGATCCAGCAAATGAAAGGCAGTAGTAGCGTCAGCTGTAAATAGCCTACGTTTCACTGACGGCCAGAGTTGCTCAAAAAGGGGATGAATAGCAGAACTGGAATGAAAAGGGGCTAGCGAAAATGCATCAGCCAAAACGCGGTTATGGGCCTCTATACAACGTCTGCTTTATTAAGAGTATGAAAATGGTCGGTCAGATTTTTGGAATAGAAAAAAGGGACGGGCCAGGTCTGGCCGAAACCCAGTTGACGAGCAAAGAAATGGAGAGTGTAAATCTCTACCCCAGCCTTGGCATTGGTTCCTGTGACAATGTCATAGAACAACTCTTTTCCGGCTAGGAATTGAACCCAAATGGGTAAAAAGTCAATCACTCCAGAAGGAATATGCACATAGTTGGGAGTCAGATGAGTAGGAAAAGGGAAAAAGGAAGAAACGGAATTTAAGGTATAAAAGAATGAAAATATGTCTCTCCTAGACATGTCTGTTGGATGCAAGGAGTCTATGGCCAACCCATAACAGGTGGCAGGAGTATTGCAAATAGATGGAGCCCCAAAAGAAGGAAAATATGCTCTAAGCCATAATTGAGCAAATCAAAGAGGTCCACTGCCAGTAGGGGACGCACCAGTCCTCAATTGAAATTGGAGCAAAGTCAAACCCCTGTAAAGAGCGGCTAAAAAGAAAGAACACAAATTCAAAGGCTTGCCACGAGCCAATGCATGCGTTAAAGGCAGGTAACTCGTAGAAGGTTTCAAGCTAGGGATGCAAAGAACGTATTTACAGAGCCAAACTTGAAGGAAAGCTACCCGCTCAACATGATTAGGCTCGGAAGCAAGAGCGACAAATGCACTCTGCATAGCCGAATAAGATTTACACATCTTTTTATCAAACTTGGGGGGAACACTGCCAGCGAAAACCGAAACCACCATGCCGGGAGAAATGGTATCGCCCAAAGGAGGAAGGTTCACTAGGGCCCCAACATCCCTAAGAGTAATGGACAACGGGCAGCAAGGAAAAACAAAGACATTGTACTCAGAAGACCAAAAGCTCAGGGCGATTGGAAACAGCGCTAAGTCGTATACGGGGGGATTAAGGGTGATTTCCAATAGGTCCAAAATTTTTGCACGTTCAAAAATTGATTTGGTGGGGCCATGATTCACCATACGTGCATGCCACCTACGAAAATCAGAATCATCTTTGGGCCAAGTACGAATACCTTTATCGCAGATGGTCTTCAACGGTAGAGAACTTAGAAATGGAAGGGTTTCAGCGCAAGGGAACAGCTGACCCGCCGCAGTCTTCTCGACCGATTCAGCATCAACAAAAGATGGACCCAGGAAAAACTCATCAATGTTGGGACCAACCCGCGAAAGAGGGTTTGAATTTATGTATGGCTTGGTAAGGAGGTCTTGGAAGTCCTCAAAGCTAAGGGCAGCATCGGACTGAGTGCTTGAAGTGGCCATTTGTTACAGAATGTAAGTTGGGTAAGGTCTGTTAACGAAACGTAGTACAGAGACAAGAAGATGAACAGTGAAAATGGCGAGGAAGAAGCGTAAGACTGCAGAGACGTAACAGAATGCCGCATACTTTTGGGGTTTTAAGGGTTTATAACGTCGCAATCCTTTCAAGCGGTAAAAATACGTGATGATTGGAATTCTGGGGAAGTTCAAATGTTGCAAAAAAGATACAGAATGAATATGACAAAATTAATGATTAGTATTAATTCTGCCATATTGGGGGGTAATTGTTGACACACTAAAAATGCAGCCCAAAAATCAAAGGAAAGTCCAATTGAGAAACCCAAGATGAAGACCCAATGGAAATCAATTAAAAGGCCCAAGAAGAAAAGCCTAATCTGGAAACCTGAGAAAAGGCCTGAGTATTGGAAGCCCGAGAGCGAAGGAGTATCATCGCCCAAACCCGTAGGACGCCCAGAAGCTGAACGAGTGAAGTACTGCACGATCGCCCAGAGTGATAGCCTCACTATCACCCAAACTCTCAAGTCGCCCAGAATCAGACAAGTCTAAAAGGTGTAGTTTATCCAATTCAGCAGTTACGAAAACAGTTGTCAAGTAAATCCGGCACGCCCCCCACGATCCAGAAACAAGTAGTTAAAAGGCAAGAGTAGTGGCAACGGTTACTAAGGAATCTCTCTCCAGTAAGCAGTTCATCACTGAAGAAGCGGATAGTCATGAAAGTAATGGAGCAGTTCCAAGCAGTTTCGTTAACCAAGAGACGCCCAGAGGTATAAAAAGAAGTGAAGTTGTAGAAGAAAAGGACCCCGAATCAAAAATTCTTGACAAGAGAATATGTAATTTTTATTTCCTTAGTTTAAATTTAATCATTTTTTAGTACTCGTGTGCTTGCGCCCCTTGGAGGCGTTTTGTCTACTTTCCAATTGTAATTCTTCACTAGTAAACGCACCCCTTTTTGGGACTTTGTCACAAGAGGTTTGTTCCTTATACAATCGTCTGATCCTTTTCTTGTAATTGTTGGCGGGTTGGAAAACACTTACTCTTTAATGCTTACGCTGATGAAGGTTATATCACAATTTCCCTATGTGATTCTGATGCATTAAGTAAATTCTATTCTCCCTCATGTTTTAGGGGCTGCTATTTCTTGTGAGAGTTGCTGTTGTTTCACTTGTATTCCTTCATAAAGGTGAACTCGCACTTGCAGGAAGCATGGAAAGGATAATGTATTCAGGTGTACTTACGTCCTTCCTGATGGTGTCACTTATACAAAGGGTTATGTAAAAGACACAGACGAAGCAAAGAGATATGTCACCTTAGATGACGAAGTCCCTTCTCCCCAGACAGGAGAAAATGATTACTTACATAGAACAGCAGGATCCTACCGGAAAAAATCATAACAGAAGAACAGTCGACCTAACAAATTTTTTTAACTCTTTCTTATTTCCAATTTCCTAGCCCATTAAACTTTTCCAATATTTTAAAGTTTGTGTTTTCAACAGGAATTTATTTTGACTAATCAGCGGTTCCTTGTTCCAGAGATGATATTTCGACCAACTGATTTGGGTCTGTATGGAAGTTCTATATTTCGAAGTGGAGTTATGAATTATCATTCTATCCTAAAACTCAAAAGTGTTTCAATTAATATTATATCTGCCGTCAATTAGTTTGTTGTTTTAAGCATTCTGATCACAGTGTTACACCTCTTGAGTTTGCAATTTCTTTTGCTATTACTAAATGTAGTGGAGTGCACTGGAATACGTTTTAACATTTTTGATACAACTAATACACTAGTTTCTGATTACATATTATGTTCTGTAGGAATGAACCAAGCACGACTTGCAGAGGGAGCTTCGACCTCTTGTTCCTGATGAATGCCAAGTGAAGAACACAACTCAAGAAGACTAAACTCTTTTCTGAGCTCTCTTCAAATGATACGTCTTTTCCTCCCAACTGGTAGTCATTTATGTTTCTTCTGCAGTCCAATATTAGGTGTCTGGCACGGGGGTTCACTTTTGGCAAAAAAGTGGGAGGAGCTGGGATGGGTGTCATTTGAGATTCTTCCACTAGCGAATAGATCATCAAGGTAATGCCATCAGATCTTAATCGTATTCTGTAGTGTCCAGACCAACGTACCAAATGCACCACTGATGCATTACAAATCCGTAACGTTTTCATTCAGGCCTCGAAATTGCAAGGTTCCGAATTTCTCACACTATGACACTCTTGAGGGTATTTTTATTCTTGATTAGGGGGAAAAAAGAAAAAGTAAAAGAAGTATCGATTATCTTACAGTAGCTGCTATAACATGACATCGGGAAGATGAGGTTGAAGACTTGTCGACTGCATCTCTTATTGGTCCTTAAAGAAAGGATTGATTGACTCGCTCAACTTTTGAAGCCATCTTTTCTAGGCATCTTCAAAGAAAATGAATTATACACAAGCCTGTCTAGAATTTATGTCATTCCTATTTGTACATCAATCCAGGAAAATTGAACATGTAATCTTGTAACGTGAATTTGGTTGATACATTTTGTTAATGTATTTTCCTCTTTGAAATTATGTGTGGCTGTTGGGATGTTACTGATTGGTCAGATTGAGTACTAACACGAACTATATTTTACTTATGGACTTGGCACGACCCACAATTCTTGATATTTTTTTCGTGTGAATTACATACTACATTCGTGTTACACATCATTATTTCTAGGTCATACCTACTTGTACTCGTTTTAAGACGATGTTGATGCAAGAATTTTCTTTCAATGATCATTTCTTTTTTCTCTCTTTCTTCTTTTTGTTTCTCTACTGATATCTGACAACTAAATAAAATATATTCTAAGTTATAACCGTTAACAAGAGCATTGAGTTTCTTTGTCTAGATTTTTACTAGTATTCTTCAAATTAAACTTAAAGACTGTGTTTGAAAAGGTTTATACTTGAAAATGAGTACCAAGTTTATGAATTTTTGAATATAGAGGGGTCCACATTAAAAGTAAGCTATACATTTGGTGTTTCATTAAGAGTAATTCTACTAATGAAAACAGTGTCAAATTATGTGTTTTATTTTTTATTTTTTTTCTAGAAATCGAAAACATTGTCAAATAAGGCATTTAACATTTTCCCACCAAATAATCAGATGCGTTTAGAGAGGATCTACGTGACAATAATTCCCAATGAATAGACAACATTGTTCAAATTCACGTTACTGGATATGGTCCGAGACATTGCATTCGAGAATTTTCTTTTTTTGTATATGTTATCAATTTTAGCTTCAGTGATAAACTTTTTAGTGCAATTAACGGCCGGAGATGCTTAGTGTGCTTCAGTATAACCATGTAATACATATAGTTATAATACCATTTACTAGACTAGAATATAACTTAACACACACGCACGCACGCACGCACGCACGCACACTGCAATAGTAGGTTAAACGCAATGGATGCCACCCAACTTTGAGCACAGTTGCATTCTGGTCACTTTGTTTCATTCACATCAGCCAACTCCAATTTGTTTGCAAATTTATTGCTCACCCTCAATTTAGTGCAAGCTAATCACCCAATGTCAATTTGCCTGCAAGTCTAATCATCTTGTCTACTACCTATCAGTTTAACTAATGTGCTAAGCTGATCTAAATGTTAAACTAAACGATGATTAACATGTATTTTCATGTTACACGACAATGAGAAACGCTTCAAAGAAAAAATGCATGTGTTTACACATCACCTATCAATTAATTCTAACGTCCTACTCGACACATTGTGCTAGTTTAAACTGATCTAAGTGGCCAAGACCTGATTTACAACAAATTGATTATAATTGACAATCTTCAAGAAAATGGAAGTTGAGTTACCTGATTGCACCAAATTAAAGATAAGTCATCCGAATGCAACTTAACCCTACTATATTAATCAATTCATGTTCACTCATTATATATGAATCAATACGATTAAATACGATTAAAAAATTTAATAAATTTTCAACATATTATAAATTCTCACTGCAGTTTTATTACCAAAAAAGATTCATATTCACACACTATATTTCATCCGAATACAGAAAATATGGGAAAATAATCAAATAATATTCTCTTTGAAGTACCCACGGACTCGACAAAAAGCCATCAAGGCAAATTTTATTAGAATAATTCTTCTTTACCAGGGCCACATAGACCCTGGTAATGTAGCAGGCTTCATTTTGTTAAAAGAGCCAATTTGAAACAAAGAAAGGAATTACAAGTATTTACAGTTATCTGTAAACTTTGTAATATACAACGCCAATTCACTAATTTTCCCTCTGTATTTGGTATGCAAAAATATGATCAAATAAGGTGTTTCAAAAACTACCCATGCTTTATACTCAGCGATCCAGTTGTGCAATATCGCCTTTCGGGGTGGTGACTGATGTTGCTCAGGCAGCAACTCGTCCAAATTGGTTACGTTGCTATGTAAGATTTTGACAGATAAAGTCGAAAGTTCTTTCGCCATCCAGGTGATTCGAATCCATCCTCCCAACAGTTAAAAGAAGAAAGAAGGAAAGCTGAGAAGAATTGATTTTACTGTGATGATCTTATTAATGCTAGAGTGGTATACAATATATAGTTTACAATGAACATTCTAGATTGGAATCTATTTACAACAAGAAATCAATACCAGAATTCTGGTGTAACAGAAATGAAGGAGAAGGACAGGTTGTTGCACATATAGGTATGATTTCAGCTGATGTGGAATTAATTATTTACACTTCAGATTCTTGTCTAACATTCCCCCTCAAGTTGATGGGGAGTGAGCGAATCATCAACTTGTCTCTCAGCAGTAAGAAACGTGAGGAGGAGAGTCCCTTAGTGAAAATATCTGATGGTTGATCATAAGTCGGAATATAGCGAGCTTGTAAATCTTTGTTTAGAATCTTCTCACGGATGAAGTGGTAGTCAACTTCAATGTGTTTCGTCCGAGCATGAAATACAGGGTTGGAGGATAAAGCCAGAGCTCCAATGTTGTCAACCCACAAACACGGAGCAGAGGTTAGTGGAATTCGAAGTTCACGAAATAACATGCGTAGCCAATATAGTTCAGCTACTGCAAGAGCCATGGATCGGTACTCAGCTTCGGTACTTGACCTGGCTACGACAGGTTGTTTCTTTGCAGCCCACGAAATCAAACAAGGACCAAGGTAGATTGCATATCCTGTAGTTGATTTGCGATCATCAGGGCTGCCAGCCCAATCAGAATCACAGAAGCCATGCAATTGAAGAGAGCCCTTTGTAAATTGAAGACCAAACTGAAGTGTTCCCTTAAGATACCTTAGTACCCTCTTAGCAGCAGTGAGATGAACCGTTGTGGGGCAATGAAAAAATTGGCAGAGTTGGTTGACACTATAAGAGATATCAGGTCTAGTCAAGGTAAGATATTGCAAAGCGCCTACCACCGTTCGATACTCTGTTGGATCATGGAGAGGTTCACCAGAAAACTTAGAAAGTTTTCCCCCCGAACTGCAAGGGTTTGATACAGGTTTGGCACCATCCATTTTAGTGCGATGAAGAAGATCTGTCACATATTTTCCCTGATGAAGATGAAGACCATCAGTAATGTGAGTGACCTGAATGCCCAAGAAAAATGAGAGTTCACCAAGATCTTTGACTGCAAATTCACGGTTCAAACTAGAAATAAGTTGAGAGATGGCAGTAGAAGAATTACTAGTGAGTATTATGTCATCCACGTAAATAAGAACATGAATGCATATATTATGATGATGAAAAGTAAACAAAGATGTGTCAACACTGGATCCAACAAATCCAAGCTCCAATAAGGCATGTGAGAGACGCATGAACCAGGCCCGAGGGGCTTGTTTTAAACCATATAGTGATTTATGGAGTTTACAGACATAATCTGGATGCTGAGGGTCTTCAAAGCCCTTAGGTTGTTCCATAAAAACATCCTCTTCAAGAAATCCATTAAGAAAGGCATTAGAAATATCCAGTTGTCTGATGGACCAGTCATGATGAACAGCAAGAGCTAGGACAAGTCGAATTGTTGCAGGCTTGATGACTGGACTAAATGTCTCATTGAAGTCAATGCCAAGTTCTTGATCGAAACCTTTCGCTACAAGCCTTGCCTTGTACCTGTCAATGGAGCCATCAGATTTTTGTTTGAGTTTAAATACCCATTTGTTCCTCACAACTTTCTTGGATGCAGGTCGTGGACATAAAGTCCAAGTTTTATTGGTTAAGAGAGCATTGAATTCAGCTTGCATAGCTTCACACCAGTTCTGAACTTTCACTGCTTGAGAGTAAGTTGTAGGTTCTGAAGGAAGGGTGACCGTCGAGAGAGCTTGAAGGGGATGTTTAGTAGAATAAAAGGTTTTGTAGTCAGGAAATTGCTTCGGTTTTAAGGAGTTTGTTTGTGACCTTGTGATCATACGAGAAGGTAGGGGGGGTACAGATTCTGAGGGAGAGATGACAGGAGAATTGGAAGGAGTTAAGGAAACAGGAGGTGAGGCAGAACAATGCTCAAGAGGATGGTTATTAACAGGTGCCTCAGATTCAGTTGTGTCCACTATAGGAGATTGATAGCAGGGAGCCTGATGTGGAATTGGATTAGAAATATATGGGGAAATAGAAAGATCAATGGGGGCACCAAGGATTGGTGGAGACAAACCTGATGTAGCACCTGGAGTCACACCCTCTGCAGGCCGAGGAAATACAGGTGAAACTTGTGCAGCAAAGGTCAATTCATCAAACACCACATGTCGTGAGATGTAGACTCGATTAGTATGAGGATCTAAGCAACGGTAGCCCTTTTGATTAGCACTGTACCCGAGGAAAATACACTTTTTACTACGATAATGAAGTTTATGAGAAGTGTATGGGCGTAGAAGAGGGTAACAAGTGCAGCCAAAAGTTTTAAGGAAGGAGTAATCTGGTTGCTTATTGAATAACTTAAAATATGGAGAAGTATTGGTAAGAACAGGGGTGGGAAGACGGTTTATAAGATAAGTAGCTGTTAAAAAAGCATCAACCCAATATTGGGATGGCAGTTTGGATTGTGCAAGAAGGGATAGGCCAATCTCAGTGATATGTCGGTGCTTTCTTTCAGAGATCCCATTTTGTTCAGAAGTATATGGGCAGGTTAGGCGATGGAGGATACCATGTGATTCAAGGAATTTTTTGAATGCGGTTGATGTATATTCACCCCCATTATCAGTTTGTAGTTGTTTTATTTTACAGGAAAATAGATTTTCAACCAAACATTTAAACTTAATAAAATGCATAGTAACATCAGATTTGTGATGCAAAGGAAATAGCCATGCAAAGCGGGAGAAATCATCAACGAAGATTACATAGAATTTGCACCCACTGACAGAAGACTCTGGTGAGGTCCATAAATCTGAATGGATTAATTCCAAAGGAGATCTAGACCTAGTGATTGACTTACTAAATGGAAGTTTGTGACTCTTGGCCAGTTGACAAGATTCACAAAGTTGATTAACTTTAGAAGAACCAGAAATAGAGAGCATAGAATTAACTACTAATTGATGAAGAGTAGACTCAGAGGGATGGCCCAATCTTAAGTGCCAGACTTGGATTGGTGCTTTAACTCCTAGCAATGCAGTGAAGGAGGGAGGAGAAACATGCTTTGGTGATGACTTATTGAACTCAAGATGCTGTAAATGAATGGGGTACAAGCCTGCATCACTCGGCCCTTGGAGGAGTGTCTCCTTGGTCTGCAAATCCTTGATCATAAAGGAAGAAGCAGTGAGAATAAAATAACAGTTGTTGTCTTTGCAAAAATTTTGAATTGATAATAAGTTAGAGGAAGCATTGGGACATCTTAAGATATTGTTAAGTTGAAATTGTGAGTTTGAAGACGAAAGCAATGAAGATCCAGTATGAGTGATATGCAAACCTCCTCCATTACCCACTTTCACCATTTCTGCACCTTTATATGGCTGTTGTTGAAGAGTTAAGTTGTCAAGATCAGCTGTGATGTGGTTGGTGGCACCACTGTCCAAATACCATGGATGTTCAACCTCCTGAGAGGCATGTGACTGTGCTGCTAATGCTGCAAGCTGAGAGGGAGGATGACGACCTTGGTAGGAAAAATTCATCCTCTGATAACAATCAAGGGCCTGGTGACTAGTTTTCCCACAATCTGACAAGGTTGTCGATTTGTAGAAAATATTTTAGGATTGGTAGAGAACTTTGAACCTTGTTGAGTAGACGGTATGAAGGAATTGGTGGGAGACTTAACTTGTTGTTGAGAATAGTTTTGCTGCTGGAAATTTTTCTTCTTATGGTACTGCTGCTGTTTTGGCCTCTGTGTGAAGAAGGCAACACTACTGTCTGCTGCAAAAGGTTTGGGTTGTGCCTCAAGGAGTTGTTCATAATTAAGTAATTCAGCTTGAAAATCATCAAAGCTGATAGTGGTGTTACGGATTGCAAAGTTCAATGAGGTGATGAATGGATGATAAGTAGGATTAAGACCTCCCACTATATATGAGATCAGATCTTCTTCATCAACAGATTTCCCAACTGCTGCAAGTTGATCAGAACAGGTTTTAGCAGTTAATAAGAAGTCAGAGCAGCTTTGGGACCCTTGATTCAAAGTCTGAAGTTGTCTCTTCAGATGTAAGATTCGAGAACGAGAATGGGGAGCAAGTCGATTTGCCAAAGTAGTCCAGACTTGGCGAGAGGTAGTCAGTCCATAAACTGTAGACAAGACTTTCTCAGATAATGTGGCATTCAACCATGCCAAAATAAATTGATCCTTTTTCTGCCATAATAAATAGGCAGGATTGAGATCAGATGTTGTTTTCCCAGTATCATCAATAACAAACTGAGAAGGGCAGATATCTGAGCCATCAACAATGCTCAAGAGATCATAGCTACGCAGTACTGGAATAAATTGAGTAGTCCAGTTGAGATAGTTGGTTTCATTCAGTTTGACAGAGACGAAAGGTGTAATGTTGGGAATAACAAAGGTAGTAGAGGATGCATTTGAAGAATCCATAAGGATCGAGTGGGATAAGCCAGTAGCTCTGATACCAAGTTAAAAGAAGAAAGAAGGAAAGCTGAGAAGAATTGATTTTACTGTGATGATCTTATTAATGCTAGAGTGGTATACAATATATAGTTTACAATGAACATTCTAGATTGGAATCTATTTACAACAAGAAATCAATACCAGAATTCTGGTGTAACAGAAATGAAGGAGAAGGACAGGTTGTTGCACATATAGGTATGATTTCAGCTGATGTGGAATTAATTATTTACACTTCAGATTCTTGTCTAACACCAACAACTTTCAAGTTGCTGGCACATAAAAGAACTTGCTTTGGTTGGCACTGTGTTGCTGTTCCAAAAACTCAATTTGATGGTCAGAGACAACCAAGAAATTACGAGCCAGCTATACCACCCAGGGCTGCTCAGTCGGAGTACGGCTGGGAGTCCATGCACAGATGTACTAATTTCCTTTGATACTGTCCGTAATATTCACCAACTGCAATAACATCTACATTCTCTGGGTTCAGCTCAGCTAAGTTAAACTTCTTATTCTCTGTTGAAGAATCTGATTCTTCATCCAAATCTGGCTTAAAGAGAAATTCATCAAGGATTTCACGGCAAGCAAATATGAACATGGCTGCTGTGTCAGGCAGCTGTGCCTCACGAAGTGCTGCCAGTGCCTCCTGCAGTCCACCGGCTGCAACGTACAAGATCAGGGCCCTGCATTGGATCATAGTTAAGGATACAATAAAATAGAGAAATGTCTCTTCGCAAAATAAGAGATGAAACAAGTTGTACCTCCAAATGTTATGTTCAGCATGATGGACGTGTTCAGCCCACCTTTGCAACACCCTGTCCATAATTCATTTAAAATTAATCAATGTGACGGTTGCCCAATATAAAGATTTGGATGACTTAGATATAACATAAATGTTGTTTTTTAAACTTTATTCAATGTCGTAGAATGCTCAGAAAGATATTTACTAAAACTCAGCCCTAGCAATCTATGCAAGTTCAATTCAATAATAGCAGATTCTGGTATTTGTTACTAGGTAGCAAAGCGAACCTTTCTTGGATAATTCATGCAGTATGATCATTATATAGCATAGTGGACAATCCGAGTGTCAAATAGATCATTTGAAAACTAATGTTTAATGTCTATGTTATAACGAGTATTTGCTCAGAAAAGTCTTGCTGCAGGTGATTTTAGGTGTATAAAGGCATCTTTTATACAATTTGTATGTAATAAAGAGTACATCAATGCCTCTTGGCAGATCACAAATGTTTCATTGCACATATTTGTAGAATATGATAAAACTGCAGCATCTCATGGAATGTATATTGGCTTGGCGTCAAAATCTATGACCTGAGGAAAACGGGCCTAACAACGAGAATTGAGGGGCACATGGACGGCACTTTCATGCAACAAGTAGGACTTGTAAGCCCAAAAAGTGTGTGACCCACACTTAGTGAGCTTATAAGAGAGCCAATAAGTTGCTATGAGTATGTTTGGCTAAGCGTAAAAGGTTACTTTTAGACCTTTCTAATTGATAAAAATTGGAAATAAATTCTTTATTTTGGCAATAGAATAAGAAAATTTTCATAATAATTACTTTTGTGCTTAATAAGAAAAAAGTAAGGGGTTGTTCTCTTTATATTTTAATTTTGTATTTTGAGTTTTGAATTCATTTTGAATTGTGTTTTGAGTATCCATTTTGAAATTGTTGAAAATGTGTTCTTTTTAACATTTTGAAAAATTGTTTTGAAAATACCCAAAACGCGTTTTGAAATTTTTGGTTTGATTATAACTGAAAACGATATGTTGTTTTGAGTTTTCTTTGTAAATTTTTAACTTATTTTCAAAAAATCGTTTTCGAAAATAGAAAAGAGAATACATTTTCACTGTTTTGGAAAATCGAAAATAAAAAACGGCTTGAAAACGATAAAGAGAACATGCCCTAACTTATTCAAAGATGTTTGGAGACCAAGTTTTACATAATTTGAAGCATAGCAAACAAGCGTGTTTGGGCTAAGCTTATTAAAAGGAGGAGTTTCTTCTTGTTTCTAAACACAATTGGATAATTTGCCTTCTTCGTACTTTTTAAGTAAAAATAGTTACTTGTTTTAAAAGTAGCTCTTACTTTACCGTCAAAAATAGCTAACATATTTCCAACTTTGACCAATGAAAATATTATTTATTTAAAAAATTATTTACTTATAAGTGAACCTTTTAAGCTTAGCAAACATGCTCATCTAGGAGTTGGTTAACATGCTAGGAAAATCTCACCAAGTTTTAGTTGATTTGGAGTGCGTTTGAGTGGGCCACAACATTATGAAGTGGAGTCATCCAGTGCAGTAGCATAGTCAAACTTTCAAAATATTGAGGGGCACTATCCCTGGCCAAGAACCAATGGGGCTAAAACATAGTAGTCATGATATCGAGGCCATGGGATTAAACGGTTTATTCCTTATTCAGAGTCTGCATGAGTGAGATGTGCATATTATTATTCATAAGCACAAAGATGTCTACTCTTTTCAATAATACTTCTAAATATTTTACTTATTTTGAATCTCCACCAAATCCTTGAATTTGGCATGTGGTTGCAAAATAGTACGCATGATGGCACCCCGTCTTCACTCGTACAGGTAAGAATCCTCGATTGCTAATTATTTCCCCACCCTAACCCCATATAGACAACACTACTAATATTTATCTCTCTCTTAAAAGATTCTAGTGCATGTTCTTGATCAGTCATGCACATATGTCATCAAGATAACCTACTAAATTCAAGACGTGGCAAGGTGGAGTGTGTGTAAATATTACTAGATACAAGACTATATTTTCTTGGACTTAGAACATACTCATTTGTAGTGTAACATAAAGATAAATTTTTTCCAGCACTAGAAAATAGCCATCTTTAGGTAGTGTATTCTAGTGAAATTTTAGCCCTTTCTTGTACTAAAAATGCATCATCAAAATCAATATAAAAAACTTAAAAGTTATCGTCTAAAGTCACAAAAATGAAGTATAAAACAGCCCTAGTTTTTAGCCAATAGAATTCCATGCATGCAATGTTTAAGACTTTTTTCTTGTAACAAAACTCAAGCAACATCCAAGTACTTTTTGACCATAATTTATGCTACATAAAGTAGTGTTTTCTTGTGAAAAAGAGTATCAAAATTCGTCCATGAAGATGCCCATGTATGTGAAGTGCTTAGAAGTGTCCAAATGCATGCAATTTGATCTCAAGCCAAGTATTAAAGTCCATTAGCTAAAAGACAATTTTATGGGGTAATAAATCAAACTTTCTTGGTAAAATGTTGGTATAATTCGTTTCTTGAAAGAAAAGTGCACATGTGAACCTTGAAGAAACTTATGCCAGATGTCGTGTAAGAAAGTTTTTACCACCATATTTTTTTTCCAAAATCTAAAAATAAGCCTTTTGAAAAACTATTTCTCATCAATAAACTTTTTTAAAACGTTTTAAGACAAATTGTGTCAAAAGCTTTCTAACGTTTTTTGAATCATAAAAAAAAAATACACATAACTCTCAGAATCGCATTATAACGAAAAACATGTGTTTATTAATAAAATATTCAACACTTTATGCAATCAATAAGTACTACACATTCCACTAACGTATATCCAATATAATAATTATTTCTTGGCATGCATATAATGCTAAATGTGGCAATGTTCTAATGTCCTAATTTCGGGCATTATCGACGGGGCCGGATATTATCACCCTAAAAACGGATAAATTTTTCGTAACGGGTTACTTTGTATTTTGTAGGACGTTAATATCACATTTTTAGGTGTTAGACCATTCATGAAAATTTAATTTGGGTGTCCCCACCTTGTTTTAGGGTAATACCACCTCTCTTTAACAAACACCATTACATGAGTTGAAGGTATTACTATCATACCATGTTAATTTCATCATCGATGTCGCAATCTTCGCAAAATCCTTTAAAAATCTACGATAATATCCCGCGAGTCATGAAAAACTTCACTTTCGTAGGTGTCGTTGGACGTCACCATTCTAATATATCTCTTCAATCTTACAAGGATCCACAGTAATTCCTTCTTTCGTCACTATATGACCCAAAATGCCACTTTATCCGACCAAAGCTTGCTTTTCTTAAATTTAGAGTATAACATCTTTTCCCTTTAGTTCTTGGCTGCTCTCTCTCTCTCTCTTTCTATACATCCACAAGTTTCATCTCATTTTACCATCTTAGTACTCATTTCCTCAAGTACAACCATGGTAAGAATTAAGATGTCGACCAACCGAGGCAAATCCAACAAATCCACTCCTAAAGAAATCGGTGAGAGATTGGGTTCTAACAAAGAACACCATTCGGGGGCTGTCCAAAATGAGGAACTTTACTCACCACTGGACTTTGTTAATATAGTGTCTTTCATCAACTACAAGTCTCTTGGACAAGGAAATTATACCTGGCAAGGTTGTCTACCATTCCTTCCTCAAGTCGATACTATTTTCTCTCCTATGCCAACCCCGAGTCTTTGGTTAGGTTAAATTTTTAAAACTAAGAGATGCCTATTGCGAAGATCTAGTGCGGAAGTTCTGTGCCAATTTATGCTCTATTGGTCTCAAGTTCCAAGGCCGAGCTTATTTCTCGACTTTTGTTCGCGGTCAAAGACTACATATAGACGAGACGAAACTAACATTTCTAACTACTTTGGCATTCCAATACGAGGATTGCATTCATGTAAAAGAAGTCGTGTTGTTAGATGACATCACCCACTTGCCATTTACTGAAACTTCATGTGAGTCGGTGTTCCCTTCCCAAAGAATGAGTTTAAATGCATGAACTCGAATCTCTCGTTAGAAAAATTAACATTCATCTTAGCTATTAAAGCGGTAATGAGTCGAGCATAAATTTCTCTGTTTGTAGGATGGTAATGCCTAAATTTAGGGTGGTAATACCCAACGTCAACCGGTAACACCCCGAAATTAGGATACTAACACCTTGCCATATTTAGCATTATATGTAAGTCAACAAATAATTATTGTATTGAATATATATTAGTGGAATGTGTAGTATTTACATATTGCCTAAAGTGTTGGATATATTTATTGAAGATATGGAAAAAATAATCTCTATGATATTTTTCCAATACTGTAGGATTATTTTCCTTAATAATTGATTGTATAATTATTATACAATCTTTCATTTTAGAGTTCTTTATAACCCTATAAATAGGATTTTTTACTTTGCAATAGAAACAAGTTTATTATATACAATTTATAATATTTTTCACATGGTATCAGAGCAGTTTCGATCCTAAACAAATTAACCTTTGAATTTTGTTTCCGGCGAGTGGCCTTGAGCCGCTCGTCCGGCTACCATTGTTTTTTTTTTTAAGAGTTGGGCATTTTCTTCTCTTAAACTTGTTTGGATTTTCTTCAACTTTTGGTAATCTGAAATTTGGTCCAATTTATTTGGAATTTGGTTTAGTACATGTCCAATTCATCTGGAATTTGGTCCAGTACGCCTGGAATTTGGTTTAGTATATGTCCAGTTCATCTGAAATTTGATTTGGTGTTGGTTCGGTGTATCCAAAATTTGAGATTTGCATCCAGATCATTTGGTATTTGTCAAGCTGGAATTTGAAATTTGCATCTAATTAATTTAGATATGAAATTTGCATCTCTATGATTTAATAGTGGATGCGATGGTTACTTGCAGATATGAGTGTTCCTTCTTCCTCTGCAACCCGTATTGAGATTGACTATCATCTGATTTCTCCTTCAAGTTTTGATGATGGTTTGGTTAGATTGGTAGATGATTTTTCATTATCATTAACTTTAAGTTATTTGTTCAGCTTGGTTGACATGCAAGCAATTTTGAAGATTTGATTGGATTGATTTATCTTTCAAACTCAATTTGATTGCAGCTACACCATATTGAGTTTGAGGGAGGGTATTGAAGATATGGAAAGAATAATTTCTATGATATTTTTCCAATAGTGTAAGATTATTTTCCTTAATAATTGATTGTATAATTATTATGCAA
The DNA here is from genome assembly GCA_019097785.1 of Fraxinus excelsior. Lineage (NCBI taxonomy): Eukaryota > Viridiplantae > Streptophyta > Magnoliopsida > Lamiales > Oleaceae > Fraxinus > Fraxinus excelsior. The sequence goes on from CM032641.1 coordinate 3,456,303, forward strand.
TCTTTCATTTTAGATTTATTTATAGCCCTATAAATAAGGTATTTTACTTTGTAATAGAAACAAGTTTATTATATACAATTTATAATATCCTTCACAATTTTATTAATAAACACATGATTTTCGTTCGAATGCGATTTTAAGAGTTACGGGTACTCATTTTCGGCGATTCAAAAACCATTGAAAAGCATTCGACACGGTATATCTAAAAAACATTTTAAACAAAATTTATTGATGAGAAATAGTTTTTCAAAATGTTTATTTTCAGATTTTGGAAAAAAAATAAGGTGTTAGTTACTTTCTCACTATGGCATAAAGCTTCTTAAAAGTTCGCATGTGCACTTTTCTTGCCAACGAACTGATGAAGAAAATAGTTATTTCCCCGATGATGCACTCTCGTACTTATAGCAATAGCCATTCCACCTCGCTCCTACCACCATTTCTACTATCACCAAATAAAAAAAACACCAAGAACCCCACCATAATGCCACAAATCTTATCATCGCCACCCAGCCCCACAAGCCATATCCCCGCATTAGCTAAAAAGGATACAACTCGTGCTTCGGTGGCCCAAAATTAGTCTTACAAATACAACTTGTATAATGAGATTTTTTCATCATACAGAGGACACAGAGAAGACTCCATATACTTGTCATTATTGGCGGAAAAAGTGGCTATTGCTAGGGATGATCACAATAGTAGGGGTGACACGTAGGGTCATCCCAAGTGGTGTACTATGTGGTAATCAAATGCTTTGGATGATGAAAAAACCTCGTCACACTAATTGCATATGTAAGGAAGATCTTGGAGTAGTATAGTAGTAATAACAGGAGAAAATTGTATTGTCTTCTTGACATCATTTGTGGTAGCGGCGGCAATGCTAGGAAAGATCACAGTAGCGAGCAGAAGGGGAAGTGTTACGTGGAGGGTTTGATGTCCGTCAAATGCTTGGTACAATGAAAAAACTTCATCGCACTTGTTGCACTTGTAAGACTGATTTTAGGCCATCGAATGAGTTAATATTGCTTGAAGGTTAATTGCACTAGGGCTTGAGTGTCATGGTTTTTTTCTATTTTGGAGGTCATAGGAATTACGCAGTTATGTTTGAGCATATAATGCCATGCATGAAAAAGAGTGGATTGAATAGAATATATATATATATATATATATATATATATATATAGAGAGAGAGAGAGAGAGAGAGAGAAAACTGAGAAAACAATATCTTTCTATATATAAAAAGTGTCTATTTAACGGAATTTGTTGGTTTAACGGAAAAACTAACGGAATTTCTTGATTTAACGGAAAAACTAACGGAATTTCTTGTTTTTAACGGAAAATCTTTTTTCACCACCCCTTACTTTCAAAATTATAATTAAATAATAATAATAATAATAAATGAGCTTTTGATAATTCCTTCAAACTAAAATATCTTGGAGCTAACTTATCCGAATCGACTTTTTCTCGAATCTGATTTATATATCTAATTACGATTTATCCAACGAGACCAATATTCATATATTTATGATAACTCCATCAATATCTAAATATTTGACATAAATAAAATATAATTTGATAAATGTATCATTTAGTCCCTAACTTTCAAAATATTAAAATATAGTATATAAAAATTGAATTATATTTTATGAAAAAAAATTGGGGTATTACATTCTTACCCCCTTAAAATATTTTCGTCCTCGAAAATTTACCCGTCACTTACCAATACTAAGTCTAACACATGATATACATATATTATCATAATACATATAATACTTTAGAGATAAAATGAATTGTATTATTACTTAAAAAAGAGTAAAAACTTAAGCCATACAAAAAGTTTAAGCCTCCGTTTGTTTCTCATTAAAAACTCATAAAAATGAAAAATATGACTGTTATCCATCACATCAATCTATCAATTTTTAATTTCTATCTCTTGTGTGAGGTCCAATAACGACTATATTTTTCATTCTCATTCTACATTAATGAGAATCAAATGGAGTATAAGTAAACTCATCTTCTTATCCCTTAACATACCTTGAGTTTTCTGTTTGTGATGTTGGGTTGGAAATGACAGCGAGAAGCACTTTATTTAATTATTTATCAATTATATAAACATTACATCATTAATTATTTAATTAACCAAAAAAATTACATCTTTATTAATAACAAATTAATTATTAAACAAAACTATTAAATATAAACTAAGCAAACGTGCATTGCATGTTGCTTACACCTAGTAGTTGTATATATAGGTATGGAATGGGGAAATAATTAACAACCGAGAAATCCTACATATACGGAGTAAAAGTGGAGGAATGCCACGCATGCATACTGGTTTTCAACCATAGCCTAAATTTAGCTCCTTAGCATTTGGCGGAGACTCAAAACAAAAAAAAAAAAGTAAACTATTTTGAAGCATTAACATATTATTAAGTAAATATGTAACTGATCATAGTTAAGACTAGATGGAGAAATGCAGGTTCTAGGCTAGAGAAACTTAGGGCATTTCTCAGGAAAAAAATAATTCTCTGCAACAGCTAGAGTTGCTTGCACAATGTATTATAAGAGTTGATTGGCAGTAATGACTATATGGCTTTATTAGATTGTGAACGAAATGTTTAAAAGATGCAAACCCAAACATTTACTATATCTTAAATTCAGTGTACGAATTCACCTTGCATAATCAGACCCTTTCAAATGTGTTGCAGCTAGAGTTGCAGCATCGGTCCAACAGCCAGCATCTTGCAGCTGCAACGAATGGAACAATCATATAAGCAAGAAAATATTACTAAAGTTATCACTCTTGAATCATATTTTATGATCCCTTGAATATAGTTTTGACTTTTCAGTTTTTCTTTCAGCAATCACTCGATTATACAATTTTCCAAATATGAATTGAAAATGGATCGACATAATTAAGGTCTATCCTTGCAGTATCCCAACAGATAGCATTCCCATGTTTTAACAAATTTATGTACTCATAAAGTAACCAAATATGTTCACTTGCATGTGGAACATGGTCATTTTCAAGAAGCCAATTTTTATATCACAAGCAAGAGATAAAATGTTTTCTGACTCGCACAAGTGCCATACAGACAGAACCATGGCAAACCAGTATTTCATATCAAAAGTCTGAAATGTAGTTAAACAGTTTCGAAGTGAGTAGCTATGAATTTTTCGTCTGAGATGCTAACCAATTGTATGGACAATAGGTAACCCCTTTAATTAGTTTCTGAATATTTGTCAATAGATAACCCCTTTAATTAGTTTCTGAATATTTGTCTATATGCTCGGAAATTCAGAAAGACTCGGCCCAACATCTGCTTGTCTGATTACATTTAGCAGAATATGAGTCCTTTAAAATGTGTCTTCCTCGGGTTCAACTCTAGTAGTGAATAAAAATTGGAATAATCAAGGAGATCAAAAGAGCAACTTCGGGGATCATCAACCAACCAGAAAAAACCAGTGGAGTGACCACTGCCAACGCTCGAACCATACCCGAGAGACATGCTGGAAACTCCATGGAAAGCCAGCCAATTGGAAGCCTCGAAAACCAGGAGAAAACCGAGGATACCAAGCTGTCAGTGAGGGAGGAAGTCAGACACCACAATCGAGCTTTAGCCAGGAGAAGGTAGCTGAACTCCAGAAATTTTTCCAGCAACATTAAGTCCAATCAAGCAACCTGCCAAACCAGAATGTCACGTGCAACATAGCTCAGAAAAGTAGTTTCTCACTCGCTTTAAGTACGGAGACAGCCAGCAATAATGAATGGATAATAGACTCAGGCGCATCAGGTCATATGAAGGGGAATTCTGAGATGTTCTCAACTTACACACCATACTCCGGAAGCCTTAACATTAGGACCGCAGATGGTTCCTTATTCTCGGTTGCAGGACAAGGGGCTGTTTTACTTTCACCTAATATTAGCCTAATGCTCTGTTTTACATGTGGCGCAATTTCTTGGTGTTCAAAGAAGCAACCAATAGTGGCGCTTTCCACCCCCGAGGCCAAATACATAGCAGCTTCTTCAGTCAGATGTTAAATTATATGGTTAAAAGGTGTTCTAGAAAGCATGAAGTTCAAGCAAGAAGGTCGTACAACACAATAATAGTTCAACCATCTTTGTTTCGGAGGATCCAGTTCTACATGAAAGAACAAAGCATATTCATCTTCGTTTTCATTTTCTACGGGAGCTCGTTAATGAAGGTGAAATCTACATCGAATATTGTCAAAATGAAGAACTTGCTAATATTTTTACAAAAGCACCTGGAGGGCATTTTTTCTTTAGGAATGTTGCAGCTTTGAGAGTCAAAAGCAAATTCGTTTTACGGGAGGCATTGTTGGAATAAATCTAATTTGGCCATCATATTTTCTAGAAAAATTTATGTATTTGAATCTAGTCAAGTGTCTCATGGCATTCCATTCATGTATGTAAATCTAGTCAAGTGAATTAAAATTTTTATGGTTCCTATGCCATCTTGATATGTATAATTGGGACCACATGCAGTATGTTTGTAAGGCAAATAAGAAGTAAATTTTCAGTTCCTTTGTCTCGGCAATGTAGAAATATTGAACTTAAAAACAGGTATTTGATTACTGAATGCTAGTACAAACTTTAGATGTGGAGTCTGAAAAATAAAGAAAAGTACTGAACATTAGAGCTTAATAAAGTCGAGACTTATTATTATGGGCTTAAAAGCTGCAGATATTCAGTTTATAAATTTGCCCAAAGAAAAACTCAAGATATATTATTATAATTTTTGGTGGCTTGTTATCACAGACGTCAAGGATGTAAATTTGCTAAATGGATGGGAAGGACCAACTAATTCTCAAACTAATGTCTCAGTTAGCTGTCCCTCCCATTTGAGTAACCTTGCCCAACCAAGACAATGCACACCCTCGACATTTTCTACCTACTTAGAAATACCACTTGATTTCCCTCTCTTTGTTGCTCAACACTGCTACAGCTGAATATTTTTCTCGTGTCTTTTTATGAAAGTAAAATATAGTGCAATTCATAAAAAGGCTCAGAGAGAAATTTTGTAATTCTGTTACTTTAAAGAAGACTCCCTTCAAGAGAGTTTGTAGCCCAAAAGTGATAACCTAAAATCGAAGTCGTTGCTAAGAATAAAATAAATCTGAATCGGGAACAAAAGGCGAGGAAATCTAGCCAAAGTACCAAAGAGTTGGGATATTCAAGAGTGGCAAGGTATTAGCTAAAAAATATAGAATTATTCTATTGAAAAAGGATGGTTATTCTCACTTACACAGCCCTAAAGCAACAGATCAGCAGCTGGCAACCACTAGGCTACTTGCGAACGAATGCTCTTACAGGCTTGCCACATCAGCAACGTGGTGGCCAATGTAAGCTACACAAATCTTCTCTTGGACTGACCTACTGCTTACTTTCCACTCCTGCCCTTGCTTCTAGAGGTGGCAATTAAGTCGAGCGGCTCGTCGGCTCGCCCACTCGGCTCGTACTATTCAAGCCCACGAGCCGCTCGGACTCGTAAAAAAAGAGCCCGAGCGAGCAGAGCTAGACGGATCGTGTGACGTGACGAGCCTACTACTCGGCTTGTCACTGTAGACGAGCCGGCTCGTGGGTATTTAAAAAAAATTAAAAAAAATAAAAATAACGAGCGGCTCGTGGCTCGCCAAAAAAAAAATTTTAAAAAGTCAGTGACCGTTTTGGTCCTCAAACTTTTTTTTTCTATAAATACCCACCTAAATCAAACTTTTTTTCCACCAATATCAATCTCTATTCTCTCATTATCTACTCTATACAATTTACATTCTCCAATCTCCATTTATTTATCAACAATATCATTCATTCATTCTATAATCATCTTCTACATTTCTATATTCAATTTCTATTATTCATAACAAATGGATTCACGATCATTTGTTGAAAACTTGTTCGGTATGGAGAATGAAACACAAACACCTGCCCAAAATCAATTTGTGAATGAATTCTCCTATCTCAATGAATTACCAATTCCAGAAAATATTGAAGATTACGACGTTCATAAAGGTAGTCATCCAATTGATTTGGATGACGTTGATGTTGATCTTAGTGTTCCAATTGATTTGGAACAAGATGAAGGGCCTACGTCAAATATTCTCGATGCAAGAGGGAAAAGAAAGGGGAAGAACAAGGCAAAATGTTGGGACCATTTTAAATTGGTTCAAACCGGTCGTTTGGTCGATGGAATCCCCGAAACCAAAGCAGTATGTAAATATTGCCAACAACGACTGGCATGGCAAAGAGGCATTGGAACTACCCACCTCAATCGTCACTACAAAACATGTGTGACCAAACATGGGTTTCTTCCAGCTAGTCAAACTTAACTACAGTTTGGTTCTCCAGGCGCCAGTGGTACTACGCCACTTTCTACATGGATGTATTCAGAAGAGGAAGCTCGAACGGGAATGGTGAAGTTTGTTGCCGCGTCTGAGTTGCCACTAGCAATAGCGGACAACCAGCATTTCGTGAACTACGTCAAAACATATCTTCAACCGAGGTACGTTGGGGTAAGTCGAAATACTCTCCGTGCTGATACAATTAAATATTTTCTTCATACAAAACAACTATTGATAAATGATTTAGAGAAATATGGGGGTGTGATATCTTTAACTTCTGATATGTGGGAAGAGATTAATAAGAGAGGTTACATTGCTGCAACTGCACACTATATAGACCCACTTTAGGTCATGCATAAAAGAATTATTACTTTTAAAATTGTTGAGTACCCGCACAATGCCCAAACGATATTTAATGCTATCATAAATATAGTTAAAGAGTATAAATGCGAGAGCAAAATTCGTTCTTTTACGTTCGACAATGCTACCGTAAATAAAGTTGTTATCGATAAATTGCATAGAGTACTTCAACCCGATTTTGGTGGTTATTTATTTTATATTCGATGTGTATGTCATATTTTTAATTTAGTAGTACAAGACGGATTAAAACATGTTAAGGATGAAATTGACCGAATTAGGAGTGCACTTATATATATCAAGATTACACCTAGTCGAAAACAACCATTTGAAGAATTTTGTTCAGAAAATGGAATGACAAATACAAAAACCTTTATTACTGACGTAGGCCATAGATGGAATTCCACTTACTTATTATTAAAATCATGTGAAGGTTTCGAACATTTAATTACTGAATTTTATAATAGGCATGTTAGAGATGAAGACGAAACTATCTTGAATGAAACCGATTGGAATATAGTTCTTAAAATAAAAAAAAATTTGACGACATTTTATGATTCTACAAATATATTGTCTGGCGTTTATTATCCTACAAGTTGTATGGTTCTTGAACGTCTTTATACAATTGTTAGGACTTTTAAAAGATTTCAAAATGACCCCGATTTTCATGCAGTTATATATTCCATAGAATTAAAATTCAGAAAATATTGGGAAGAATTACCTATGTTATTTCTTTTAGCATGCGTCATGGACCCCCGATATAATTTATCGGGTACTAAATTTGTAATTGATAAAATTTCAAATTCTTTAACTTTTAGTATACCTATTACTTATAGGAATTTGGAAGAAACATTATTTGAAATGTACGAATTATATGCTTCACGAATGGGTACACATATTACTCGTGTACCTACATCTACTCCTCCCACTAATCAAACGGATGACGACGATATAGTTTTAGATTTATTCGAAAGCATGAACTCATATAGATTTAATTCATTTGCATATGTATGTGGTTCATCTGGTGGTAGTAGTAGTAGTTTGTCATCCACTGCATGTACTCAAACTTCAAGTAATAGTCCAAATGCGTTGCCATCTGAATTAATCGATTACTTTCGTCATATTTTGCCTACTAACAAAGAAGTTAAGAAAAATTCAGAAGAGGTAATTAAATTTTGACGAGATAATGAACGTCGATGGCCAGTAGTTTCTGCAATGGCAAAAGATCTACTAACACCTCCTGTTAGCACTGTAGCTTCGGAGTCTGCTTTTAGTGCAGGAAAGAGGGTTCTCTCTGAGGTCAGGAGTCGACTAAAAGAAGATATTTTGGAAGCGTTAATGTGCGTGAAAGATTGGGAAGACGCTAATTATCGAATTCAAGATAAATATGCCGAAATTGCCTGTAATCAAGTAAATGATATTTAATTTCACCATAATCATCACAAAATTTAATTTTCATACATTTATAATATTTTTAAAAAAATTGTACACGTAACAAGTTGTTCGTGTACAATTTTTAACTCCGCCTACTAAAAATTGAAGTAGCCGGTCCCAAACCCGGATAAAGGAGGAGAGTCTATCTTTATTTTTTTATTTATAAAAAATAAAATTGTTTTGAAAAATGTATATTTAAAAAATGGTTTATAAAATGTGTTTATACTTTACATATTTTTTTTTTTTAAGTTTAAGTATAAAATGGTAAACAAAAAACATATTACTCAAGTAACTCAACAAAACAATTTTTGTTTTTATTTTTTAAAAAATTATAATTTTTTTTGAAAGTGTATATTTAGAAATTAATCACAAAGTGTGTATATATATATCTTTTACAATTAAACTAATGTGCTATGTGTGTATTAAAAAAAAACAAGCCGAGCCGAGCGCTCGGCTCATTTGGGCGAGCTCGGGCACGAGCCGAGCTCGCCCAAAAGCCCACGAGCCGAGCTTGGCTCGTGGGTAACGAGCCACGAGCCCGGCTCGTGCTCAGCTCGTGTTGGCATGGGCCGATCCGGCTCAGCTCGGCCCATTGCCACCACTACTTGCTTCCCAACATTCTTATAAAGGTATTTTTGGAACCACCTTTACCAAGCAAAATGCTGAAGTTGGGGTTTACACGTCTTGGAATGGCGCAGATAGGCACTACAACTTGCTCTGTAACATACCAATGAGGTCAGATTCTAGTAAATTGCTAGCCTTCCTTCAGGACCACCATACACTATGCCTTACTTGAGGTTGGCATTTACAAGATGAAGTGCACAATCTCTCGAGGTTAAGGGACTCCAAAACATAGTCCAGGTCCTCCACCATCTATAACCAGACTTCAGTCACGCGCTCTAGATTGGAGGAGACACATTTGAACAACGTAGCTATCCAATGAATCTCATAAGAAAACTGCCACATGGACGATCCAGCACATGCATTATGAAAAGTACAAACTACACATTTGATCCATTTAATAAAGAAACGGAGTGAATTATTTAATATGCTAAGATGTGTGATGGAGTTAAATCCCTATACATCTGGACTACAAAAGGCAAAATTAAGACACAAAGCACAAGCCTGACAAGACAGAAACAGAATGGCCCTTCAATGGCACAGTAAACACCTTTAGCGCAAATACATCGGAGTCTACTCAACAGAAGGTGCTAGATTTATCTCAGATAAAGCGCACTTAATGGCACAGTAAATATCTCAGCCTCCCATCAGTGATAGATCATAGCAAGAAGAGAGTTTTGATGGGGTTAGAGAAAAAGTGTGACAGAAACTACAGCTGTGGTGCAGGAGTTTAATTTCTATGGGGGGAAAGAAGTGCTCATCAATGCTGTTGCGCAAGCAAAATACCGAACTACACTATGAGCATGTTCCAACTGCCAGTTGATATGTGTAAAGAATTGTAGTGGTTAGCCTCATCATTCTGGTGGGTATCTGGCTCTAATGGGAAGGGAAAATTACACTGGCTATCCTGGGATGCGTTAATTCTACCCAGCATCGAGTGGTGATGGGCTTCCATAGCCTGGTGGATTTTTACAAATCCCGAGTCATTACTTGCGCAAATCTTGCTGCGAAATACTATCCCCACTGCCCGTTTATGAATGCAACATGTAGAGGGGGTAGTTCATATCCATGGCAAAGTATTTTGTGGGGCCAATAGCTGATAAAACATGGTATTCGATGGCGACTCGGGGATGGGTCAAGCATCACCGCCTTTCCTCCCCATGGATTCCCCGTCCACGCTCCTTTCTCTAATCATGCTACACTATGGAGATTTCCTCAGTGTCTGAGCGTATGAACCAGGATGGACATTGTAATAAAGAAGTAACTGAGAACAGGTTTTTGTCCCCAGACAGTGAGCTTATTCTGTCCTTGCCATGTGGTAACCCGGATGTGAAGGACATCCCGATGTGGCATTATAAGCAGAAGGGAGTGCATACCGTCAAATTTGGATACTGACTATCAGTATCACTCTCTAAGCTGCACTCAGAGGCTTGCTCCAATCCGCTTGGCAGCTGGAGGAAATTTATGCAGCACTTAAATCTCCCACCCAAAATACTGATCTTTTTATGAGAATTTTTCATGGACATTATTCCAACAAATGCGAACCTTCAAAACCGGCATTTAGGCAGACCTGCAGCCGGTCTGAGGGAGAAGCATAGAGAATATTTCATGCCCTGTTTTGTAGTCCAATGATTGAAGGGGTTTGGGCAGGCAGCATTTTTCCTGAGACAGCAGCAAAGTTTAAGGGGAATAACGCAGCACAATTGTTACTTTGATGCTTGGAAGGAATTAGCAGCTAGTGAAATGGAGTTACAGTTTCATCATGTGGGGGTGCTGGAAAAGCTGCAATGTAGCTGTCTTTAGGGTTTTAACCATGATTGGACAAAAATTCTCATTCAGAACACAGTGAGCACAGATGACAGATCATGGATGCAGCCCCTAGCAGAGAAACAGAAAATAAATGCGGATGTTGCCACAAAACCGGGTCATGGACATTACGGGATTGGGGTGATATGCAGGGACGACCATGGGGAATTGATAGCAGCTCTATCCAGATCAATTCATGGTGACATCTTACATCTTGCTGGGGAATGCATTGCTATCATGGAGGGGCTGAGATTCACCCTCGACCAAGGTCTCACCGTTTCCTCCGTTGAATCTGATTGCAATAATGCTATTGAGGCACTAAAGAAAGCGAATGTCCATGCACCTGAAGGGGCTATCTTGAGCCGGACATTTCTGGGGTTTTCTTTTAATCGGTGGGAACCAAATGGCGTTGCGCATGTTTTAGCCAAAGAGGCGTTTGCTCATTTTCAGCATAATATTTGGCTCGAAAGGCCACCTCCTTCTCTTGTAAACATTCTGGAGTTTGATTTTAATAAATGCATTCGTTTGGAAAAAAAAAAATGCCCTTCAATTTCTTCCAACATAAATATCAATAAACATTTATCAAAATTTTGCAACGCTCTTTATCATATCTAATAGAGATATACCAGAAAAGAACTCTACCTGAGAACAAGCTTCTTGATACCTCCCAACGGCACAAAGCAGGTGTGTGCCAGACAATGACTGGTCAGTTCTAACCATATTAGCTGCAACCACCTATATAATAATAATGGCAGTTAAATGACAAGGGAAGTGGAATCATAGGTTAAGTATACAGTATCCGTTAGAAGAAAGAAGCACCTTGACAGCTAGTTCAAGTAGAGATTTTGACACTGCAGATGAAAGAGCCACAGCTTGCAGAGCATTGGCATAGAAGTAAGAGCTCTCTGGGGGAGTAGAGAGCAGTAAACTAACAGCACCTTCCAAATTCCCAACTGACACAAGTCTAATACTCGAGGAAATGTAATATAATTAGGTAAATGATATACATCAACATCCTTTATATTAGTCGTTAGTTGCTATCTAAATTGTGTGCATAGAAAAATACTGCTGAAGATAATATTTTGAATGACATACATGTGGGCAAGTTTAACAGCTTAAGCTTTTTAACCAAGTGGTTCAACATAGTATTAAAGCAGGTAACTTTGTTGATTGATAGTCCACCTCCCTTGTAAACTGTGAAGTGTTATGTGAAATCATCATAGTTCTAAATTCTCCACATTGCCAAGCACTTCTGTCAACAAGTACTCTGTAGGCTTCCATTTTCTAGTCTCTACAACATAATGGTAAGGATAACGTTTCCTTTATCAAACTACAATCAGGGATATGCACAAGGAAATTAATTTTCTTTGATTTTCTACCCAAGGAAAAAGAGAAATGTCAGCAATATCAAGGATGGGACACACTTATTTTTTCTTTTCCTCTTATTTTCCTTCTCGCCAGCTATAATATAGGCTCCACATAATAACATTCAGGTTTCACACAGCTGCAGTTCATTCATAATGTTTTTGCAACACACTGATTTGTAAAGCTGGATAGATCACATCCAGTTTGTCACTTAATCAACTCAACTCAACAATGCATTACTCCATACTTCTCTAGATCTCCTACAATACAATTTTAGGACAAATCTTGAAACATCAAAAGGGCTTCAGTATGAGAAGATTTTTCAAGAAAAGAAATGAGTTTTAGTCCTTATGTAACCAAGCATTTTGACAAATAATAATTTTTAGATCATGAGTGCAATCATAGAACCAGCAACCTCCAATGTTGATATCGAAACAATTCAATTTGGTCAATAGAGGTAACACCTCTAAATTGCATATATACATAATCAGAGTACTGTAAAATCCCAGGGACAAATATACCGTGAGTGAGATCTACTTCGAACTGGCCCAAAAAATTAATCAAAACAAGCAATAGGGAATAAACAAATATGGAGGTATAGAAAGACTTACTCATGTATATGGTTCTGAATTGCCTCTTCACTCTCCAATTTTTCATGCCAAGGAATGCGTTCACTAGCACACTCCCATAATTCCGCTTGTTCAAAAGCCATTAACCTAAGTTGGCCATTACCCTTCAAGGAAAAAAGCCATCATGAAAGATAATTAAATACAGAAATCGTCATCTCATAACATTTCTGGTTACAAACAAAAAAGTTATATATTTGCCAAGTTGAGTAAATTGTTACATTAAAGTTATCATTATAAATTTTCAATAATCTGACTAACCAATGGATTCTTTTTCCCTCCAGGCACTGATTTTCCTTTCGAAGAAATTCTACTCAACATGGATGCCTCGTCAATCTCAGGAGTTGCAGATAGATGTGGGCCTTTCTGTGACTTGTTGACCGATTTATTCATCAAGTGGTTAAGAGCCTGAGGTAATTGTAGCCAGAAAAATGCTTCCGTGGATTCACCAAAAACTGCAGCTGCAAATGCCAACCTTGCTGCAAAACCTTTGTTGACAAGACTAGCATAGAGTCTCACTCTCTGGTCATCAAGGAGGCAGCCTTTGAAACAAACATGTGAAGGAAAACAAAATTCATCAAATAATCAAATAAATATTTTTAATATTGCTCTACAAAGGATGCTAACCTTCTTTGCGGTAAGGCTCTAATACTTTAAGCAGCATCTCCGGAACTACAGAGTCACCAACACGTGGTGAATCAAGCATATAACTGCGCAGATCTCCAGATGATGGAGTTCCTGGAATATGTGAATGTGTCTTGTTCGTGGTTGTACTGAATGCATTAAACCACGTGGGCTTCACCCCTAACTGTAAAATCATCCGCAATGCCTGCAGCAAAGGAACGTCTAAAGTGAGCAGATGAAAGACTAGTGTTCTTGCTCAATCGTAACTTCTAGGTCATTCAAGTTTGCAGCATTAGCATGGTCATACTTCATTTAATAGTTTTGAGGGAGCATGAAAGCACGCCCATTTATACGATATTTTCCACTTCATCGAAATTTTACATTACAATAAATATTGGTCTAGTTACCAGGCATTTAATTTGATTAACTTAATGTGTCTACCTGCATACACCTAATATACTATCAGGTATAGATTAGAAGTTACCAGTGCATGTGGTGTAGGCAGCAATATTGGAGAGGACAAAGGCAGCGGTCGGAACCTCTCCTTCACTGATTGAGCTTGAGGATGAAAGCCAATTTTCTGGTCATTTCTGCATGTAATAAAACACAAAGACATACTTAGTATCGTGAACTACAAGAATCTAGCTCGAAGTTATTCATCTCTCAGACATTTATGAGAAGTATCATATTATAGCAGATTGCAAGATCAATATCAAAAGTTTTGGACAGGTTCTTTGTTTTTTCTCTATATAACAAACATGACGTACAAATTAACTTCGCTTTCTAGAATTAAAAAAAAAAAAAAAGCCGACCAAAGGATGCAAAAGCTCCTGTAATCCCCTTGTTCACTAGAAATTATTGATTGCTGACAGCAAATCTGAAGGATTTATGGGACATACACATTAACTTCAATGAGACGAAAGCTACTGTCAGCTCCAGCAATGCACAATACCAGTGGATCATTCTTATCTGTTCGCAAAGGCAACCAGTCAAGTTCAAGTACAAGCGTTCCAGGAAATTGCGGTTGTAAGAGGGAATTGGCCAATGGATCTGATGAATCCTACAAATCAGAAACACGTCTTTAAAATTGAAACTGAATGGAAAATTATCCCAGCTTTGTACAGGGCAAAAATTAGTGAAGCAGGCTTTCTAGATTATTCACTTCTATTATTTTGATGAAGAAAAATATAACTGTATAACACAGCTTCATCACATAAAATATGGAGGAAAGGTTCATTTAATCAGCTAGCACAATTTCCCTCAAGTTAGCTATAATACTAAACACACTTGGAAGACTAACCTTTCATCCATTTTTATCTATATAATTTCAAAAACATGGAAATGAACATTTCAGCACTACACATAAATCACGCCAACTCAAGAAAATCAACTAGTCCCTAGTTTTGCTTACAAGATCAAAAACAGAGAATGTGTTGTCATAAAATAAAACTGCAATACGTCCACGGCTATGATCTCCTGGAACAACTGGTGAGAACTTGATTCTCCTTACACCTTCCCTGTGAGTGTTAAATGAGGATGATTGCCCAGTGGTAATATCCCACCAGCGTATGTTACCCGATCTGTCTCCCAAAACCTGAAATGTCAATGCATTATCCCCCCCCAATATGAATCCTTCTTACTATGTTAAACACGAGTAGCATATAAGAGTGGAAAAAATTGAATATAACATATGATACGTACTACATGAGGCAGACGATAAGCCATGGCCGTAATTAATCCATCAGAAGAAATAAATGAAGATGATGGCCACTTCGGTCTGCAATGATGACAACAGCAAACTTGGTCACGAGTTCAAGAATGTATAGTAAGTAGAAAAACTTCCTAGTCATTCTGATTCATATCGATAACTGCAAATTTAATTTCAGAATTATAAAAAATAAAAGAACTGGTAAATAAAATAGTTGATTGAAAAAGTCTGCACAGTTGAATCTCAACACTGTAGATCATAACAAAGACTGGTTGATAATCTAGTAGCATTAAGTGACAATTTCACTGCTGTCACAGAAAGTTACCGTGACTGTAAATGAAAGGCAAGTACAAATTAATGTTTAGATTCTTATGCCAGAAAAAGCTATGCATATCATGGCATAAAGCTATTAAATGAAGATATCAAAAGGTGTACAACTGAGTGCCTTAAATCTCTGTCCAATGGGCATGACCTTCAAGTCATCCAACTCAACAAGACTCTGTCATTGTATTTATACACTTACATCAGTAGTCATCCATGTCTAATGAAATATGGGACCGCAGTTTCTAATAAAAGTGAACAAGAAAATTAAAATTTAACAATAAGTCAATAACTTAAATTTTAACAATAACTTTGATGCAGGTAATGTATCAAGAGGATGAGAACAGAGATAAGAACGCCCATATCTATAGGTGGACATAAGGAACCTGTACTAACATGAAATACATCCAACAGACAGCACACGAAGGTAACAAGAACATGAACTAAGAGAAAAATAATAAGTAACATTAAAGTTATGGCAAGTAAATTTTGTCAAGAATCAAATGTCAATTTTGCTAGATGTGACGAAGGAAATAGTGTATATATACACTAAGCTGACAAAAATGTTGCAATCAAAGAGATTCGCTAATTCTCAAGTTTGTAAGGGCAAAAACCACTTTGTGCTATGTTCCTTTAAGTGAAACAACATATTGGTTGGAAAACCAGTTGCTTGTGCATAGAATTACTCGATATCGAATCAAAATGCTAAATGAATATATTACAGTAAACCCATAAGTACAATTTAAGCTTGAACAGTATTTGAATCTGACTTCATCATAACTAGAATCAACTGTCAAGTTGTGAATGATTAAAAATTAATTAGCATAAACTGACAGTTCAAGTGTTTTATATCATCAAACTTTCCTACAAATCACATTCATGATAAACTAAGACTGATTTTGAGCATGATATCTAGCACAAGTTTGAATGCCCCGAGCAGAGCAAGAAAATAACAAGGGCAAATTCAGATAAAGATTAAGTAGACCTTTTTTGAGATAAGTATCAAGAGATCAACAAAAGACAGGCAAAACAAAAATATTGAATAACAGTGATTATTGTAATAGAGATTTCTTTTTCTCTTTAAAATTCATAAACCTAAATCAAAGAAAAACATACCTGAAGTCTCGAATCCTGCGTCCATGAACCTCAAAAACTCCAAGTGCGCCATTTACCAATGCAAATGCAAAACTTTCTGAAAATTCTTCTTGAGATCCATCACCTCCTGCTTCCTCTGCAATTATTACATTACTGCATGTAAATAATTAATTAATGATAGACACGTGCCAGCAGAATGAACACAAGATATACATCAAAGGACTTATCCAAGAAATAAGCAAGAAGTTCAAGCAAGAAACGCTGACTGGAATCTGTTGAAGATGCCTCTGTTGGAGACGAGGTCCCAGTGGGTCCGCCTGCCCGATCTCTGGATAAAGATGGCGAGCTCTTTGTAGGTTTATTTTGTGCCGGATGGGGAACTGTTGGTAGTGTCCATTCAAGGACAGTGAATGGAAGAGCTAATGATCTTAGCTGCATGATAAAGTAAAGTGCGACTAACACGTATGACAAACTAAGATTGAAGAGAAAAAAATAATAACATACTCCATTTCTAGACTCATATTATGCAAACGTTGTTACTAAAAATGTATGGATATAAGAAGAAATCAACAACAAAGAAATTTCATTATTCATATTTTCTAACAGCGTTGACGTACCACTCAAAACTTTTGAAAATAAAAACTAGCTTAAAGCAATACTTCCATGTAAGCTTTCTTAAGAGGAAAATAATAAAAATCAATTACTGTCTGTTTCTTTGCAACAAAAGACGAAATTTGTTCTAGTTCAATTTCACTCCATTAAGATCCACCAGCTATCTGTGTAGAAATATTTTTAAGATCCACAATGATTGTTGAAGCTCTGAAACAACTAGCTGCACACTCAAATAATTTCAAATATCTAACAGAATATCATTTAACAAGAAGAATGGGAATAGGACATTGAATCCTAATAGATGGATTATAAAGAAAGAAGAGGACTTTGGCGAATTTACCATAATTGGAGTCTTGGTCATTGCCCAAACCTCTACAGGTGCATCCCGAAATAAAATTAAAAGATACCTATAAGAATTTGTAGCTATTTAGGAACAATCACAGTACATGTTGCTCAAAAAATGATGATTGAAATTCAGCAAAACACTCAGGTATCCATTCAAAATGCTAGAAAACTCCCCAACATCATTTAGATTAATCAATTCAGATGGAATTATTTACTTGTCAATTTGAAATCACAGCAACGGAGCTATTTTGAACATCCAGATTAACAGCCCAAACTTTGCCAGTTTGAGGGAATGGAAGGAAGTTTTTTCATTTTCTGCTAGGAAGCACTCCGACACAATTTTTCAAAAAAGTACCAACACGACGCATCCTTGACACGCTGATTAAATTTTATTTTATTTTCATTTTCATTTTTATATTGTAAAATGAATTTGTTTTTGTTAATTCAGGCATGTCAACAATGTATCTCCCTATGCATTGGCAATGTATCTCCAAACGTGTTGGCGACATGTCCAACTGTACAAAAACAAAAAATAATT
This sequence comes from Fraxinus excelsior, assembly GCA_019097785.1. Lineage (NCBI taxonomy): Eukaryota > Viridiplantae > Streptophyta > Magnoliopsida > Lamiales > Oleaceae > Fraxinus > Fraxinus excelsior. Next base: position 3,474,112 of record CM032641.1, read on the forward strand.
TGGACATACCACCTAACATATCCATTACATGTTAGCAACGTGTCAAACACTATATTGCCCGTGCCAGTAGGGTATCGGTGCATCCTAGCTTTCGTGGGAGGGGCAAAGGTTATGAGTGCAATCATGTTGCATACTAAGCAGAAAGTTTCGTTAAAAGCAACATGTCGAACACCAACAATGTTTAGATGAACTGATGAAGCGCTAGGAATTACCTTCAAACATGATTGGATTTGCGTGTTTGGTTCAGGTGTATTTTAATAAATTTTTACAAGTGACAGAAGAACGAACTACCACGTTTGCAGTTGATGGAAGGGAAAGCCTAGTACTCATATCACCTATATATAGTTGACTATTATTCAGAATTGCTGATGATCAGGAACAAAAATCTTTATATTATGAGCATCAACAATAACAATGAGCAAATAATGGATTTCAAGTCAATGAACGATCAAAGTTGAACATCAAACAATGTAAAAGATTAGACCAGTTCAGAAAAAATAAAAACAAATCTTAAAGATGTTAAGGTATATAAAAATGTATTCTGTGAGAATTATACAGTAAGTAGTAGATTATTTATCAACTTGCATAGTGCACCTAAAAAAGTAGTGCAAACGATACATAAATAAACATAAATAAACATAAATATGTAATGAACCTTCCAGAAGATGAAGCTCTTAAGGCTCTTATTGGTGCCCGTTCTGGCTTTTGTAGAACTCGAAATGTTCTATTAAGTCCACTTCTTAGACATGTCACTACGAGCCTATTGATATAGCCTCCCGTTTTCTCACTTCCCTAAATCCGGAAATCATTTTTGCAAGAATATCAGCATGTAAATAAACTCTGAAATGTTATTACTCTTAAACTAAAGAATAATGAAGTTTCAAGCAAATCTAAGAATGGCCTACAATAATAATTGATGTCACAATTCAGATGTGTCGTCCATCCAAAGGATCAATAGAGCTCTAAACAGACATTCTGACCTGAGTATAAGAGAATGACACCAGTCTTGAATTTCCTAACCATCGTAACCCCCGTACCACACTGCTATGAACAGAAAAGCTTGAAGCAACAGCATTTGCAGAGATATCAATGACATCAATCATCCCACTTTGAGTTCCCAAAGCAACTAATGGAACAGCCACAGCTGGAGAGTTTCCTCCACCTTCAGTATCAAATGAATCACAGATTAGTGCAAATCAAAATGCTACTTTTTAGAAAAAACTTATCAACCTGAACATTTAAGGGATAGAAAAAATATTGAAAGGCCGCTCACGAGCCAAAGTAGCTGTTAAAGAAGGGGATGGCACAGCCATCATGGTCACTGTTGATGAGAGAAGATGCAGCTGTCCAACTAGACTTGTCTGCATTGATGGCTTCAATTATGAAATGCAAGAAGGAATAAATGAACATGTAGAAACAAAAAAAGCATGTTATTGCTAATAAACTTTTGGATATTACCAGATCATCCTCTCACCCTCAATCAAGAACCAAAACACCCATAAAAGGAAATTCAGCACAGCACTTGAAAATCTCACTATAATTACAATGTAATGGAATAAAGAGTCGTGATAGATGTATTATGAAAAAAGCCACAGTTGGCCTTACATGCAGCAAAACCTTGCCTACCAACTGTATTTTATTACACCCAGATCACAGTGTAGAACAAATAAGTAACTTTCCAATGTTCCTTTCCGGATCCTTTCATAAATGAACTATCAAAATAGTTCTTCTAAAACAGCAGGAGGATCTTTGCATATAATCAAGCATTTAAATCAATGAGCATCACGGGCAAATATGCCCAAGTCCCATCTTAATGAAGTTTGCATACATCAGATATCCACATCGCGCAAGTAGCATTATATGGTTCACGGTTCTGCTCTGATGGTGAAATTTACCCACGCCCAGTTTTCATCTTTGTGAAATTGTCAAGATAACAGTGGAAAAGAGACAAATACAATAGAACAGAAGAGCACTCCCCTGCTTCTCTTCTTACAATAAATATTTAAAATTTTTAGTGGTTGAGATTTATCACATTTGGTCTGCCAAAAATACCAACCTTAAACAACACTTCTTCCTGGCTGTTAGAGGGACTTGATTCGTGATTCTTATTGCTCCATGTCTTGTTTGACTGGGTTATCGCATCCAGTATAGGATCATCAGTAGACATAACTTCTCTCGAAGATGCAGATTCTGGAACTGGAACTTTACTGACTTCAGAGACTTTGTCCTTTTGGGCTATATCCTTCTGAGCATCTCCAGATCCTTCAGCAGTCAGGAGCCATTTCCATAATTTTCCATCGTCAGAAATGGATATCAACTGTGTCTTAGAAATGATAAGAGATTCATCACGAAAATCAAAAGGATTATCAAAGTCCACATCAAATGAAGAAGCATCAGAACAAAGCTTGCGTATACTTTGGAGCGTGGAATCTGATTGGGAGATAGTGACTGCAAGAACTGAGGGCGAAGGGACAGATGTGCCAATAGAGGGTATCAATTCTTCCATCGAACACATGATGTGCACCTGCTCTCCTCTGTGATATATGCAAATAATATATCATCTTTGAAGTCCAGCAAAGAGTAGGCTACAGAAAAGTTTTACAATCATGCCAAGAAAACTCAATTTTTGATAGCTATGAAGTTACATCTTGCTTTGATTGCATATTATTTAGTATAAGCTTAGACAAACATGCTAGAATTCTTTTATTTTGTTTGATTATTGAAACAATTGAAGTATCAAACATTGTTCTCATCAAATAAAAAACAAAATACAGCAGCATCATAATCCATCACAAAAGGAATCCTATATGATGCTTATAATATTTCCATAGCATCACACAATATTGAACAATTCAATAGATTCAAGGATTAACCTTTGTACAAAAAAACCTTTCTAGTAAACTAGAAGAATTCCATAAAGGTTTCTTCCCTGATATGAACCTTATCTAGCTATCCACATGTCGTTAAAAAAAAAAAAAGAAAAAAAAAAAATCAGGCATCAAAGCAAAGCCTTCAAAAAGGGAATCGTCCTTCCTCATCTATAGTTAAAATGCATAATAATCATTTTCTAATTCAGACGTTAAAATGAATATTGACAAAGTCCATCATCGAACAATTCTACTAGAGAAACTTTCTTATCGGAACTAAACTTTTTTCATCACTTTCAACTAGTTACTCCTAAAATTAAAAAGCCGAAGTACCAAAGCCCAATAATAATGCATTTTTCAAACACAAGCAACCAAAATTCAAGTTCAACACTACAGGAATCAATTAAATCGTTAAAAAACAAAGCCACAACGATTTAATGTAGTTCATTGGATTCGAGTATTTACTCTTTCCTCCTCCAAGTACTGAGCTTCCCGTCCAAATGAGCACAGTATAATACCTCAGTACTTGCATCCGGCAAAACCTCCAAGAACTTGCCACACCCTCTTGGCAACCCTGCTGAAGACAACACCGATTGATACTGCAAGTCAAATACCACCAGCTCCCTCGGAAAACCCACGAATATCACGTGCTTCCTGTGTGGTGAAAATGCGAATTTCACCACATAGTTGGGGAATACAGCCAGAGCTGGTGCACCATTATTACTGCTACTACCACTAGAATCCCTCTCCAGTCTCTGCAATTCGGATGTATCCGCACGAATTTGAAGCTCCTGCAAAATGACATCATTCTCAGAGTCACCAAGTAATTTCACCGATAGCAAAAAGCCCTTGAGGCCTAACGCGCAGAAATGACGGGCATCAAATGGGTCCCGACGGAGACACGAAAAATATTCTGGCGAAGCGTCGTATTTGAAGAAGCAGCGGCCAGTAGTAGTATTGTAAAGAGAGAGCAACGAGGATCCAGAGAGAACACTGAGAGCCCAGGAGTCGGGTCGGACCTGGATCCAGCAAAGATCTTGAATACCCAATTTGGAGGAACTTGAATTACTAGTATCGAAGTACAGAAGCGTAGATTTCGAGCGAAGGTCGATGAGGGAGATGCGGCCATGGCGATCACCAACGGAAAGAAGTAAATGGGACGACGAGTTTTCTAACAAGTGATGCGGAAGTGGAAGAGGGGACCAGCGTAAGGCGGTTATGAAGGGGGGCAGAGACGCGGCGACTGTGGATCCGGAGGAAGAAGGATGAGGAGGAAGAGGAAGGGTAAACACAAGTTGCATAGAATTAACATCCACGATGGCGACAGAACTTCCGGAAGCGTAAGCGAGAAGACCAGCGGCTGAGAGGTCGGCCGCTCCGCCGTTGTTCTTAGATGGAGGACCCGGTAACGTGCAGTCCCAAGAAGACATAGAGGAGGACAGTAATGGCTCGTTGGGTGGCCTCTGCATCGACATTGGCTCATATAATTGAATTGTATGTATGTATGTATGTATATTAACGATAGAAAATCAAGAATTCATCAATGGCTGTTTTGTGTAACGGTGGAGAAGAAGAGAGATCTGAATTCTGACAAGGTGGCACGTTGCAACGGGTCGGACTTTTTACGGTTATTCCTTTCCAAAATTGGATAAATTGCAGCTGCGGTCCTCAATCTTTATAATTATACACTTTTTTCGACAAAGTATTTTTCTATACGTCCAATGATTTCAACGACATTTTATGTCCAAAATGATCGTTAAGTTTTAGAATGTAAAGATGCATTTACCCTTGAGCTACATATGAATTTATAACAATATAAAAATAAAAATAAAAAAACATTCCGGATGTTGCATTCAAATTATATCATTCGAGCATTTGGGTCGCATATTAAAAAAAAAAATTTGATATTCAAATCCTCAAACTTCCATTTTTGATGCAAGGTGGTCAAATTAGATAATAATAAGTGAAACTTTAGATAAAATGTCATATGTCGTACATGTGAACACTTATGATGAGACTAGTTTTAGGCCCGTGCATTGTGTTATTTTTAAGGTAATGTTAACGTGTCAAATATTAATATAATTATTTTCAAAGTTCAGTAAGTTTTCACCTAAATTTTAGGCACTTACTGATCTTTAGTGTTTAGACATACATTTAGCCCATATTTAGTACATATTAAAATTTTCATTTTTATTTTTCTACTCATTTTCAACCACAAATTTTTCAATAAAATAATATTTTTCATCGCATTAATAACTTTTCATTCTTTTTCAACAACACATTCTTCATCGATCTACTATTCCAAAATAATGTGGCTCAAATACACCCTTAGTAAATAAAATCCATGGCCTGTGTGAGATTCTTTTAGGGATGGAGGTTTTCACGACATGTGAAGTAAAGTACATATTTTATATGTTAAGTCATAAAAATTGATACATATAAAAACCACTCTCTAATATGAACACGAGATTAGATAATAACATTTTTTTGGTTTCTTTTTAAACGAAATAACTTGATATCAACGAAACAACACTAATGTCTGGTCGGGAGTAAAATTATATTTTAAGTAAATTTTGATAAAGTTTTTAAAATGTATAGTTAAAAAGTCATGTGATCCATAAAATATGTGATTAATATTGATTGTTTAACTTTGACTTAAATTAAAATTTGATTTAAATCAATACCAAACATGAGCTAAAAATAAAACATGGATAATAATCTAAATAAATGAAAATTTAAGTGCATCAATTTTAGATTATAAATCATAATAAACTAGTATTCATCTTAGCATGAGCTCATTTTAAAAACATAAACTTCATACTACCTATAAATAACACGTCTCGAAACATAAGTCTCCCGTAGATTATAAATAACAAAAGCTCGCTATTTTAACAAAAGAAACATGCTTAAAAATTATTACTTAACCCTAAGATAAATATTTCGTAGTCGAGGATGTAGATCCTTCAACCATTCAATTTGATGCTCAAGTTCCTTTAAAGCTACAAAGACCTCCCTATTTGTGTTCTTTGCGAACAGTCCCAACCCAAGCTTGAAAAGAGGAGTCATTGGTTCACAACCTAGAAGTGTAGCCAACTTATCCATAACCCTTCAACACTACATTCAGCTGGATCGGGTGCGTATATAGGAGCTTCCATCCAAATGTACTAAATTGAGCCAAAAATAAAAGTCTGAAACTATGAAATTTTTATTGGAGGTCCAAGTACTTCCAAGTGGTACACGTTTAAGGACAATAATTGCAAAATTCCCAAAAAGGCCAAAAAAAAAAAAAAAAACTTCATCCGTCCTATTTATATAGACTTATTTTATTTTTTCACACGGATTAAGAAATCATATTTAATGTTATTGGATAAGTAATTTTTACCCTCATTTAATTATCAATAACTAGTAATAAATTATTATTGAAAGTAGTAAAGAAATAAATGTATATTAGTAAATGAACAAAATAAACACATTCTTAATATAGAAACGAGATTATATAATTGAGACAAGAAAATAAGAAAGTGAGCCTATATAAATGGGACGGAGTGAGTAATAATAATAATAAAATCATCTTCAATTCAACCATAGTTCAACACTATGAGTAGGGCTGTCTGTGGGTCGGTTCGGTTCCAAAATTTTCGGGTATTTAATAAATGGACCCGTCAGGTCTAAATATAATTATGGAACCGTTCGGGTTCGGTTCCTTTCGGTTCCATACCATAATTAAATTTTTTAATATTTACAACAACACTACATAAATATAACTAATGACATTTCATTCGTAACTTTTACAAATTAACGTAGCACAATTCAAAAATATAAAAATAACTAGCTGTCGAATAATATTAATTCAATGCATACAAATACTAAAAAGTAGATATTAATATTAAAATGTCGGTGATCCATATTAAAAAATTGAGACCCAATGCTTAAAATTATGAAATGATCTGATTTATTTAATTAATTTGTTAATTTATTTAGAAAAAAATTTAAAAAATTTAATTAATTCAATAAAAAAATTATTTAGTTTCGATTCTTGGTCAAGACCCGAGACCTGATCCATACCCATCGGTTCTCGATTCGAGTACTCTTTCGGATAATTAACTTACGAAGAACCGCTCAATTCGGTTCAGTTCGATTTGATTCGAAATTTTTGGACACCCCTAACTACAAGTGATTTGTGCATGTTATAACTTATAAAAAGCAAATTTGCATGAAGATAAGATTTGTCTCTTTGAGGCGAGTTTTAAATTTATAGCATGTTTGAAATGTATTTATAAATTATTGAAATTATGGGTAAATAAAACTTAAAAACTACTCAAAATGTATGGATAAAAAGTAATTTGAGTGTAATTCACGGTTTCTCAAGTTTTGAAAGATGTACATAATCAATTTCTTGGCTATTTCTCCAAGACTCCCACACAATACATTTATATACAAATAAAAACAATATATCCAACGTTCAATTTTATTTTTTATTTTTTAAATCGAACAACCTATTAAAGCGGACTGTAGATAATAATTCTCTTTATTATTTGAATAATTCTAATCACGTGCATCAAAATAATAAAATCGTCATGAAACTTTGGTAAGTCTATGTTTGGCTAATATTTACGACCAATTTATAAACATTTAATTGATTTTTTTATTTTTTACACATTTCAAGGAATTTACAAGTATTATTCAATTATTCATCCCTCATTTTTATCTACTCATAAATAAAATCATACATAAATACTTTTCAAATATGTTCAGAGTAAAAAAGTAACTTATTTTAACTGTAAAATAAAATATACTAAGCTCTTATTTGGTAGGTGTTGGGTTTTTTGATACCCAATAAATTCGGGCTATGATATTAAACCGTTTTGTTGGATTAGTCTTCATAGGTCTCGACCGATGATTGAAATGGAATGTCGACACCACAATGAACGTACCATCCCGACACCTTAAGTGGGCCATTTGAAGTAGCCTAATTTGTTTAGTGTTGCTCATAGCCGGCCCATTACCTTGGACGGCTTTTAGTTGATAGAACACTCGTTTGTTGAACTTATTGGGCCTCTACTTGTTTAACCTAAAAGCCCACTCTTTGGTATATATCCTACCCGGTTTCTAGTGTGTGTGGTGTGGAAGAATGTAGGAGCCGTTGGGAGAGAGGGAGAGGTCGTGGCTTTGTGCTTGCCTTGTCTTCTTCTTCCTTACTAGCCTTTGTGGCTGTCTCTTGAGGCTGCCTTACTCTTCACATCGATCCCTTTGTGGGCTGATTGGCTTGAGAGCAATCGGTGTTTGGGTTGGGTGTCGTTTGGAGGAGATGGGATTGTAATTGTGGTGGTCGATTGTAGTTTAATTTGAGCTCGATTTGGTTGATTGGAGGCCCAAATTCTAACAAGTGGTATCAGAGCCCAGGGCCAAAAAAACTTAGCCGGAGGAACGCAGTGGAAAGCGTGATGGAGGTCCCTTAATTAGCCTCACGATCTGACTAAAATCATCCGCGTTTGAGGTGTCTTGTGTCGAAAGTCTTCCTAACATAAAAAATGTAGTGGTCAGGCGGCGGGTCCCGTTTGGTTGAGGGCGATGGCAATGACGGTGGTACAAGATGATTGACGGATGAATTATCGTTTGAGGGGAGGTCACAATGATGTAGTCTTTCGTTTGAGGGGAGGATTGTTGGGAGCAAAAGAAATCCCACATCGACTAGACATGGAAAATATGATGAGTTTATAAGTGTGGGACAATATCTCCATTGGTATGAGGCATTTTGGGGTACAGTCCAAAAGCAAATCCATAAGAGCAGGGGCGGACCGAGACCAATTTTCTTGTGGGGTCAAAAATGAGATTTCAAAAATATTTAGGTTAAAATTTAAAAAAAAAACTCAAAAAAAAATTGTGGGGTCATCTGACCCCACATGACCCCATGTGGGTCCGTCCCTGCATAAGGGCTAAGGCCTAAAGTGGACAATATCATACCAATGTGGAGATATGTGGCGTCCATAAACCCAACGGTAGGAATTAAAATTCAGATTTAAAATTAAGTCAAAGACAATAATTAATTTTAATCATACATTTTATGTAATTCGTAAAATTTTATAAAAAAATATTAAAAATTTAATTTTAATCCTACAAAATAGGAAGGTAAACTCTTTTTTTTTTTTATGGCAAAAGAGAAAAGACAATCAGTGCAAATAAGAACTTTAAGATCTACAAATTTGAAAATGAAAATGTAGGGTTTAGCATAGTCCCCACGTAGCGATAACTAAAGGTAGGGTTTAGCATCGTCCCTACCTACTTATTAACTTATAAATAAATTTATGATTAAGCTTTTTAAGCCAACAGTGTGGGCCAAGAAGATGGAGTTTTATGCAGATAATTTGTGAGGGTGGGGTTTATCAATTCATGGAGGTTGTGTCACATCACACTATCAGCATCACAAACCCCACCCACCCTCTATTCCTCTATTGCAAAAACATACAGACATTATTATTGTACCCAAACTCCAACAAGATAAAAAGGAGCACAGCATCTCTTCCTTCTCTTTCTAACTCATAAAGGAAAAGTACAATTTAGGTTTTGGGGGAAGTTGAAAAGAATGGAAGTTACTTCCAAGTTTTGACCTAATCTATTGTAGAGAAATTGCTTTCTGTATAAAGCTGATTTCATTTTCTTGATATAATTGGGCACACGCACAGTGTGGAGTTTTTGAAGAGGTGAAGGAAGATGCCGAGGCCAGGTCCCAGACCATATGAGTGTGTGAGAAGAGCTTGGCACAGTCATAGGCACCAACCCATGAGAGGTTTAGTTATTAGACAGATTTTCAGGTACTGGGTTTTGTCTTTCTTTAATTTATTTTCTTGTTTTTTAGGTGAAATTCGTTAAATGTTCACTGTATTTGACTAGGCTTGTACATGAGAATCACTGCGCTGCGACTAAGAAGAATAAAGAATGGCAAGAGAAGCTTCCTGTTGTGGTGTTGAAAGCCGAGGAAATCATGTACTCCAAAGCCAATTCTGAGGTTTTAATTTCTGTCTTTTTTTTTTTTTTGATGTGGGTTGTGTTTAGTTTCTTAAGATTGTATGCTCAATGTGTTGGTGTTATGATTTATATCTGTTTCTGTTTTGCTATTCTTCATTGGGTAGGCTGAGTACACGGATCTTGAGACGCTATGGGAACGGGTTAATGATGCAATTGATACCATTATACGGAAAGATGAAAGTACAGAAACAGGAGAGCTCCTGCCTCCTTGTATTGAAGGTGACCACATTGCCTACAGTTCTTCCACTGCAACTCTGTTGACTTCAAATAATTGAAATTTTGTTTGGTTTGATGCTTTTTTCCATTCTCAGTTTTGTTACTTAAAAGGAATGTTCTGTTGCATTCGTTTGAGATGATATTATAACATGCATTATATAATATGTGTTCAGCTGCACTTAATTTGGGATGCGTGGCAATAAGAGCATCCAGAAGCCAAATGCATAACAATCCAAGAACTTACCTCAGACCAACAGTTCAAGAATCTCGTGGTGTATCGCCTAAAGTTTTAGATGAGAATACCAATGAACGCACATGTAATGTATGGCCCTTGCATTCTGCCAATATCTCAGCATTGAATAAATTCCCAACTGCAGAATCACCGGGTTTAGTTTTGCAGTCTAGTGGGTGTGTAACACCAAATACCAACAACCACATTGCTCTTTCTTGTGAGAAACTCGCGTCCCCTGCCAATAACCAGATCCTGCAAGTTAACTCTAGCACACAGTTGAATGCTGGCTCAGTGTATCCCTTGTACTATGGTAACATGTTTCAACCTGAAGTCTCAAGGTCGGTCTACCAAGAATCTCAAAAATCCAATCCTGTAATTGTTGGCGTGCCAATATACTCATCAGTTGCCGAGCCTGCTGAAGTAGGGCGCATGCAGAATCTATTTTCCTGTGATACAGACAAATATGTTACAAATGGAAGCTCCCAAGCAAATTCTAGGGACGACAACTGGATGGATCCTCAAATGGGGTGCGACTTGTCCTTGAGGTTGGGTTTGTTTTCTGAGTCAAGCTTGAGCAGGGGAAAGAATTCTGAGTATGGAACTAATATTGGTTGGAGAGTTTCTCAAGATGGAGGCAAGCCTAGAGACAAAGAGTTTCCTTTCTTTCCTTTGGAGTCTGGTAACGATTTCTCCAGGTTGCATACAAGTAGATGGAATTCAGAGGGGGAAGGCCAAAATGTGGAAGATTGTAGAAAGCGTAAAATTTCGTCTATTGCCGATATGGACAATGATCAATTTTTCTTGTCTCAGGACCCAACTTCTAACTGTTTTGCTGGTCGAATAAAAAGACCAGGTATGTAGACAAGCTTCTTTGTTGTATGTATAATATTTCATCTTGAAAGAAAGGGATAAATTTTTACGATGCCTCTCTATATGTCTTGGAGCCTTTCCATTTTTGTTTTTCGCGTCTGTTTATTTGTAAGCATTTTATGTTGTTGGTTAACTGAAGTTGCAGATTACCAAAAGTCCTTAAATAACTAGATTTTACTAGGTTTCTGAAGATGGGAATATAACAAAAGAACTGAAATTGCAAGATGCGATGAATAAAATTGTGTTTATTACCAGATTTTGTCCTCTGTTGTGTTCTTTTTAAGCAAATTATAGAATGGTAATAACCGATAGTGTAAATGGGAGAACAACATTTTTCCCACAAGGAATGTCGAAATCTTACATACCAACTGAAAAAACAAGATGTCAGATATTCTTACTGTTGAATCCTTCATGTTGCTGGAATTACTTGAGTAAATAACATGCCAAACTTATAACAAGAATGTGAGTCCAAGACTTGTTTGGTGCCATTAATGCAATGAGCAAATAAAAGTGCACAGGCACATGCATTCACTTGTTTCTAGATCGTCGGTCGTCTTAAAATTAACTGTTATGGAATTCAGGTAAACATTAAAAGAAAAAGCAGAGTAAAGTTTGGATATTTACATTTATATGTTTCCTTTGCATAAGATTGATTAAATATCTTTTCTAGATATGCATCAAACTCATTTCTGGTGGTATTATTTCCGAGCGATACTTATCATACTCTTGTTTCCCTCTGTCTGCATATTCAACTGGTGTTTGTGTGGCCAAAATAGTGCACGAAATGTTCTGACTTTGTCGAGACCTTCCTGATATCTTATTCTTATTGACCATATCGTTTGCTTTTCAAGATAATCTTCAAATTTTACCTCGATAACTGGATAAGATTATCATTAGGTTAACACTCCCAAGCAGCTGTAGTCGTGAGCCATTTTTATGATCGTCCATGATGGCATAGAGCACTGACTAGTGCATACCAAACTGAGAAAGTAATTTACTGCTGGAATGGAAAGTAAAACTTGTCACTCTTCCTGATATAGATATTTATTGCTGAAATGATAGTTTTAATGTTTGTCTGACCATTGAAGGAGCCTATTCTGGGTCATGTTGCATACTTCGGAAATATTTTTTTTCTTCTCATAATAAATGGCCTCTAAACTCTGGATTTTAATATTTTCTGTTAGTTATTATTTTTAAATAATTCATGTAGTTTCATGTCTAAAAGCCTACAAATACCATATTGCAATATTGATAGAGAAACTGTTGTTTTCTATTTGTTTATTCATTCATTTTATTCTATCGGCGGCGTCGGGGTGGATTGAGGTGTTAGAATCCATGGACTTGATTTTTCTGAGTGTTCATATCACCCAGATCTTGCGATCTTATACCTAATCTTTAACGCTAACTGACAAAGATCAGAGAAACTTGTACTGTTTTAACTAAGGAGCAGGCTATCAATAGCTTCTGAATAGAAGCAGTTTCATTTTACCATTAGTCATCAGGCGTGCCCCCTATAAACTAGTTGCTGTGTTTTATGTACTTCTACCCCTTATCTTCAGGACTCATTTTTGTTGGTTAATGACATTGTTTCTTTAGGTAATCCGGTGTTTATTTGAGCCTTGATGTAGAAATGTTCTCCCTCTGCTCAAGGGTTATACAGTTCATGTTTACGGTGAACCTCATCGGGATTTTTCTCCTCTCATTCACATTGCTTGTATATTACCATCTTTTTATGCGACTAACATATAAATATACAACAGAAACTCCGGCTTCTAGGAAATCAGAGGACGATGAATCTAATGACTCCGGCGTCCCAATTTGCAAAAAGGTCCTGCATTATAAAGGTATCTACCCAATCTTGCAAGAATTTCCATGTTATGTTTTCCTGTTTTTAGATCTATTTTGATGGTGTTTTTGTGCACGTGCTTGAGCTCAAAAAATATTCTGAATTTATTCGAAACAGTGTAATACAATGGGATTGACAGAAAATTTATTTTTGCATGGAAAAATCAATTTACATAAGACACAACAAAGAGAAGAGAAGGGCCGGGAGAATCGCCATTAAGGCTCCGGTTTTAATAGTTGGAGCTGATGCTCCGGTGCTTATAGTCACCTTCTGTCCCATGCTGCAGTGGTTGCCGACAGTGCAAATAAAGTACGATTCGGTGGAATTGACAGTGAAGGTTGAGGGGCTGGTTGTTTGGACTGGACTAAGAGCATTTGTTGAAGTGCAGTCATCATAGTTTTGTTTGGTCACTTGGACCACGTTATGTGTGCCATTCCAGTTGAATACTGCAGAAATTTAGTGAGAAAAAATTAGCATGAAATGTCTTAGAAAAATATATGCCTTCAAATTAGCAGTAGTAACAAGTTAGCAGAAAATGAAGGGGATTAACAGGGTAGCTACAGGGCTTGAAACCATAATGTATTTGGTTCAAGATTTTCACCATTTTGTATGCTATTTATTTCCGAGTTAAAAATTCTAGTAATCATTCAACTTTTAGCAAAATTTCATGTTGATAATTGACTCCATATCCATCATTTTAACTACGGGTCAATTTTACTGATGTTCACCGAACTTTGCACTGTGTGTCATGTTGGTTACTGAATTTTAATTGGGTTTCAAACTCATCATTTAACTTTACAAAATATAATTTAGACCATCTATTCAATTTTACGCGTAAAATGTTCAGTTAAAAATGGATGTAAAGGTAAATAAGTGGTTTCGATGAAACACTTTGTAAAGTTAAGTGATGTGTTTGGTCGTTAGTAAAATTAACCATTTTAACTAATTGAAAAATTGACAAGTGATCATTTCATCTTCGTTGTAATTAAATTAATGGATATAACTGAATGATAAATGTAAGAAACTTTATTGCATGTTTGGCAAAGTTTATGAATTGGTCAAATTTTATCTTTATCTACACATTCCGTAATTCATAATTTTTACTTACTTTTTGTACGGTTGTTATTCACACGTAACATAAATTCACAACTTATAATCATTTAGGGCTTGTTTGGTACGGTTCAAAATTGGATTAAAATTGAAAATATAGTCGTTATTGGGTCCTACTCATTTAATAAAAGTCAATAATAACGGCTAATTTTTCAATTTTAATCCGATTTTAATCTTTACCAAACATCATCTTAAATTTTTTTCAAACATTTCAATGACTAAGCCTAATATAAAACAAAATATAGTTTGGTGATTGTTCATCATCTTATCATGTTTATTCTCGTATCGTTACGAATTGAGAAAAACTTACTTATAGTGTCTCCGATCTCAAAATCTTCCCTCGCTGCCCAAGTTCTATAAGCAATATCTCCCAATGGAGGTATAGTCCATCCCAACTCGCCTCCGACAGTGTACGTACTGGCGGTCGTAGCCACGATAAGGGTGGCTGCAGCTATAAACCACCCAACCAATTCAAATTTGTTTGCCATTTTCTGCTTATTTTTGTGTCTTCTTTCTTTCTTGCTGCATGTTAAAAACCTTTTTTCCTAAGTAATATAAATAGGAGAGTACAAAGTATGAAAATAACTGGTTCACATATGCGTGGCATGAAAATATTCCACGAGTGTGTTCATATTTTTCAAATATGGCGTCCGGACCCCAAATTCTTTGAAATTCTAGATTGTTTTACCCATATTGGTTACATTTAGTCCATTGTCCAATCTTAAAAACGCGGTTATGGGCTACAAAATTTCTCCAAAAAATGATGCAAATGAAAACGCATAGAATGGGTCGGGTCGGGTAGGTGGGTGGGGTCCACTAATAGAAAGTAGATGATTATGAATATCAATAGCTTGTATGTTTAGTTAAACCTTACATCTCATTGTACACTTTAGTTGACACAATGTTACATGGTATTCTATTATGAACTTTGCCTTTTGTACACTCAATTTATACACTTCGGTTGACACTTGCAATGTTATCAAGTAATAATTGGATAAAAAAAAAAAACTGTTTAAAATTTAAATTGTCCAATATGGGTAATGCCACGTGGCAAAGTGTACACCAAAGTGTAAATGTAGCAAGACTCTTCTCTCACTGGACACTTTAAAAAAAAAAAAAAAATTTGCAGCCAATGATTTTTTCACAACACTGCTGGTGCTTGTTGACAGGAATGGATGTACAAATGACATAATTCTTAAGTTAAATGTATCGATTATTATTTCGAAATTCATACTCGAAACAAGATCTCATTTGATTGTGTTTCAAACAATTACTTATAATTAACTCGATTTGTTGCATGAGCATTCAATCATCCCAAAGCGAATAAATTTTTGATAGAATAAGTCAATATGAATTAATGCTCATCATAAAATTTGAAGAATATTTTTAACTCATTAATAACATTGAGAAAGTAAAAGTAGATTCAAAGATGATGGAAAAAAATTATATTCATCGCATTCAAACCATAGAAAAAAAGAGCATGTTCTCTTTACCGTTTTCAAGCCGTTTTCTGTTGTCGATTTACCAAAATAGTGAAAATACGTTCTCTTACCATAACAGTGAAAACGACAAATTAAAAATTTATAGAGAAAACTCAAAACGACAAATTTGTCGTTTTGAGTGTTTTCAGTTATAATCAAACCAAAATTTTTAAAACGAATGTTGGGTATTTTCAGAATAATTTTTCAAAATGTCAAAAAGAACACATTTTCAACAATATCAAAATTGACACTTAAAACAAAAAACCTAAAATGAATTCAAAATTCAAAACTGAAATACAAAGAAAACAACTCATAATCTTTCCAGCTATACCCTACCCTCGCTTTGCTAGGAGATATATAACTTAGATATAAATACACATTCAATAATTATTTTTAATTGTAGGTTAAATGCAAACATACGAGGCTGACATGCTATTTTAACGTTACAATTAAATGGTTTCCATCCACACTTGTTGGCTGTTATTTTAAAGGGTCGAGAACTCGCTAAATTGCTTATAGCCCATTTGATAGGGCTTCTACTTTTATTTTTGTTTCTCGTAGAAGAGTTTCCTTAGACTAATTTTCATCTTTTTCAAAACTTGCCAAACTGGCTCTCCTTTCCCTAAGTTGAAGTCCAACTTTCAAATTTTAATCAAAAGATCGAAAACTAAAGTGCATCCTTCCCAATGTGAATTGCTAGGCACTTGTTAATGAAGTCTTGGAAGAACCTTCTCACCAACTATTTGAAAGAGGAAAAAGGTTACGTCTTTAAGCTGTTTTTGACGTTTAAGAAAAGATTGAAAAGTGTGTCAATTGGTTACACACACTAGTCTACAAAAGACACTATTTTGCATATCTTTTTACATTAAATTAAACTAACATGAGGTTAGAATTCAACTTGGGCTGCAATATTTTATGTTAAAAGGGAATAAAGCCACAAAGACCTTCAAGAATCGAGACTTTCTCCTTTTTGTTTTTCAATTTTTTCGAGTGGACTTGTTCTTATTTATTTTTTTATTATTTATGGAAGACATTATATATATATATATATACACGAAATTGATCTCCTAAACACCGATACTTAGCTTATACTAAGCACCAAGTGATGTGTTACATTACCAGTGGCGGATCCAGCACCCGACGACAGCGCGTGCCGGATCAGGAACATTTTTTTTTTTTTTTTTTACAATAGATAAACTTTTTAGTTATATAACTGGTAATTCATTTTATTTTTTAAACATTTCTTGTAGCTCAGTTGGTTAGAACTTGCTTATTGTGAAATATTTTAGCTCTACAATTTATACCAAAATTAATACAATAGAGAGGGGATTCGAACCTATGACCCCTCCTTAGGATTATTAAAAGCTTGACTATTATGACACTTATTAAACTTTGACACAAAACTTACCAGAATAATATATGTTGAAATTTAGCATTTTTAATGCAATTGTAAAAATTCGAACCCATGCTTTTCGTTTGGCGGATTCGAACATGTGACATTTCCTTAATATTATTGAAAGCTTGATCATTATGTCACTTATTAAATTGACACTAATCTTACAAGAATAATATATGTTAAATTTTAACGATTTTAATGCAATTGTAAAAATTCGAATATGTGCTCTTCCTTTGAATTATACAAAACTTGGTCACAATATCATTTGATGAATATTGCTAATTCGTACAACATAATTATATATGTTCAGTTTGAACAAAATAATTGTTATATTTAAATTTTAGACTTTGTTTGATTTTTTTTTTTCAAAATACATTTCCCTTATTATTTTCAACCACATTTTTCAATAAAATAATATTACATATAAATTCAAAACTTTTTTCTTATTTTTAACCACACATTCTCCATCAAACCACTATTCTAAAATGCATTTTTTTGCAAAAAAAAAAAGGGCATCAAATATGGCTCTTAATATTTTATTGTTGTCAACCGATCGATGGCCATCCGTGCTAACCTAAAATCCTGGACCGTTATTGTACGTTACAATAGATAGTGTAATCAATTTTGTAACCAACTATTATCTCCCACCACATATTATAGTGTATCACGTCATCCATGTTAAGCACTTATACTTAGGAGATCATCTATATTAATTTTCATCTAAAGAATTGGTGCGGAGAATTGGTCCATTTTTTAAAACGAGGAACACATTTTGTCAGTTTGTTTTTAGTTGAGTTAATGACTAGACGAGCTACAACCTATCATATCTTAAAAAGCTAAATGAAAATAACTTAAGACATCTTATTTTTTAATTACGAGCTCACTCCATTTCATGTACTAGAACGTCATATGGATAAGAACACAAGCACAAGTAACTATACAAACTTCACAAAAAATATTTTCACGTAATGTTTCGTAAGTATTCTATTTAAACTAGCATTTAATACATACAAAATACATCACACATGGATTTTTTTGTTCTCGTTGCAGGTGTCATTGGTGTTGCTATAGAAGTGTGACAAAAACGAATTATTTAGACTCATTTTGGTACACAAGTCGGTCTTCAAGATGTTGTATTGATAGATAAAAATTATCAGACAATGATATTAACTCTATGGGACATTTTTGTTGAAAGATAGTGCGTTGAGATTGTTCAAAACCTACCAACAAAAGAATGATTTACTAATTACGTCAGTAAAATAATTTCATTCCTTGTAAGAAATTGAAGATATTAAGGGCATGTTTGATAAGCCTAAATTTTCCAAAAAAAAAAAATGGAAAATGAATTCCATTTCCAACTTTAGCATTGTTTGATAGCAATTTTTTTCCTTGGAATTGACTTTCTTGGTTGGCCTCACATGATCACACTGTTCTTGGTTTTGATGAAAAAGTTTTCCTACCAATTTGGTGGGAAATGACTTTCCAGTTTTTTTTTTTGTTTTTTTTTTATTTTTTTTTTATTCGGAAGAAATTTTAGACACAATGGTAAAAAAAATTAATCATTTTTATTGACCAGTTTTATTAAAAACAAAGCTAAACGAATGGTATTCGATATGATAATTTTTTTATTTTTTTTTTGGTAATTGGAACAAATTTTATATCAATGATAGAAAAAACTATCACTTCTATGGATAATTTTCATAAAAAACGAAGTCAAACGGACACCAAACTTTCAACATTTTTTGAGTAGAAAATTATATCAATCAAATACAATTAATTATAATTCTCAGTAAAATAATTTCTAGGCAATTCAATTCCCTGTAAAATATTTTCTTTTTACCCATTTTTCATATTTGCAATCAGACGGACCCTTAGTACTATTTAACTTTGTTTCCTTCATGAACACAAAAAGCAATTCTCGTTTAAATGATTTCGCAACAAGATTTTATGAAATTTCAATCAGAATAGCTTTAGAATGCAGCACTTGAGTATTGAGCGATTGTCCTAGATTGGCCAGGGTGTAATGTATAATCATTTGGGATTAAATTGAAAAAAGCATGAGGGTTATAGGTGTTTGAAATATTATAGGCTAGAAAGATAGCTTTTGGTATTTTTTATTGCAGGTAGAAGGCCTCTTCAACTTTTCAACTATGGCTAGAAGACTCGCTATACTACGACTCGATCATTGAGAACTATTAACATTTATAAAAAATAAGTGATGCAGAACGTCCAAGTTATTCTATAAACGCAAGTTCTTCAAGGATCTAGAAAAACGCATTGAGCAGGCCATCCATCTCAGCTTGTATGAAGTATTTAGATTCTGATGCGGACACAAGGAAAAATTGCTTTAATAATGGCAATTGAAGGTTCTTCTAAACGCCCTTAATTTCTTGTCAACTTCATGTGCCTTATCTCAGATCTGCACTTTCATTCTTGCTTCCTCAAAGTACTGTGCAGAAGAAAAAAACTTTAAACATAAATACGACTATGAGAATCATTGTCAAAACTAAGAACCAAATTATCACATGTTGACAGCGTTTGCAATATCCAAGTACTCTCACCTGCTGTTTTTCTTTTCCTCTCTAGCTCAGCGTGTTCAAAGTATAAAGGCAAATAGTAATTTACCGGGATCTAATAGTAACTATATTTTGTCAAATAATACTAATCCAAAAACGATTACATATTATATCCTACTTCCACGCTACAGTTGTGGCTGCTGAATACATCCGACTTTCCCATTAAACTTGGACTATGTTCAACATCGATTATAATGTTAACACAATCCATTCTATTAATTTACTTTTGCCTTTCATAACATTTGAGTATGGATTGCTAGAGGCATCATCAGACAATATATCATATGTAAATTTACTTTGTTAAGTAAAATTCATTTTGCTAGCTTCATTGAATGCATATTCAACGCTAACATTACCTTAAAAATAATAGAACCCGTGCATTGCAATGGTCAAAACTAGTTTTAATCAAAACATTGAAAACTAAAGTGCAACTTTCCCAAAGTGAATTGCTAGGCACTTGTCATGAAGTCTTGGAAGAACCTTCTCACCAACTATTTGAAAGAGGAAAAATGTTACATCTTTAAGCCGTTTTTGACGTTTAAGAAAAGATTGAAAAGTGTTTCAATTGGTACACACTAGTCTACAAAAGACGCTATTTTGCATATTTTTTACATAAAATTAAACTAACTTGAGGCTAGAATTCAACTTTGGCTGCAATATTTTATGTTAAGGGAATAAAGCCACAAAGACCTTCAAGAATCGAGACTCTCTCTCCTTTTTGTTTTTCAGTTTTTTCAAGTGGACTTGTTCTTATTTATTTATTATTATTTATGGAAGACATTATGTGAGAAGGATTCAAATGTATACATCTTATTTTTAATAAATTTAAAAGAACAACATAGAAAAAATTATTTACCACTTTTTTTGTTGATAGGAATGGCAAAAAAATCCAACAAACTGGAAACCTAGGGGGCCCGTCCTGAACGGGACAGAGATGACCCGCTTAATCGGGTATTGGGCTGGGGACTGGTAACGAGTGCTCCGTCCCGTTTATTTTTTTTTTGAATTCAATATTTTAAATGAAAAATTTCACGAAATTTCATTAGTTCTAATAAAAAAAGGCAACTAATAATTATTTGTCTAAGTCTAATGAATGTGATCAATAAAAATAAATTATCAAAAAATTATTTTTTTAAAAAAAATTTAGGTGGGTTAGCAAACTTGCTCCACCTCACCCCGCTTTGAACGAGTAATGGGGACGGGACGGGACGGGGCGGTGAATTGCTTGGTGGGGCGAGGGCGCGGGGAAGGTTGCCTCGACCCCGCCCTGTTGCTATCCTTATTTGTTGATGTTGAAAGATTTAGTATGATATCATCAACAACTATGAAAAGCTATATATATACACGAAATTGATATCCTAAACACCAATACTTAGCTTATACTAAGCATCATGTGATGTGTCACATTACCAGTGGTGGATCCAACACCCGACAGCCTCGACGGCCACGCTTGCTAATCTGTCGGGAACAATTTTTTTGTTAACAACAAATAAATTTTTAGGTTATATAACTGATAATTTATTTTATTTTTAAACATTTCTTGTAATTCAACTGGTTAGAATTTGCTTATTGTGAAATATTTTTAGTTTTACAATTTTTACTAAAATTAATATAATAGAGAGGGGATTCGAACTTGTGATCCCTCCTTAAGATTATTAAAACCTAGACCATTATGACCTAAACTTTGACACTAAACTTACAGAATAATATATGTTAAATTTTAGCGTTTTTAATGCAATTGTAAAAATTTGAACTCTTGCTCTTCCTTTGGTGGATTCGAACATGTGACCTCTTCTTCAGATTATTGAAAACTTGTTCATTATGATACTTATTACACTGACACTAAACTTACAAGAATAATATATGTTAAATCTTAATGGTTTTAATGCAATTGTAAAAATTCGAATCCGTGCTCTTCCATTCAATTATACAAAACTTGACCACAATATTATTTGATAAATATTGCTAAAAACATAATTATATATGTTCAGAACAAAATAAATGTTATATTTAAATTTTAGACTTTGTTTAATATTTTTTTTCAAAATACATGTTCCCTATTCTTTTTAACCACACATTTTTCAATAAAATAATATTACATACAAATTTAAAACTTTTTTCTTATTTTTAACCACACATTCCCCATCAAACCACTATTATAAAATGCATTTTTTGCATTAAAAAAAGAAAGAAAAGGCATCAAACGGGTATCTTAATATTTTATTGCTGTCAACCGGTCAACGGTTGACGGCCGCCTGTGCTGACTCAAAATTCAGGATCCGTCATTGCACATTACAATATTTACGCATTTTAACGTTTCTTGAGAATACTTATAGTTTTATGCTTTAAGAGATCATGTATATTAATTTTCATCTAAAGAATTGGTGCGGAGAATTGGTCTATTTTTTTAAACGAGAAACACATTTCGTCAATTTGTTCTTGGTTGAGTTAATGACTAGACGAGCTACAACCTATGACGATGAGAAAAGACACTGTGCCTAGATTAGGAGAATTGGTCTATTTTTATGTTTTCTTTTGATTTTTACCAAAAAAATAAAAAAAAATAAAAGACTTGAAGGAAAGACTTGGGGCCCATTTAGCGATCTTGCGATGCCATTAATTTAAAGTTGAAGATTTTTAGTTAATTTCCAAGTCAAAGCCGTCTTCCAGAAGAGAGGGAATATTTTTTATTTTTTGGTTAAAAGTCTGAACTTAGAATGGACATTCAGACAAGAATAAATTAAACTAAGTTTTTTTTAAAATAAAAGTTTAAGTAGATTTTTATAAAACTTGATAAAATACATGATTGAAAAGTTGCGGATAGGGGTGGGCGTGGGTTGGGTTGGGTCGGTTTTTCCCCCAACCCATACCCAACCCAACATGGTCGGTTTGACATAAATTCAACCCAACCCAACCCATATAAAGATTGAAACCCAACCCAACCCAACCCAACCAAATGTCGGTCGGGTTGGGTTGGGTTGGTCGGGTTAGGTTGGGAGTTGGGACGACCTATGAACAAACATTAAAGCCACCAAAGTACTAAATTTAAAGCAACATTAATATATTGCGTTAAAGAGAGATGGATTGGAAGATAGATCTCATCGAAAATCACAACCAATGTTGATGATTAGGTGAGACGACACCCGCCGCGTGAGAGAGATGATGGAAGATATGTTAGTATTTTTTTTTTGTTTTTCACTTTTTTTTTTTACCGGGTCTCTTACCTTTATTCTATTTTAGTTTGGCAAAGTTTTTTAGTTTTTTAATTAGTGGGTCGGGTTGGGTGGTTTTTGTCGGGTTGGATATGTTAACCCACAACCCAACCCAACCCAACCAACTTAACCTTGCCACCCAACCCAACCCAAGAAAAAAATAGAAAAAACCGACCCAACCCGATCGGGTTGGGTTGGGTTGGGCGGGTTTTTGCCCACCCCTAGTTGCGGATCTCATGAACTGTGTAGTTAAAATTGAAGTTTTTGAAAGGTTGGAAACTTGACAAAGTTTTATCAAACAAGGTGATAATTTTTCATTGCAATCAATCCTTCATCACAAAAACAAATTATTTGAACCTTGCAATATTTTCACTTTGGTATACACTTTGCTACGTGGCATTGCTCAATTAGATAATTTAAATTTTAAACAAGTTTTTCATCTAATTATTTGTTGACAACAATACAAGTATCTACCAAAGTGTATAAATTCAGTACAAACGGCAAAGTCCAAATTATTTTATGAGATGAAGATTTGAAGTTTAGAGAATTGTTCCTTTTCATTTTTTTTATTCAACCTTTGCATTTTTAAGATGGGATTCAAGTCACAACATGATATTTGAATTCATTAAATTCAAAAGAGAAATTCAATCAGACTAGGACTCGATGAACACATGAATTTTAACAAGTTTAGTGTTCTTAAACGACCAACCATCTTACAAGCACACATGAAGAATAAAACTGCATATCGAATACTAAATGTAAATAAAATTTAAGAGCTTAAACTGCTTTTCTTAACAAGGTGCCAAAATGTCTTGATAATGACTTGGAAGAGGACCGAATATGAAAAGGTAAATAACATTTAAGAGCTTAAACTTTTTTTCTTAACAAGGTGGCTAAGCCAAAATGTCTTGATAATGACTCGAAGATGAGCGAATATGAAAAGGCATATATCTCAGCCAATACTTTGTAACATAGCATTTTGTTTGCTACAAGAGCTCGACTTAATTACTAAAAGAAGCCTAACAAAATACAATCTTTGATCATTATCACACTTATGTTTCAATTTTTTTTTATCAAATTTTCGTCCTCAATCTTTCATTACTTCCTATTTTGCCGATGTGCTTAGTCCACTCTAACTTATTGTTCATAAGGCCAAAATGAACTGAAATTAATTACGTGATCAAACTGAATTCAACCCACTTTTCTCTATATTGGTAGAAATACAAGAATTAATATGAAAATAGATTTTAATACAAATGAAACACAAAAATCTCTTTATTAGTACAATAATATAAAAGTACAATACAATCAGTGTAATATAAGAATCATATAAAAATGAATCACACAAAATTGTGTATAACTATAATTCAATACAAGAAAGCCAAGGCAATGGACAACAAAGTGAATGGCAAGGCTGCAACACGGAAAGATGGTGGCGCTGCGCTATCTGGTGGAGGAGGAGCGGTGAAAGGAGATGGTGACGTGGGAATACTGGGAGGGGTAGGACTGTCGGAGCTGGGTGGAGGAGTAGTGGTGCTAGGTGGTGGGGTGGTGGTTGAGGAAGGTGTAGGGGCCGGACTTGAAGGAGGTGTGGCGGAATTGGCTCCTGTGACGTTGATGGCAAGCTTTTGACCTAATGAGCAGTGCTGAGGGAAGGTGCAAATGTAGAAATGTTCGCCGGCTGTGGTGAGGGTGATTCTAGCTGGGCTAGTGTTGATAGTGTTGGTGGCAGTTGAGCTGTTGCATGAGTCAAACCCTGCCCTCCTCACCTCAGCTACATCATGTGCTCCATTGGTGAAGTTAAAAACTGTATTACAAAAATTAAGATGTGTTAGATAACAGAAGTAGTTTAAGTAAGTTTGGCCTACTTTTAAGTACAACACAACAAAGACATCGATGATAGTTTTACGTACCTAGAATGTCTCCAACCATGAAAGTCTTGCCTCTAGCCCATGTTTCATATGCGATTGGACCACCGGGGGGCACAAGCCAACCAAGGCTATCTCCAACAGTATATGTCATTGGTGGTCTAGAAGGGGATGGTGCAGGCGTAGCAACTGGTGAAGGGGTGGTTGCTGGCGGTGGACTAGCGGGTGGTTGTGCTGGAGCGGAGCTGGCTCTGGTGACATTGATAGCGAGCTTTTGACCTAATGAGCAGTGCTGAGGGAAGGTGCAAATGTAGAAATGTTCGCCGGCTGTGGTGAGGGTGATTCTAGCTGGGCTGGTGTTGATAGTGTTGGTGGCAGTCGAGTTGTTGCATGAGTCAAACCCTGCCCTCCTCACCTCAGCCACATCATGTGCTCCATTGGTGAAGTTAAAAACTGTATTACAAAAATTAAGATGTGTTAGATAACAGAAGTAGTTTAAGTAAGTTTGGCCTACTTTTAAGTACAACACAACAAAGACATCCATGATAGTTTTACGTACCTAGAATGTCTCCAACCATGAAAGTCTTGCCTCTAGCCCATGTTTCATATGCGATTGGACCACCAGGGGGCACAAGCCAACCAAGGCTATCTCCAACGGTATATGTCATTGGTGGTCTAGAAGGGGATGGTGCAGGCGCAGATGTTTGTCCCGATGAGCTTTGTAACATAGTAGCAACAACTACTAATGTTATAACGACAACCATATTTGATATTCTTGTCATGGTTGTTATCGTGTTCTTGAGTCTCAGGTCGCCCCTTTCTCTGTTGCTCTTAACTCCTCTCTTTCTCTATCAAGATCGGAATCTAAATTCAATCCTGTATAAGTTTTGTCACCTCAAATGGTTGGTGGGAATGGTATGATAAAACAATTTCCTTCTATTTATAGGACACAACTACTCACCCTATAATGCCCGTGAGCAAATTTTGATTATTTTTAATCCCCATAATGGGTGACACATGTACAAAATGTTGACTATTTACAATTTGGACCATTATGAAATAAAGTGGGACCCAGAGGGTCTATATAAATTACCGTGTTTTTGTGGGACTTCCAGAATATTAGGTGAAAAATTAAACGCGTAAAGCCATTAAATCCACAATCTTTGAATATTCCACGATTGACTTAGTCAACAATTTGGGTGTGTTAAAATATTATTGGTGGAAATAGAGGAAATTTTGACCAAATTCCTAGATATTTTCAAAATTTCACATTAATTTTTAATGTGTAAATTTGATCAAGAGTTCCCACCATTTAAAAGTGTTCCGTTCATATCCCTCTCTAGAAAATAATGTTTATGTATGATCACGTAACAGTCACGTGATATTAGAGATGGGTTGAAATATTGGTAAGTCTCATTAAAACTGGTGACTTTCACCCTATTCGCATTTATGAATGGAAGTTTGAATTCACCATTGAAATTAATGACATTTTTAAGACAATTTTAATCATTTAAATTGACGTCACGTGACTAGTTAACGCTCAAACTTTCCTTCGTTGGATTCCCACACATTACGCACCCATTCACCACTTTGTTCTCGACAAATGTCTTCTGTTATATGGGTACATGAGTGCTACATTTTGAAAGGTTTTAAGGAAATTAGCGTAACAAATAGAAGAATATTGGAGATATGAGTGCCACACCAACGAAAGATTGAGGATGCCCTATAAAATTAGGAAAATGCTATGGGTACATAAGTGTACCCAGGACACCCCTATAGCAAAACCCATAAAATTAATCTATTGTCAGTACAAATATATTTTTATAGCAAGTGGTTCCTTAGTTGACGGTGATGAATGGTATTATTAGACGCTTCATTATTAATTTTTTTTCCTCAAAACTAAACAAATAAATAAAAGTTTTACTTTTTGATTTTTGTGTGAATTTTATTTATGGAGTATTTAAGTTTGATGACCATTTTTACATTTTTCAATATTTGGTCTGAAATTAGGGGTGAATACGGATTGACTGGGCGACTTTTGATATAATTGCACGAACCTTAAACATATTCACGATTTACGATTGATGTGGTCTGAACACGTGAATGCTCGCTGTTGTCAAGAGTTCATGAAAATTGGTGTAAATTTAAATCTAAGACACTACGATGTTAAGACGTAGGATGTTAGTGGAATACATGCATATGAAAGCTTTTAAAATACAAGATAATTTTTTCTTACATGGAAATAGTTGTTGAGAACCTCATTCAAAAATCTAATAGTACGTTTGATTGTCAATATTTTTTTCATAAAAATACTTCTTTCACCCAAATTCCTACTTTTTTGATATTTGATTCATTGATTGACATTTTTTTTTTCATGAAAAACATTTTTCTACTTTTAATCACGTGATCAAATTTTCCTCAAAATCAAGAAATTATTTTCTTTAGGGAAGAAGGATTTTATTTTCTAGGAAATTCTCTCTCTCATCTACCCACCAATAAAAAAATGGATAAGTATAATATTTTATAAGTTAAAACTAAGTCAATAAAATACATTTAATTAATAATTTCCATAAAAATAAGTTCTATGTAATTGAATTGTTTAGAATTTATTTTCTTTGCGTTAATTGTCTAAAATTTATTTTCTTTCCACGCAAATTCCATGTTCGCAATCAAACGCAACATACTATAAATGTTGAACATGATAATTATTTGTCTAGATTTTTCAAAAAATAATTGCAATGTCAAAATACCTAATACAACAACCGACACTGTTCGGAAAGGCAATTACAGTCATTATGCACCGTTAATCCGACCGTTAATTTTCCATTAAACTGTGAGTTTATGAGTTTTAATTAGAGAATTTGGAAGGTTTTCAAAAAAATATTATTAGTGTACCATTCTAAGTGGCCAATTTTTGGTCCGTTCGGACTGACAGTCGTGGGCGCAGATTGCCCCTGCATGCGAGTTCAAAATTCAATGTACAATTCGATCCGTGATTTGCACTCTCTACGCGTGCACGTGGTGAGAACCTCCACACTACAATTACACATTTTTAAAGTGTAATCATATATAAAGTATCCATGGCCTTTATCATTTTTCTATGTGGGACAACTTGAATTAGTTTCTTTCCAACATAACAATTTTTTTCTAATTCATCATTTTAAACTTCAATTTTTCATTCACCCGATTATCTTTTTTGGTAAGTAAATATATGATTCCGATATTCTTATGAAAGAGAATACAAATCAACTTTGATTTTTCAAAATGAACGAAGGATCCTTTCAAAATTATGCCAAAAGTAGCCCTATCAAGCCAATTTTCCAACACAAGTTTCTACTGAAATGATATTTCAGGATTTATTACAAATCAAAGTAGTCGAACAAAATAGTTTATTGCCCACAATCCACATACAATCTCTAATCCTCAATCCACAAACAATGGTCCTATCACAATCAACATACAAATGCAAACATCAAGAAGACTCATAATTTACTACATACAACAAATCTAAATAGCGATCCCCATGGCGATCGATGCAAATATGACGAATGAAGTAGAAATAGCCCTTGTTGGGGCGGAGTTGGGAGGTGGTGGTGAAGGTGAAGGTGGACTGACATTTCCTGCTGGTGGAGGAGAGGATCCCGGTGGTGTTGGTGGTGACGGAGGGGTTGCACCTCCACCAGGCGTTGGAGCCTGTGTTGATCCTGGTGATGGTGAAGGTGATGTCTCCCCACCAGTCGGTGTAGGCGTTGGTGCTGACCCGCCTGGCGCTGGACCGCCTGGTGCTGGTGATGGAGGTGGAGTGATCATTGGGGCTGGTGCTGGTGCTACAGGTGGAGTGATTCTGGGAGCTGGTGCTGGCGCTGCAGGTGGAGTGATTATGGGAGCTGGTGCTGGTGCTGCAGGTGGAGTGACCGGTGGTGTTGGACTAGGCGTGGGAGTTGAAGCGGCTGAAACATTGATAGCTAACTTTTGTCCGGCGGTACAATGCTGGCCGAAAGTGCAGATGAAGTATGCCTCCCCGGGGGAGTCGAGTGTAACATTGGCTGGACCGACTGTTATTAGGGTGATAGGACCGTTCGAGGCGCAACCATCATAAGCTGCCTTTGTTACCTTAGCCACATCATGGGCTCCAGTCGGAAAATTGAACACTGCAAATGTTAGTAAATCATCGAATGTTAGTGATATAATCGATCCAATGTCAACAGACCAAATTCTCAGACCTCAAAAATTCCAATGTCCTAAAACACAACTAACATCTTGAATTTTGTATCGAGAGTGAACTATGCGATGAGATCAAGTAACGTTCCGTCAACGGCAATTCTTGCGCGACGCACCTCTATGTAGCTACAGAGTAAGTAACCACGACATTCCCGAAAACAGATAAGATTGAAATTCTTTATGAATTTAATGTAAGAAAGAAGCTAAAATCTTGTTTATCGTACTGTTGAATCCGTTGGGAATAAATGCAAACCCAAAAATCTCTTATGCACCTAATAAACCAAATTCATCTTGTGTTTGGTTTTTGGTTTCTTGTCTTACGAATGACATAATTAATTACATAAAACTACACATATAAACATAAATCAACTGTCGTGTTATAAAGTACTGCCTCGCGATCTGAAAAATAAGTAAAATTCAAAGATTTAGAACAGAAATTTAAAGTTCTAATGTTAGAACTTTGAAATTCGCTGCATAGAAAGGGATCAATAAAAGGCTTTTACTTTCCCCCAGTTTATCTCAATTTTTCTATGTAATCTGTTGATTCGACGCTATCTCTATTTATGAAAATTGTGTGCAGTTCACACTTAATGAAATAAAAAGGTCATAATCTGAATTTGAATAAGCGTGTTGTCACTTTTTTTTTTAAGAATAATTTAAGCTGGATTTACCTAGAATATCTCCAGTTCTGAAAACATGTTGTGCAGCCCAGGTGGTGTAGGTACTGGCACCCCCAGAAGGGATAGTCCACCCCACACTGTCTCCAACAATATATGTTGCCGCATCTCCTTTTTCTACCACTGCACAAACCCCCACCAAAACTGCAAAAACAATCACAAATTTGATGTTTCTGCCCATTATTTGAAGGGAAAAAGTCGGTGTTTTCAGGTCTCCCCTGGCTCTGTGATCTTCTGTACCTGTGTGTTTTTTTGTGAGATTCCAAGAATTCAACAATCAATAATGCAGACCCAATATAGGGAAATTTCCAGAACTTTTTATAGATGAATTCCACGTAGAGTAGAGAGAAAGTGGTTTACCAGTTGTTAATGTTGGAGTAGCTAAATTGACTTTTCGCATCACTAGGTATTCCAATGTGATTGTGTGGAAAAGTCTTGGGTCAAGTAAGATGGCATGTGGTGTGGTGGTGTTTGTATGGCTATCATTAGTTTGTACAAGTCTTGTGTAATGTGGTCATCTAAGTTTTGTATGCTGAACAGATAATTCGATGATAAGACTGCGAAACGTGAGGATTGATAAAGGGATTGGAATCATTGGATAATATGACATAATCTTGGATAGGGGAAGTTGGTTTGGTAATCCCAAATCCCAACTTCATACTAATGTCGTTCAACCTTTTATTCGTGTGAAAAACGATCCTAAAACTGGATTTCTCTGACATTTTACTTTGTATGATTATGAGTTTGTCGATCTTTAAAAGTGAGGTTTTGAGTCCCTGATTTATTTAAGTCTAAGTCTTCATGTTATTGAAATCGTCAATATGTGTGTTAAATTCATATGCAATTTTCAAACTTGGAGTGGAATATTAAGTTGCTTGACAACTTTGCTCTCTAATTTTAAGGCATGTTAAGATTTTAACATCCCGATTAACGATTTTATTCACATAAGAGCTTAAATTTACATAGTTCGATATGCAAATCTTTGCTTTTGAAAGTTAAGAACTCATAACCATACAAAGTGGAAAAGTAGTCCAACCTTACTTTAACCCAAATATTTCGTCATAAATATGTATCATGATTCTTGGTCAGCATGAAGAATATCAACTATGAATAGATAGAAATAAATGGTCGATAAATAGGTAATACTTGTGGATTCAACGAAATGTGTAGGGTCAGTTAAAACATTGATAAAAATATAAATTGACGTCAACAATGAATTTTAATCAATAATTTTAATGGGGTCCATAATTTTTAATCATATATTTCATATATTTTTATTGAAATTTAATAATAATAATAAAAAAAACTAACTTCTTTGCTAAATCAAACGAAGACTCGGTTATGTGCCTTTCAACAAAATTGGAGTTATGTGGAGGAGTTAATGTTATGTGGGGGAGGCTTCGAAGGAAGCCGACATTGGAGTAGATATATGACACCTGTCACAGCCTTGATCACTTCTTTTTGGTTCAATATCTCAATAGAATAATCCCACAAATTATTAAAAATAAAAAAGAATCAGTCCATAAATAATATTTTTAAAAATATATTATGTAGCTCGTATTTAGTACACATTAAAATTTTCATTTTCATTTTCAACCACATATTTTTTAATAAAATAATATTTTCCATCACATCAATAACTTTTTATTTTTTTTTCAACTGTACATTCTCCATCAATCTATTATTCCAGAATACATTCTTCCTATGAAGAATCATTCTCTATTTGATAAGCTTTTGGGCATTGTTTTTCAAATTTTCATTGAAAAAAGAGGAATCATATTCCATACCCTATAGAGTAATGTTATTTGCAATCGCTCATTATGGTAGTCGTCCTACGTTGCATATATACGGTGGTTAGTAATTTGATATATTAATATGATAATTTTTTTTAATTGCCTCATATATCAAATCAATAATTACCACGTGTATATTACGTAGAGCTATTACAATAATGAGCAACGATTATTCTACTTTAAAAGAAGAATATAGAAACTCGTATGATTAAAGAAAAACACATAAAATATTCATAGGTTGTCAAGATCAAGTCAACTTTTACTTCTATTCAATTAATTGATATATATATATATATATATATATTGTACACACATAAAAATATATTTTGTCGGTCAATTGAAAATTCCCACCATCCCTTGAGCTTATCTATTCCTAGTGTCTCCTATGAGTTCTATAGTTTAGAATTAGTATATATGTACGTAATATTCTACCAAATTCTTTATATAATGGTCAAATGACGACTTCTTATGTAAAATATTATGTTATTCTAACATGATCTGCTAAAACATCGAGAATGAATTTGTTGATAAAGTCAAATAAAAAATCGTTCGCTCTAAATCTAGCCATCACTTCATAGTGCTGGTGGCATCCCAACAACCTTTGAGATATTCGAGTGATACCCATGTTTGGCTCGTATTTTTAAAATTCATTTTTCAACGAAATTATTTTCAACCAAACATTTTATGATATTCATAACTTTTTATCAATTTTTTAATCATATATTTCATCCGTTTTTATCAAAATTTACTAAAAATCAAACTTTTATCAAAACCAAATAAGGGATATATTTTGTTTTGTGCAAGTAAAAATGAAATATAACAACTTTTCAAAACTGAAAACCAAAACCACACGACAGGATTTTAAACTTTGACAATGTTATTCTCATAGGCAACGATTTTGGATTACCTACATGTCCCATCAATTTACTTATTTTTTCAATATTATTTTTCTAAATAAATAATAAGATATGGAGGTGTGAAGTGGGCCGGGTCGGAGCCCAACCCACCTGCTTTCACAGAGGTCCAGCACCACCTGCCCATTAAAGTACGAAAATCAGCAAGGTCTGCAGGCACAGGCCGCGTCATGGGCCAACGGAAAGGACACCAGCCGGCCTGCCTATCCAGACAGTTAGCCCTTTCGATGCCTCTAATCGTACCCCATTAACCCGGGGATGCCTCACTAAGAAGGTTGAGAAATCAACATGGCAAGAGTAATGGTACAAGATAAAGAAAAACTAATATGCACTTGAGGACAAGAAAACAAAGAACCAGCACAAGATTTATTTCAGATAAATAGATGCACATTGCTGAGATAAGTAAAAATAATCAGCAACTTACAATGGTAGAGTATTCTGAAATGATAAATGTGTATTCCTAAAAGCACTGAACGTGCAATTTGAATGGTATCCTACCTAGAACCACAAGGCTCCGTGTTGAATATAGCAGAGCATTTGAAGTCATAATCTTAAAAGCAAAAGTAAGACTGAAGCTGAAACTGTGAATACCGATAAATGGGATCCAAGCAACATTTGAGCTCGAAATTCCTGAAATATTGAATATTTACAAAGTGGATGAGTGAAAATTTGAGATTTAAACAAAACAAATGATGATAGAACTATAAAAATGAAAAACAAGAGCACATGTATGAAATCCATTATCCATAATCTCCGATTCTGAAAATACAAAATGAGCATGTATGTTTGGCTAAGCCTAAGAAAGTAAAAGCAACTTTTAAGCCTACATATGTTTGGTTAAGCTCAAAAACTGCTTTTAAGTACTTTTACTTGGTTTTAAGCTATGCCAAACATGCTTTTACATCCCTCATTAAGGTATCTAATGATGGTGTTTATGGAATAAGCTTTGACTTTTCAGTCTCGGTACAATCAATTGCTAGTTTTTGTACAGTATCTCACTGAGCTGAGTCAATCTTCTTTTAAATACTTTGCCTCATGTGACAACTCCCCGTTTAGCTTTTTACATTTTTTCAATTTAAAGTTATAATATCACTCTCTTTTTCGGTGTGATCAAACTGAAGGGATATACAGAGAAATTTAATGAGGCAATGTATATGTGTGTGCTACTGTGCTTGTGCTAGCAGTTATGCTCATGCAAACCACCAGAGGTACCGAGCAAACAGGCATTAGATAAAATCAACTCTAAACTTGATAACTGTTGTCACATTTAGTCCAAGATGTAGAACTATACTACTACAATCAGGGGCGGAGAGAGGGGGCAGCTCAATTTTTTTTTTCATATGTTAAAAACAATAAATTTATGGTTTTTCTTTTATTACTAGTCCAGTGCAAACAAATTTTTTGTCCTCCCCTGGTTCCGCCCCTAACTACAATATAATACTTCGTCATACACACTTCCCAAGAAAACACAATAATTTAAGACCTGCACGTTTATCTAGAGAGGTTGATCTACCAATTAATGATGCATAATTACAGTACTCAATGAATTCTTTCTGCCACTAACGAAAATTAAATACCTAATATGCACGCATGGAGAAACCTCAACCTCCAAGCAGTCAAGCATCAAATCTTACTGAAATTTGCAATTAGGGAAAAAGTTCTAAGTCGACTCATCATGAAGAGGGATGGCTACCAAATTTTATTACTCCTTCATTAGATGCTTGTATATCATGATTTCACATGCAGTCATGGAAGTAAGAATAAATCTCAGCAGAGAGGAAATAAGATGCTATTAAAAATGTTAAAAAACGTCAATAGAAAATCTCTCTCAAACTATGTTGAATTTTCTTTTTCTTTTGCTAAAATGTGATGTGCATCCCTTAATCGATATGGATTGTAAAACAAAGCAAATCTTAAAACCAACTCTCAGAGTAGATGATGGACCAACATAATCCATTGCAATAAACATGTCATATCAGATGCTTTTGGTAAGTAATTAGAATTAAGAGCTAAATTTTACGTATGTCCTCCAACGCCCACAAATCATATTGCCTTAGTTTCTCTTCCTCAGCTGCTTTCGCTAATTGTTCAATATTGATCTTCTCCTCCTTAGCTCCTAGATTATTTCTCACTCCCTTACATTCAACTCTTCATTTCACCTCCTCTTGAACCTTTTTAAACATCGGTAAGTTGATCATCGGTCTCATGCCAGCCAAGTATAACTTGTAAGTTATAAAACTCATAGGTGCATGCTTCAAAACTAAGGTCCCATTGACGCAAACTATGGAATCATTCATACAAAGCAATCATATAAAAATCCAGATAAAAGTGCTTTCTTATTGTGCCTTTACTGATTCCCAAGTGTGAGTCTTCACTAAAAGTACTTTTTTCTCTACTAGAATAGGCTTCCACTTGAAATAACTAAACAAGCTTGCTTCCCAATCAAGAAAATCTTTTGAGTGGTTGTAACTAAACAAATAATTAGAACACTGATTGAAAAAAAATGAAAGATATCAGCGAATATAAAACTATGCACCAGAGATAAAGTTATCCAATTTCATTTTTTATTAGAACAATCAAAGCCCATTTTTATGGGCTCTTCAAACCTTAAGGACTCCAATTCTAACCATAGGAAGGCTTAAAACACTAGGAAAAGTAATCCTAATTCTAGTCAGAAACCTGAAAGAAAGACCAACTCAAGAGTTCACATAAAATTAGTGGCGGATCCAGCACCCGGCAAGCACCGGTGGCCACGCGTACTGGATCCACCGGAACAATTTTTTTTAGTTGAGAATAGATAACATTTTTAGCTTGTGTATCTGATGATTCATTTTGTTTTCAAACATATCTTATAGCTCGGTTAGAGCCTTCACATCCAAATTGGAAGTCCAAGGATCGAATCTCTTCCAAACTAATTTATTATGCAATTTTTCTAGCCCCACAATTTTACCCAAAAAAAAAAAGAACATGGAGGGGATTCGAACATGTGTACCCTCATTAAGATTATTGAGAACTTCACCATTATGGCATTTGTTGAATGTTGACACTAAATGTTACAAAATAATATATATTCAGTTCTAGCGGTTTTAATGTAATTGGAAAGATTCGAATATGTGTTCTTCCTTTGAATTATACAAAACTTGACCACTATGTCATTTGGTGAATATTGTTGATATATATAACAAAATTTTAAATGTTTAGTTTTAGCAAAATATTTGTTATATTTAATTTTTAATATTTTAATGGGCCCGATAGTCAATGGTCGCCCGTGCTAATTCAAAATCCTGAATCAGCCACTACATAAAATCTAATCCCTAAGAATACTAGTACAAGGATTTGAAGAAGAGTTGTAAATAATGTACATGCACATCTCAACATGAACGAAACAGCTTCAGCAGCTGGTACGTAACTGATCCAATTTTCAGTTACTCCAAACAGAGCCTAACTGGACAGAATAAGAAACATAGTATCATATTTTCCTAATGCATCAACTGGAGTACTTCCTGAAGCTATATATACATACAAGTTCTTTTCTCCCTTTGGAGCTAAAGAACAAAAAAAAAATACTAATTTGACTGAAAGCAAATTAGCCGTATTTTGGGGTGTAGAGAAGGGAAAATATACTATAAAGCAGGAGATAATAAAAGAATCTATGTGACTGCAAAAGCCAAACCCTTGTTTTCAATCACATATTCTTTCTTCTTTTCATAACTCCCATTAGAATGTGTTGGAATATGAATTCGTAGTATGAGAAACAAAGCTCTTCCACATGCTACATGATTGCATATCCACAACTCAATTTATAAACGCTGAACTACTACAAATATTTATTCTTTAATTTACTTCTATTCCATGCCCTTTCAATCTTTTATTCTGAATATTCCTTCACACTTTACTCGAGTTTAGTTTTTGTAAACTTGCTTAGAATCCAATTTTTTCCCCAGGAATTTTGCTTGAAAGGATGCCAATATTTCAGTCTACTTTGAGCAAGGGCAAATAAGAGTTTATTTTTCTAACTTTAGACTTGAGAAAACAATTCCTAACATCCACCAATGAAAACATATTCAAGGGGGGATATCACTCACATCTTGTGACTCACAAGCTGAACCACGTGTAGGAAAAAAATATCTTTTCACGAGTGCCTAGCATGGCCAAATGTTTAATGAATTGTAGCAAGACTTAAATACAGACCTTTTCTTCGCTAGCAACGATGTAAATTACCAACTACAAAATTAATATCTCTAAAAGCATAATCCACGAAGAACTCTTTAGCCTGACATAATCTAGAAAAGAATGGGCCAACGTACCTTAAAGGACAAAAAAGAAGATGGAGCTGATGAAGATTTAAGTGCTGGAAACCCAATGTCATAGGAGATACTCCCATCAGCTTTAAACAGTCCATAGTTTTTCTCAGAAAGTGCACCAGGTTTTGAATTCTCATTAAACAATGCAAATATATAGGCTTTCAACATCCTCTTTGGCCTCAGTGGAGTACCTTTCCTCTTGGCTAGCCTTTTACGCAAATTATAATTATACATCCTTGCATTTTTTGGTGTAGCAGCAGGTTCGTTCTGGTCCCCATGAGAAGCCCAACCTGTCTCTGTAATAATAACTTCCATATTTTTAAATCCAGCATCCTCCAAAGCAACATAAGCTGCATCAATCTGAGCATCGAGCAGGTTATCATAATGAAGATCGGTTTTCTCATCATCTATTCCCTCATTTTTCTGAAAGAGAGCATAATTTATGTCAATTTTGTCTGGATTATATGTGTAAGCCAGAAAGGGATAAGCATTTAGACAGAAAGGGGACCCAATTTGAGAGAAGAACTCCAAAAGAGGCTTCATCAGTTGAGCAACACCATCTTTGAAAATACACGAAGAGGGAGGAAATGAATCTGCAAAAACAGCCTGAGAATGTGCAGTCGTAATCTGAACTGAATCATCTATCCCAAGCCTTTTCGTGGCATTGTGAATATTTTTTATGGCACCCAATAAAGCTACCGCGAGTTCATAATCACTTCCTCCTAAAACTTCATTCCCCACAGCGACCCCAACAATGTTTGTATCCGGGAGATACGCCATAACATTATCTTTGACCCAAGTCAGAGCATAATCTGCATTCGCACTCATCTCTATCACAAATTCATTCGGAAGTCCAACAACCAACTCAAGCCCGGTCCCTTTAAAGGCCTTAAGAACACTGTGTTCTGCATTATAAATTCTAACATTCTTTATCTTAGCAGCCCTAAGCAACGTCACGACTTCATCCGGAGAAGGGATATTATCAGCAATTCTACCATAATTGATTCCATAAGTCCCAGTGAATGCTCTTGCCATTCGTTGTGCTGGGGAAAATAGCAAAGAAACTGAGAATCGGCAATATAAATGTTTTGCACTGATTACATACGTTTCAATAAAAAAAAAATTCAAAACAGCAGAAGCACTGAAATTGTACACACATAATGAGCTTCGTATTGGGTATTGAGGCTAATCCCAATTCCATCTTGCAATTAAACTTTTCGTTATCTAGCTTACAACATTGTACTCAGAAAATAGCATATGGTAATTTCGATCGTTTAAAATCTACATACATACTTTATAATCGCATTCGCACGTGCTTGTAGCATAATCTAGAAGAATTGATTCTTAGAGCAAAAAAGTTAGCATCTAGAATTTGTAAATCAAAAACATAAACATTATGCATATGTTTGTATAAGCATAATCAAAAACATCTTAGAACATTGTTCTTATATTTGTATAAGCATGTATGTGTTTATATTGAGTGACTGGCTTCATATAAATTTCAAATTTGAATAATTAAACCAACAAACGCAAAAACCCAAATCGATCAGCCATTTTAGCAGATCACCATGATAACCGATCCAAAAAGCAAACCAACTTCATAAATAGCTTTTCTATTCAAAATTCAAAAATCAGATCGCATTAAAATTATTTTTTAGATAAAAAAAATAGAAAGAAAGAAAGAATCAAGAAAAGTAACAATTACCATTGGGACAGAAGAAGAAGACAAACAACCAAAAAAAGAACCAAATTTGGAAAATCCTCATCACTTCCAGTACTCAATACGACGCCGCGTTATCTCCGATTGTTCAAATACAATTACTGCAGTACTTCCTTTTACACAACCATGCCAACAGCGACTTATAAAGCTTCCTCCTTATACGGGTTTTATACACAATGGTTTTTTGGTTGTATGTAAAGATTGGTGGAGGAGGGTGGCGGCGATAGAGGTTGCCGGCGGTGGTTTTCGGCTGGGTTTTGGCCGCCCTTCTCCTTCTCTGATACTTTCATTTTTGTAGTGCATGAAGAATATTTACCATAACAATCAATAATTTTGGCGTACGCGAGTGAAAAATTTTCGTCAGCTGATTGGACAAGCTCGCACGTGTGAAACTTTGAAACGTCAATATTCGGGGGAGAAAAAAAACTAGTTAATTACACTAATAGTCACATAAGTTCAAAAAACATTTCAAATTGGTCATTACAATATTTTTGTTACCCAAATAGTAACTAAAGTTAAGTAACATTACACACATTACAATATTTTTTAGTACTCAGTTAGTAACTAAAGTTAAATAACATTACACAATGGGTCACTCTATTAGCTTGGTTAATGTCGTATCTGACACAGTAGTTGTTAGATGAACTAGTCGAGATAATTAATTTATGTATAACTATATACTTCAAAAAGTAATTTTTTTTTATTAAATGACATTTCTTGAGCTAGCCAAACATATTACAAATTGTCATTCTTTATGATTTCAGGATTCTTTACTTTGTCATCACCACGTCGAATGTGGCAAGGAACGCGGATAGCCACTATTCGTGAGTGCGCACTGTGTAAACATTGCTTCATGTGCAGTATCCCGCAAACCACACAGAAGAGATAAATTGCACGGGGCAAGCCCGGCGTGACAGCTCGACTGAGAAAGTGTTGGCAGGGGATTCGAACTCATGACATTCGATTTTTGCGTTCATTTGTTCCACCAACTTAGCCACCCTGAATGGGTTTATCAATTTATTTTTATCACAATGGAGAACTAATTTATTGTTAATCAAAATTTTACTTTCTTAGCATCTTCAATAAATATTTTAATTAAAGAAAGCTGTACCATTATTTTTTATTTCAACATTTAGGGTGTGTTTGAGCCACATTATTTTGGAAGAATGTATTCTGGAATAATAGATTGATGGAGAATATATGATTGAAAAATAAGGAAAAATTATTGATGTGATAGAAAATATTATATTATTAAAGAATATGTGGTTGAAAATGAGTAGAACAATGAAAATGAAAATTTTAATATGTATCAAACATGGGCTTAACAATTATAGTTTGCTCAATAAGGGAAACTATGCAATACTTGACAATTTTAATAATAGTAATAATAAAAACGCTAAAAAAATTATTTAGAGTGTGTTTGATGCACATTTTTTAAGAAAACGATGCATTTTTTTTTTTGATGTGATGTGAATATGTTGTTGAAAAATTAGGAAAAATTATTGATGTGATGAAAAATATTATTTTATTGAAAAATGTGTGGTTGAAAATAAGTTGAAGAATGAAAATGAGAATGTGGCTCAAACATGGACTTAATATTATGTATCTCGCCATATCCCACTTTCTTCTATTTCTTTATACAATTATAAAAATATTGTTAGAAGTCTAACTAATTGAAAGCGTATTGTTCTACATTTCTTACTTGGTTTAGCTTGTTACATGGTTTGTGAGTGGGAGCTTAGTTTTTGTCTAGACATGTAACTTTGGCTGATGAATCGACCTATTTTTTGCGCGTACCAATTAAATTCTTTTGAAAAATGAAAAAATGAATTATTTCCAAGAAAGCATTCGAGCAAAACTACTATAGTTTCGGAGCAAAACTACTACTACTATATCTAGGCTTCCTCGAAACGAAATTATAAACTATGGGAGCTAATAAAGGAAGAGATCCAAGCTTTAAAAAATGCACAACTCTTCATAATTCTTGACTTAATGAAGAAGATTCTATTCTATTATATTGTATTGTATTTAAAAAAATCCTCTAAAAATCTCAATTTTTTGTCTAATTTAAGGAAATATTTTGACAAACCTTTTTTGCTTTTCTTTTTGTGTGTTCTTTAGAGTACAAGGTGTCATGAAGACACTCATTTAATTAATGGTAACAACTATGTTGTTATGCTTTTGAGCAAAGTTCAACTTTAAGGACACTTTTTCTCTTTTTAACATTAATTATGCATCCAAAAGGACCCATGGCATCTAGGAACTAGGAAGTTAAGAGTCTAGCATGTATAGAAAAACAAATATGTCACTAAACTTTAAGATCGATTTTAGGGGTTGACAATTATTTGAAATTATTTGAGCTTGACTAGAATTGGTTTGAACTATTTAGATTCGACTCGAACCAATCTGATTTGTTTCGATATTAACTGTATAGAAATTCTATTAATAATTGACTCATAGTCCCAGTTTGGTACACATTAAAATTTTCATTTTCATTCTTCTACTCATTTTCAACCACACATTTTTCAATAAAATAATATTTTCTATCACATCAATAATATTTTTTTTTTCAACCACACATTTTTCATCAATTCACTATTCCAAAATGAGTAATGTTATGTAACTCCACTGAGGTTACAACACCAATCTAGTAACATTAAAGCATTCGAGAAATCTTTTGACTGGGCACATATCTCTATAAAAGCGAGGCCCAGTACAACTTGCAAGCACAGTCCGTACCAAGTTGGTCAAGGGACTCTGTAGATTATACTCTTTTCAATTTCAATAATTTCAACTTTCGCTTTTTTTTTTTTTTTTATTTAATCATTTGATTTCATTCATAAGAAACAAGAACTTCTCACCTTAATTTCTTCATAAACTAAACTTTACAGATATTAAGGGTTTGTTTGAGCTCTTTTGACCTTTTTAATCATTTGATTTCATTAATAAGATACAATAACTTCTCACCTTAATTTCTTTGTACGCTAAACTTTATAGATATTGAGAGCTTGATTGAGCTCAATTTTTCTATTCAAAAAATACATTTTGAAATAGTAATCACGCTGCCAGAGAGGATTTGACACCCTCCTTGATAGCACACTCACAATTTGGCGTGAGTGTAAGTCAACCAAGTGAACAAATTTTCTTTGGCAACTCAGCTTAATTCTTAAAATAGTGATTTGACGGAGAATAATGGTTAAAAAAAAAAATTGAATTTGCGTTTAATATTAGCCCCTTTGTTTCCAAATTTAATGAAAATTTGTACCATTACAATGGGAAGCAGCTGCTTTTGTTGACTAGTTTGTCTCACAGTGGGACCCATTTTGTTTGAAAAAAAGGTTAAAAAAATCCATTCTTCCGTTAAAATAATGGGAAACAAACATGTCCTTATTTTATCGAAGAATCTGTGGTTAAAAATAAGAGAGAGAAAACTGTATTTAAAAAATAATAGGTACCAAACAAAGGCTTCCAACTCTAAATTCTAAGTTTCAAGACTTCCAACTCTAAATTCTAAGGCTTCCAACTCTAAACACCATTTCAAGACTTCAACTCTAAATTCTAAGTTTCAAATTCATCAATGATTGGGTAATGTAACATTGCAAGGAAAATAATAAATTTTCAAACACGTTTTCTTCTCGTTTGTGTCTAAAAAGAACATCATCTTCTTTACTTAGCTAAAGACGACGAAGACTCACGATTTTTGTAGAATTCTTGATTGACTTGGCTGTAAAGATCCAATATTACCCGATAATGTAGGAACAACCGACCATAGAAACACAGGCTTAGAATTTTTATTCGTGTTCTTTGTAAAACTTGTGTTGTGATGCTTGTGTACTATCTTAATCTCTAAGGCACTAGCCAAGTCCATAAAAAGGTAACAAAGTAAGCAATATAATGTCGAGTGGGAGACAAATGATAACCAAACTTAAGTAATGGGATAATTCATTTCAATTACAAATAGTAATTATTTTGGACATGTCATAATAAGAATTATTTGTGTCACATTTTCGAGTGTAGTTAGCAATCATCATCATGATCCTAAATAATGTCATGAAATTTCAAAAATGAATCGAGATAACTTGGCATGGAAGTTAAAGTTGAGAGTGAACCAAGTAATGAAATGTTCGAGTTCAAGACAGGTAAATTAACGATGCAAAAAAGTACGACTCTAGATATCGATCCTACTATGTTCAATCTTCATAGCTTAATTACCTCTTGAAAGAGGAAAGTAGCTCCCGTTCTAAGAAATGTATGTTGACTGTAAAATATAAATATGTGCAATGTTTTACTTGTCATCGCATGAACTATAAAAAGATATGGTAAATACGATTTTAAATAAGGATGTGAATATTTACTCAGAATCACTCGACCTGTACCATAACCATAGAAATAACAAATCATCCAGTTTGGCCTTGCTCCCCTTAAAATTAGTTTGATTTTGGAGCTTAGAATCGAAAATCGAAGAGTTTTGGTCTGGTTCTCGATTCTAACTATAGAACCAAATTTTGTTCAGTTCTAAAACAATTTTTTTTTATAATTAATCAATTAATCCCCTATTTGATTTTGCAAAAAATCACATCTTTATTAGATTTTAATAAAAAAATGATGAAATGCGTGATTTAAAAATTGGCAGAAGTTGTGGATTCCATTAAATGTGTGATTAAAATTAATTATTAACTTCAATTTTTATCGTTTTTTTAGCCAAACAGGGGCTAAATTGTAATTCGAGTAAATCCATATGTTACTAGAATAATTGGGAGTTTTATCTTTTATTTTTGAAGCATAACAAATTGATGGGAAAAATAGGGACCACATTAGTCCGGGTCCATTCCTTTTTTTATCCCATTCAACTAGTGGTTCCATTTCACAATTCCCAATAAGAACTGGTTCAGTCCAATTCTCAAGATATAGAGAGCAAATCGTCCAATGCCCACACCTAATTTCAACGAAACTCTAATACCATGTCAATTCAATCGATGGAAACTAAAAATCCGATCAAAAGTTAAACAACTCGAAATCAAAACATTATAGCTACGTGCGAAGTCCACTTATCGCCAACATGAGCTACAAAAAAATAATCCATGATGTTTCAAATGACTTTAATGATCTCTCAGTTCAGAAACAGGAGCCCTGAATTGGTTAGCGATCGAAGATGAGGACGTGTAACAACTTGAATACTATTGAACATGAAGATAATTACTAAGTTCGACTAATTACCTTCGAGAGATTGTGATGCGAAGACAATTCTCGGCTATTAAAGACGACTCTATTTTCAAGTCAATGGCCTATCCTATTCATGTTAGGTATGCAAACAATCAAAATTAAATTAAACTTAGGCCTGCCGAAAATATGGTCTATAATTCACTCATTTTTATTTTTTTGTGGTAGGACGATCAAACTATCTTCTTTTACAAACTAATTTTTAAAGTCGAAACTCGACATTTTACGTTAAGTACCGAAATTTGTGACCTCGATGATTTTAATTTGTACAATTAATTTTATCTTATCTATTTTAATTTCCATTTACTCACTTCATATCTTTCTTTCGAGTGTTCCCAAGAGGAATTCAATCTTAAAGTACCACCTAAATAACTATGGCGAGAGAGTCTAATAGGTCCAGGAAAAAAAAAAGTCTCGGGTCGGATTGGACAACATACATTTTTTGTTGCTCTCACAATCACTAGAGATTGGAAATATATAGAATCGTTTTTCTCGACATCCCCAGATTTCAAATTCCTACCATACACCTTAGGATGTCGCCCTATCCAGATCTAATCATGCTCACTATGTACACCCTAAATGTTTTAGATCAATTGGAAACCATTGCGTGGGTTAACTTGTAATACACACGTATATACGTGTTTGAGGTTCACCTCTCCA
Source organism: Fraxinus excelsior (assembly GCA_019097785.1). Classification (NCBI taxonomy): domain Eukaryota; kingdom Viridiplantae; phylum Streptophyta; class Magnoliopsida; order Lamiales; family Oleaceae; genus Fraxinus; species Fraxinus excelsior. Next base: position 3,518,321 of record CM032641.1, read on the forward strand.
AAGACAAATAAAAATAAATGAGCAACGTTAGTCTTTGGTCTCCGTTATTCCCCATTAAATTATAATTTATTCTTTTTATCTCTCTGTCTCTTTCTCTCTCCTTATCAACCACACATCTCCAATAAAATAATATTACACGTAAATCTATTTTTTTTTCTTTTTCTTAACAATACATTTTCTAAAAAATTACTATTCGTCTAGTTATAATATAACATAATGAGGGCCAAACGATCTCTTAGCATGCTAGCTACAAAAACAATGCAATAATTTAGAGCAATGTTATTTAGTCTCACTGAATTTATAATCTCAATTTAATTTCATATTTTATTTAGTCTATCATCTGGTACTACCTAGATTGAGGTTACAACCCCAGTGGGACTACATAGCATTACTCAATAATTTAATGTAAAGTTAATGAAATGAAAGCTAAAAAAGAAAAAAAAGAGAAAAACTATGAACTTTGTGTTATTTACAACTTAAAAGCGTGCTTTAGAGTATGGATGTCCATTCGAGTGATACTAGTGCGATTTTATCTTCAAGAAAAGGAAAAACTTCATGGAATACCTTTATTCTCCCTTATAGAATCTCTACTATGACATTTTTGAACTTACCCAACGCGACAAATCATCTTTTGCACAATATTCAAATAGGTCCTCATGAGTGTATTATAATTAATTAATTAATTAATTTATATTCATCGATTTTGTTTCTGCTACCACTTTTTTAATTTAAGAATGATGAGCACATCTAAAAAATACATCGTTCTAAGAACATTTGCGAATTTACAGTGTATAAATTCAAAAAATGTTGGGGTGGAAAGTGTATTTTTTTAAAACTATCCAATCATATATCGACACATGTAATGTAAAAAAAAAGATATAAAACAAGATGTACATGTAGATGATTGAAAGGGTAAATAGCGACCAACATTCCCAACCTTTTATTATATTTGTAAATCCATCCCCAACCTTTTTTCTAGCTACTTGTTCTCGGCCCATGGCAAATTAGCACCATTTATCCAAATGGATGGTTTTCGTCTAAATCAGGGGTCAATCAACCTAGTTTAGCACATTTATGGCACGCGCCTTGTATATTCAATCACATATTTTCACGAGATCTACAATTTTTCTACCACAATTTTTATCATTTAAAAAAAAAAATTGATTTTAATCCCCGCCAAAGGATTATATGTCTTTTCCTTATATCAGTTACCTTTAACCTTGGACTTATAAATTTGATAACACAATTCAATTATCAAAACCAATATTCATAATTTGTTTTAACAATTTCTCTTGAGTAGAATTAAACATATTTTTACACGTGACCCAATAATATTTCTATGACGGATGAGAGCATATAAAAATGTATTAAAAATTTATGAATACTTAAAAATCACATAAAATATAGCGGTATACTTCTATCTCATATCGGATTCTATGAAAATTGACAATATATCTAATTTATTTTCAATCTTTCGAAGGTAAAACAAGCCTAGATATTCATACAGCTATTTGAGCATATAATTGTAAAAAAAATAAATCTATGTCAATCATTCAATAATCGAAAATGTGTTTTGAATGTCAATAAGAAATAAAACTAAGAGTTAAATGTTCACGATACAAAGTTTATCGTAGTCACAACACAAAATAATCTAGTCTAGTACAATGTCGGAATTAGACAAATAAATTTAAACGATAGCACCGAAAAATTGACGAAACGTGATTAGTTCTCCAAATTGAAGTTGCCGTCTTCTTCCCTACTATTTGCCGTCTCTGTGTATCTCCGCTTTTTTTTTTTTTTTTTTTTTTTTCCTGTCTGCGCGTGTTTATTTCTGGGCTACTGTGCGTGTCTCCCCTCTGCGTAATTTTCGTGTATATTTCTCACCCTTTTTGTCGCAGCCGCCGCCTTTCCTCCTTAAAAAAATTCCAATTCCTCCCGCCGTCTCTGTGTGTGTATATATATTTTTCCAGCCCCCAATGTTGTCCAATTCTTTAATCCGTGCCATGTCTGCCTTCTCTGGATTTTTTTTTTAAAAAAAATGCCCAGCCCACTTCTATTCAATTTCCATTTAATGTTCAAGTTGAGGCCCATTTAATTTCAATGCCCAATTAGATTAATACTTGCTTCCAAGTCCTCAATTCTTCCATGTAATGCAAGTTAGTCTTTTTCTTCATTATCTCCTCGATTTTGATCATACAACTTTTATTCTAATGATATTTAGTCCACAAACTTCTATTTAATAGCCAATTGATCTTTTTTTCCTTTTCAATTGCTTCGAAATGAGCCAAAACACTGAAATAACAAAAAATCAACTTAAGTAAAATTCAATAATTTAACAATATAAAAGTTTAGTAATATAACACATATAAGTGTACAAAATGCACTTATCAGAAATCCAAATGATGACATTTTGGACTACAACCAAGCCAGGATGAAGATTTTTGCTATGTTTGAAACATGAAAGATGAATGAAGAATATTTCAACATTATTGCCCTATTTTGCTCTCATTTTATGCATTGGAAGTAAATGGGTATCTACAAGCAGTCATTGACTCGATTTATTTCTAATTGATTCTATTATCAGTTCATATTTTATTTGCCAGTTTATTTGTCTTTCATTCGTGAATTATGAAGTCATACTTTATTTCTCAATTCACATGTGCTTTGATAACAGTGTTTGCTAGAGTTGTCAACAAGCTGAGTCGAGTCAACTTGCGAGTCGAAACTTGAAGCATGGGTTCGACACGAGTAAAAATGATTCAAGCTTTTTTCTGCTAGAGTCGAGCCAAGTTTTTGCTCTGTCAAAAAATCTAGGCTCGGGCCTTTGGGTCACTTTTTTTTTTTTTTTTAAATTATGATAAATTTAAAATTTGTGTAATCAAGGAGAATCCTAATTTTATTGATGTGTTAAACTACAATGGGTAAAATCTTTATCAAACTAGAGAGGATAAGGAGTAGTGAAATAAAGAATAACCTCAAAATACATTATTGGGAGTGTGTGAACCCTACGAGCGGAGAAAATGAATATTGACTTTTAAGGTTAGGAATTGAATTAACTTATGATCGTGCAACATTGTATTTGATTCTTCACACTCATGCTCGTTTTGCATTGGAAAGGTATGTACATTATAATTTTGAAATAGTTCATGAATTAGATATCATGTTTTCTATTTTGAGCTATAAAGACAAGTTATCCAACTAAATTGGTTTGTGTATTTTAATTGTGTGATTGTTAGTCACATTATTGTGTTGTTTTGTGCTTGCTTGAGGACAAACAAAAAATTAAGTTTGGGGGTATTTGATTAGTGTATTTCACTCATTGAATTAGTACCTTCAAATCTTAGTTCTCGATTTGTTGTTGAGCCGTTTTTGTAATTTAAGTAACTTGGTGAAAAGAATCAAGAAAGAGGTAAAGGCAATTTGGCAAAGAAAATTGATTCAACCATAAAAAATAGTGTTATCTTTATTCTCTTCGTGCTCTTCTTTATGAATTGTATAGATTTCATGTCTCATATCATGAATTAAATAAATCCTCTAGGGTTTGATTAGCCAAAACTTTAGGATATGATTGATTTTTTTTTATTTATTTCTATGAATTTTTTCGCTTTCGTTTATTTGTGTTATTGATTTAATGCTTTCAATTAATTGACCACTAATTGAATGATTAGATGTTAATCAATTTCGACACTCAAGTTAGGGGAATTTATGCTCGATCATACAATAGCACAATCTAGATTTTATGGGTTTCAAGAAAAAGTGTAGAATCTATGAAGTTTGTTCTATCTAAGAACCATGATCTTGATAAATCTTGATTTTAATTCGGAATAGAGATATTGAAACTAATTTCTAGGATTAATTTTTACCCGACACTCGAGAGAGGAGGTATAATTAAATTAGATTTCATGCTTATAAACATAGAAATTTGATTAGAGCTAACTAAGTTTTTGAAGATCATATTTGATAGTTATGTGAAATCATAGAGTAGGCTTTCCTATATTAATTAATTTGTTTAACTTGCATTTATTTATAGAATTCGCTACATTCATCACGTTAACTTAGTTAAAACCATTGATTCCAACTTGCATTCATTTAGATAAAATAAGAGCTACATAATTTTAGAGCTTGGTAGAAGTTATATATCAATCCATGTAGATTAGATATCCTAATTTTATTATCATATTACAAAATTTGACACTGTACACTTATGGTATAATTTACATTGTACAAAACATGTAACAAGTAAATTTGACAAAGTTCAGTGATTATTGAGATATATTTTTAAATTCAGTTATTAAGTTCCTTAAATCAACCTCTGTGAAAGAAGAAATCAAACAAAATGAAGGGATAAAAATAGAAGAGGAAATAGAAAATTAGAGACCTATAAATCGAAAAAAATAGAACTTTTGCGAATATCCATTCTGAAATAAATTGATGATATTAGTCTTCAACTGAGTGTTTTGCTGTCCAAATGAAAGATATACAATGCTAAATTAGTTTTGAATGATTTGTGGAGTCATTAAATTGCCAACTAGCATATCCATTTTTTAGCAACTATCGCTTCATTAACTTGAATTATCGGATTGTTGAGTTCATTAGCCATTTCTTGTTGCTATTTTTGGTCTTTTATTGTTGTGCTTTTCTTGCTTCTTTTTGCCTATGGTGAAAAATACGTTTGATTTTTGGATCAACTGGTATCAATTCACCGTATTTCGAACTTTGCATAAAAAAAATTGAAAGAGAGACAATAGGAATACAGAAAGAAATGGACATAGAAAAATTAAATAAAAGTGACAAATATGTTTGAATTAGTGCGAAGGTAACTGAGATCGATTTGACTTTTCATCTTTTTTCCCTTCATTTTTATTTAGTCCGTTCTTTCACAAAGGTCGATTTGAGGAAAAAAGAATTAATTTCTACTTAATAACTGAACTAATAATGTATCTCAATGGTAATTGACTATCACCAAGTGTTACTACTTCATAGCTCAACTTAAAAATATATCTCAATAGTTACTAAATTATGCACCGTGTTAACCATTCATCACTCAAGTAAACGATGTTTGTTGAATTCAATGAATTTTTCCACTTCAGTGATGAATGTGTAACACGGTTCATAGATCAGTGACATTGAGATACATTTTTAAGTTCAATTATGAAATTGTAACAGTTGACGAAATTCATTGATCATTAATATACATTTTTAAGTTCCGTTATTAGATAGTAAAATTACAATCCATCTAATTGACATGGCAAAAAAACCATACGCTCTCTCTAACCGGCTGCGCATCCATCTCTCTCTCATCCCGTTTCTCATTTAATCTAATCTCATGCCTTCCTCTTCCTCTGCCTCTCTTTCTTTGAGCCCCAAATCTCTTTCTCAGAGCCCCAAATCTCTTTCTCACAATGGTCGTGGTAATGGGTGGGTGGCGCTTTTGGGACTTGGCTTCGATAGGCTTCTGTGGCTGTGACATTGTGCGGTGAAAATGCTAGAAGCAAACCGCTTTACTGTTGTCCACTTGTGGCTGTTGGGAAATTCCAACATATATGAGGCCACACATGTAATATATTAAAATGTGTGGTGGTATTGTTTGAAGATTGGTCAATTAAAATGATCCATTAAAATTAATTTTGACTAATGAGTATTAGATTTTATGGAAATATAGTGTAGAGATTGAAATATTTGTTTTAAATTGATGAATGATCAATTTGAAACAACTGAAAGATAATAACTACATTTTCAGCTATTATTATTATTATTATTATTATTATTATTATGGGGTCATGATCCCCAAGATTGATGATAGTTTATCATCTTCTGTGCATCTCCATCAATAGAGAAAAAAAATCAAGATAAGGCCACAAATCAATTGGAAGATTATAACTAATTCAGACAAATAGTCAAACGTCTATGGATCAAGGTATGTTTTTACTTTATTCTTTTATCTGATTTCAACATGGAGTATATATTAGGGTTTATATGTGAAAAGGGCTCCATAAAGATGTGTTTGATTCAATAATCCATTTTTACAATTCTATCAGTGGCTTCAAAGCTAGAAGCAGACCACTTGTTTGATGCATTTGCTGCATCAGAAGGGACCCCCATGGAATCCTTCTTCTTCAGAGCCACTTTTGGAAAAGGCCCATTAAACTTAACTACAATATACACGTGCGAGTAGTGTAGGTGTGTTTTTCTTATTTATAGCATATGTTTGAACTTTTTTTTCCCATGTGCTATTGATCAGGCTAAAATAGAACTGATTTGGGTATTACCATGTGCTATTGATCATTTGTTGTTTGAGTTTGAATGCTAATTGCTAAAAATAATGTTAAGACCCTCCATGTATGGACAAAATGCTTTTCTTTTGAAATTGCATCATTAACTTGCTGCAACTAGGGGGGGGGTTAAGTGTTAGTGCAGAGCATGGCCTTTTTGAGCAAAATTTTCTATTGATCTTGTCTTACATTTTCTTCGATTGATATATGTTTATCGAACTTTTATTTCTATTGAAATCTAGGCATAGTTTACTGATTTCTGCTCAACTTTGTTATGCTATGAAGGTTTTTGTAATTATGAATAAGCACAAATAGATAATTCAGACCATACAAGAGATAGCTTCACTCTAAATCTCGAAGTTCATGTTATCTGGTATATAGGTTATAAGAGGCATCCAGTCCACAAACAAATGGAAATGCCAGTAACAAGTTCATCCCCGCTCCCAACAAGAACATGTTTGAGTTGTTTTTCAAATTATCTACGCAATATTGTATTATCCAACTCGAGTAGAGTGTACAAGTGTTCGATTTTTTTATTAGAAATTTGTAATTGTTGGCTGTAAAAATGCGCAAAATAGTTGTAACTCTAGAATTATAGTAATACACGAATTTACCTTTTTCCGCCCACAATATTTTAGGTAAAAATTGATTATCCTAGTTGTATTATGTTTAAATTTCAATGTCTTAAGTGCATAACACTTTTCCATCTTTATTGAGTTGGAGAATTATCTTATAATTTAGCTGCTTTATCCATCTTTGATTTCATTGCTTGTTGTTTTGTCTAATTCAATAATACCGCTTATCCTAGCAAATTATGTGGTTTTGCTATTCATAGATGGGAAGGATTAGCTTGTTGGCTTTTACGTATAGCTTAAAATCCATTTTTTTACTCAAGAAAAATGTTGGCTAACTTCCTATTTCTGATATGGCTGTTCACGAGGATCTTGGGAAGTATGGAGCCCCAGAGAACCAAGTATTGTGCCTGGAGCGGGTTGAAGAACTAGAGCCAAGTACGGGGATGTTTGATTCCCATTTTTTTCAAAATAAATTTTTTTCTTTTTTTTTTCAACCACACATTATTCATTAAAATAATATTACATGCAAATAAAAAAAATTTCCTTCCTTTTTAACCGCACATTTTTCATCAATCTATTATTCCAAAATACATTCTTAAAAAATAATGGAGGCTTAAACATATGATATTTGCCTACATTCATTTCTGACAGGGCTGTAATAAATTTTGTTCTAAACAAATAAATACTTTTATAATAATCAATATTTTTTAAGTTTTAATTCAAATTAGCGATGGATGAAGTTGCTAATGTGTCATTATATCAAATTCGTCGTAATTATCAACCAAAAATTTGATGCTAATTTGTTGATAATTTACGACGGAATTTTTATACTCATAGCTAATTATTGGCGCCACTTCACTGTCCATTTAAGCGATGAAAAATCTATTGGAAAAATATTTCACCAATGGAAATCATGGCTTTATCGACGGATTTTGCCATCGCTAAAGCCGATTTTTTGGTAGTGTATGTTCATAGTGATCATACCATGCTTGGTCACACGACGGCTGCTCAATTATCGATTGCGGGAGAAGGTATAATTATGGGAGATATTAAAGGTAATCATGTCATTAATGGGAGTTGTGAATCAGATATTATGATGGTGGATTTGGATCGATAACCTTAATTCCTGGCCAATGGTGGTGGTTGTAGCGGCGGAGTGAGGGGGACAATTTTTTTTTAATTATTTTTTTTGGACTGATGCTTAGAAAAGAAAAAAAAAAAATCAATAAAAAAATTATTTTACCTATAAAAAACTAAATGTGGCTTGATGCGTGAATTTTCCAACCGCAAGTGTACGGAGTCAAGTTTTAATATAGTGAAAGTAGAGTATCGTTTTCCACAGGGATTGAAATAAAATCCTAATAATTCCTGTAATTAAAATAACCTTAATTTTATCTAGAAAATCAAAATATTCGAGTGAATTAACTGACTAAACTAATTTAATAAATTAATAACGCAATTACACAATATTAATACAAATGAGATTAAACTCTAGAGATCCAATTTCACATAACTATCAATTATGCTTCGATCATCTAACTATTCCTTAATTTACTCTTATGGTTTATTAGTCAAGAACCCGAAATTATCTTAATCCCCTCTCTCGATGGTGAATTGAGAATTACTCTTAAAACCCTAATTTTGAGTCTCCATCTAAAATTAAGTTGATAACGTACATTTAGATATTTGGTTCTATTAATGACTACAAATAATTTCATAGGCCTCTCGAACTCTATAATTTCCTAAGTTGTGTTTATCAATGGTCACTATTTAGAATTCATTCTCTCGATAGTGAATCCCAAATTAAATATCATTCAAATGGTGATCGAGTATTCGAAAGCATTAAAAATAGATAAACACAAATAAACCAATTGAATAACCCTTGAAATAGATAATTAAATGATTAAAGCATAATCTCTAGTGTTGGCTACATTGTATCTCTAGAAAAATAAATTACTCTATGAAAATATAAAAGAAAATACAATCCATGTTCTTAAACATTGATAAAATAGAGAAGATTAATAAAGAATAAGAAAAACTATTTGATTTGTGGATTCCTGAATCTCCAAGGGTCTTTTTCTTGATGTGACTGTTGTTTTTTGTCTCCCAAAAGTCCCCCCTTTTTGAAACCTACCAGCCGTCTTTTTATATCCCTCTTTTAAACTCGTTAGTTTCAGGGTTTATTTGGCAACTGGTATCATCACGGTGCATGAGCGCCCAACCTCCTTTGGACTGGCGCAGGGGCGCACTTTTGGGTGTCCTGCAGTTTTGGACGCGGGGGTGCCTAAACTTTCGGGTGAGAAACAACTACACTGCGCGTCCTTCAGTGTTTTTATCATAACTTCTTCTCCCTATATCCGATTGAGATGATTCAAAAAATAACTCAAAGGCTACAAGTTTGATTCAGACATCATCCTCAATTCGATCGTTTACTGTATCAAAAGTGAGTCTCAATATGAAACTAAAAATCCGGAGCAAAACATTTTCGGTTGGAATTTGACGTGTGATCACTCTTTGGTTATATTTGATCTCTTTGACATCTTTCTTCATCCAATTGACCATTAACATTCTCAAATCTTCATCATGAAGTTTGGCGCAACTTTTGAATATTTTCACTTTAGTTCCCGAACTTTGGATCTCTTACAATTTAGCTCATTTCTCCAATTTTTGTCAACTTTAGATTATTTTTTTCAATCTTATCAACCTACAACACAACATCCAAATCACGCATTAAAACATCAACAACTCATAAGAATTAACCAAATAACAAGTTTAATGACATTGATATCATGAGTGAAATATCACTCATCAAATACCCCCAAACTTAATATTTTGTTAGTCCTCGAGCAAATTTCAAACAAAAGAAAATGAATAACAACCACATAAACAAAACAAAACAAATCAATAAAAACAAATTGCATTAGATACCTTGCATTCGTAGCTCAGAATTGGCATATGCATTAATTTCATGAATCATTTCAAAATTATAATGCAAAAGCTAACTTCCCACATTTTCAATGCAAAAACGGGGGTGTGTGTGTGTGTGTGTGTGTGTGTGTGTGTGTGTGTGAAGAGTTAAGTGCAACGCTGTACAATAATCAATTGATCCAATTCTCGACCTTAAAAGTCAAAATTTTCCTTACTTCGCCCGTAGGATTCATACACCCCCAAACTTGTTTTCTTTTCACTCCATGTGGTCTATTCTAAAGTTGATTTCAATACTAATCTCTTACACCACTCAAGTTTGGTTAGATTTCACTAATTGTAGTTCAACATGTCAACAAATATGGATTCTCCTTATTTTGACTGCTTCAACATCCAAAACTCAACCAAGTTACTAACCTCATATCAAAAGTCTAATCTCCTAAAATAAGTGTTCGGGGCTTAATCAAGTCATGTAGTGCTTCTTCTGTTTTATGCACCGTATTATGTGCAGACGTTTCTTCATTAAGCTTTCTAAATGAACCCTGTAGCGAGATTTATGCAGATAACTCCCAAATCAAATGATTTTAGGGCACCGGGTTTTAAACATTTGCAGGCTTAATCACTCGAATCATAAAGGCTACGAATGGACGTTTCACAATGAGATTATCGTAGTTGTCCTCATTGGGATCTTTTTAGGGTAACTTCACATTTTCCTTTTTTGCAATGATTAGTGCACTGCCCCTTATTAAACACTTATTCTCGAAAATTGACATCTAACTTAAGGATTATCACTCAATCTTCATCCAATTGGTCTCAGACAGTCCACACAATATTTTGCACACACATAATCCATATCAATCTTCATGTCAACTTACAACCGTTCAACCAACCAAACATTCTAAGTTTGGTTTAATGGTATAATAATGTTTAATGGCTGTTTGGGTATAGAATTTAAGTTTTCTATTACAACCTATAAAAAATGGATCAATCTACTCATGTACAACATCACAATCAACTCAAGTGCATAAATATTTTCCGTCTCACACGAATAAGCAATAATTTAACTCAAACACATAACTTATCCACAACTTATCACTCAAAACATGTTACCAAATATATACATCAATGCTAGCCAGGCTATCCAACTCACACAAGCATGCGTAAATATATAATAAAAATAATTTTTTTTCATGCACACAAATCACACAAAACATAATAAAAAAAAAACCAAGGCAATTAGACACAATTTATAATACATCCCAAAACTTAAATTAAATATTGTCTTCAATGTAAAATTAAAGAAAAAGGAGGAGACTTCCCTAAATTGTCTGTATTGCCCGTGATGATGTAGTGTTGATGATGCTGGTGTTACGGGATGTTTCTTCTATCTTTTCCTCCCAAATTTAAGATGTATCCCGTTTCTCCATGTCAATGCTGATTTGAATATTTCACAATGTCACGTTCCTAAAAAAATTATATTTTAGATGTTAAAAATATGAAACAAGTGTTACTTAGCTTTAACATCTAATGATTAATTTAATTATTTTGAGACCTAAGGGAAGACGGGATAAGGGTGATGAATCCTAAATAAATTGTAAAATAAACTAAACTATTCTATAACTAAAAAAAATGAATAAGTAAAAAGGAAGAAAACTTGGGTTGCCTCCTAAGAAGCGCTTCTTTAATATCATTAGTTTGACTCAACCGTAGTGCCTATGTTGGATCTTCAGGTGACACATCTCTCTGATTTCTAAACTTCACCCTTGGCCTTGTCTTTTTCTTCACTATATGATGGCCAATAAAATTGAACGATTTTAACTCTAGTATGACCTTCAAAACCTCTTTTGGTTTGGCAATGTTTGGAAGTTCTGAAGGTTTTTCCACATTGCTCTCCTTCTTGTCAGGTGGATCGGCTTCATGTTCTAAGATATAATCCACCATTTCATTGTCTTTTTCATATGCACATGTATCAAGCCTTAAATAGTTCAGAGCCATATGTTGTTCTAGAGGATTATAGAACATTTTTCTCTTGCCTTTCTCATCCCTCACTGCATTGATGGATTAGATCATATGGCATACATTTACTTTTTCTGGGGTTTTCCTTTCTTGATGAATGTTGAAGTTCACTTGCTCTTCATTAACCCGTAGTGTCAACTTCCCTTCTTGTACATCAATTAATGGTCTTCCAATAACCAGGAAAGGTCGACCAAGAATTAGTGGTACGTTCTCATCCTCTTCTATATCCGGACCACAAAATCCACCGAAAAGATGAACTTATCTATCTTTACCAATACATCTTCTATAATCTCTCATGGATAGGTGATGGATCTGTCTGCTAGTTGCAGCGATATGGTTGTCGACTTTACCTCTCCAAGTCCCAACTTCTTGAACACCGATAGGGGCATCAAGTTGATGCTAGCTCCAAGGTCACATAGTGCTTTATCAAACGTGATACCGCCGATATTGCAAGGAATGGTAAAGCTTCCAAGATCCTTCAAATTTTGTGGTAACTTCATTTGGATAATAGCACTACATTCATGTGTTAACTTGATTGTCTCAAATTCTTCAAGTCTCCTCCTTTTAGCCATGATGTCCTTCATAAATTTGATATAATTCGACATTTGCTCCAAGGCATTTGCAAAAGGAATATTAATGTGAATTTTCTTGAAAATTTCTAAGAATTTTGCAAATTGAAAATCAAGCTTTTTCTTTTGAAATCTTTGAGGAAAAGGAAGAGAATGTTTAAGAATTGGAGGATTATCCGAAAATAGTTTAGATTTAGGCTCTTCAGCTTCCTTTGATGCTTCCGGTTCAGTTGTGCCTTCTTTGTTTTCTTTATCCTCTTGGTCACTCCTTGGAGAAGTGTCTGCTTTTGTGCTTTTGTGTTGTGGGTCTTCAAGCTTTTTACCGCTCCTAAGCATAATAACCTTACAATGCTCATTCGGGTTCACTTCTGTATCACTAGGGAATCTTCCTTTTTGATGAACATTAGAAGAGGATACTATTTGGCCAATTTGGGTGTCGATTGACTTGAGATGAGTCTCAATTCCTTGCAACCTTGCCACATTCCTATTGAACCTCTCCCTTGATTCCATCATAAATTGTCTCAAAATATCTTCCAATGACATCTTTCTCTCTAGATCCTTGTTTTCAAACCCCACAGGGGGTTGTAAAACGTTCTTTGTATTACCATAAGAAAAATTCTCATGATTACGGAGCATCGGATGATATTGGTTAGGCATGAAATTGTTCCAATGTTGAAGTTGCGGTCGTTCACATATTGTACTCGCTCCTCATTATCAACTATGGCTGGAAAAACCATATTTGCTGCAGCTACAGATTATGTTCCTTGAGAAGCTTGTTGAGTGGTTAAGGAGTTCAACTGATGACAAAGGGCATCAACCTTTTTTGACATGTTTGTGAAGACATCAATTTTATACATTCCAGCTGGCTTCTTTGTAATTGCACGCTCATTTGGCCATTGATAACTGTTGTTGACCATTTCCTCTAAAAGTTCATATGCCACATCAACCGATTTGCTCATTAAAGAACTAGGAGCTGTGCTGTCAATAATAACTCTTGTTTGACCATTCAATCCGTTGTAAAATCGATCAAGGAACATCCAATCATCAAACCCATGTTGGGGGTACTTTCTTTGCATCTCCTTAAATCTTTCTCACGCCTCATATAGGGGTTCAAAATCCATTTGACGAAATGAGCCAATCTCACCCCTTAATTGAGATACTTTTGATGGAGGGAAAAGTTTTGCAAGGAATTTCGCAGTTAGTTCTTCCCAAGTGTTAATGCTTCCCAATGGTAAAGATAACATCCAGCTTCTCTTCTTGTCTCTAAGGGAAAACAAAAACAATTTCAGTTTGTTGCTATTATCACTCACTCCATTGACCCTTATGGTTTCAGCCACTTGCAAGAACATATAAAGATGAATGTTCGAGTCTTCATTAGGCAATCCCCCAAACTGATTTTGTTGCACCATACTGATGAGTGATGCTTTCAGTTCAAAATTGTTAGCATTGATTGTTTGGCATCTTATCCCAGAATAATGCTCTTGGACTACCGGATTGAAGTAGTCTCGAATAAGTTTTTCCCGTTGATCAGCACATTCTTGTTGATTTTGGTTGTTTTGCTCAGCCATTGCGATCTCCTTAGCTTCATTCTTTGCTCTTATTGTCCGAAGAGTTCTTTCAATTTCCAAATCAATATGAATTAAATTACAGCTTTTGGATTGTTGCATCAACTATCAAAATACCAATAAAACAAAAAGAATAATTCGAATTAAAACAAAATAAATCTAGATTAAAATTAATGCTACTTGGTAACAGTATTAATAAGAAAAGATAAATCAATCCCCGATAACGGCGCCAAAAACTTGATGTGTGAATTTTCCAACCGCAAGTGTACGGTGTCAAGTTTTAATATAATGAGAGTAGAGTATTGTTTTCCACATGGATTGAAATCAAATCCTAATAATTTCTGTAATTAAAATAATCTTAATTTTATCTAGAAAACCAAAATATTCGAGTGAATTAACTAACTAAACTAATTTAATAAATTAATAACGCAATTACACAAGATTAATACCAATGGGATTAAATTCTAGAGATCCAATTTCACCTAACTATCAATTATGCTTCGATCATCTAACTATTCCTTAATTTACTCTTATGGTTTATTAGTCAAGAACCCGAAATTATCTTAATCCCCTCTCTCGATGGTGAATTGAGAATTACTCTTAAAACCCTAATTTTGAGTCTCCATCTAAAATTAAGTTGATAACGTACATTTAGATATTTGGTTCTATTAATGACTACAAATAATTTCATAGGCCTCTCGAACTCTATAATTTCCTAAGTTGTGTTTATCAATGGTCACTATTTAGAATTCATTCTCTCGATAGTGAATCCCAAATTAAATATCATTCAAATGGTGATCGAGTATTCGAAAGCATTAAAAATAGATAAACACAAATAAACCAATTGAATAACCCTTGAAATAGATAATTAAATGATTAAAGCATAATCTCTAGTGTTGGCTACATTGTATCTCTAGAAAAATAAATTACTCTATGAAAATATAAAAGAAAATACAATCAATGTTCTTAAACATTAATAAAATAGAGAATAAGAAAAACTCTTTGATTTGTAGATTCCTCAATCTCCAAGGGTCGGGTCTTCTTCTTGATGTGGCTGCTGTTTTTTGTCTCCTAAAAGTCCCCCTTTTTTGAAACCTACCAGCCATCTTTTTATATCCCCCTTTTAAACTTGTCAGTTTTATGGTTTATTTGGCAATTGGTGTCGTCGCGGCATAGGGGCGCCTAACCTCCTTTGGACCATACAACATGTCTTTTTACGAATTCTCAAAGAAGAAAACATTATTGATGAGTTTATTGATTTATCTATAGGATTATTGCATGTCATTACGATATACATGATAATGATCTACACAAGATTCGAGAGAGAGTGTTCTCTAATTCTAGGAGAACGATGCAGTCGATACATAAAGCTCAGGGCTTGATTTTTTGAACTTATAGTAATTTATTTATCTAATTGTATCATATTAATTAATTAAGCCCAATTTCATGTTTTTGACTAGTGTAATTTTTATTAGGTTTGCGTTAGGATATTCAGCTTAAAAATTAGTTTTTTTTTTTTTATGTGGATTTTGTTTGATTAAATTTTTTAAGGGAATGGATTCAAAATAGTCTTCTAAAGATTTTTAAGAACTTAAAAAGTTTTATGCCCTGTTTAATAGGCAATCTTTTATATGGAAGTTAGAAAATGTTTTCATTTTTTAAACAAATTGAATGTTTGATAGCAAAAAATTTCCATGGAATTTATTTTCCTTCTTTCACTCTACGCACCATGTTTTACCATTTTTCAATGAAATAGTTTTTCTTTGGTTTTGTTGTCAATTGATTTTCTAGCTTTTGCTCTTTTTTTTTTGGCAATTGAAATTTTTTTTAGACACTGGTAAAATTTTTTATCACTTTTATTGATAATTTTCATGCAAAACAAAGCCAAACGAATGGTATTCGGTATGATAATTATTTTTTTTATTTTTTACAATAGGAACAAATTATAGGCCCAATGGTAAAAAAAAATTATCATTTTAATGAACAATTTTCATGAAAAATAAAGTTAAACGGACACCATACTTTCAACATTTTTCAGGTGGAAAATTATATCAGTCAAACACAATCACAATTAATTTATTTGAGTATATTGATAAAATTGAACATTGAAAATTCTTTTTTCATCAAAGAGTACTCAAATGTTATAATTTTTGGTAGGGTAATTAGCGCAAAGCGTCCCTACCTATACACAATTTTGTGCAAAATGTCCATACCTTTCGTTTCTTAGTGCAGAACGTCCTTACTTTTCCAATTTTTGGTGTGAGACGTCATTTTAGACCATTTTACCCTTCTATTGAAATAAAATAAACACAAAAGAAAAGAAAAATAAATAATAAATTGCAATTATAGGTTCAAACTTTTAAAAATGTGCAAATTAGTCACAAATATGAAAAAAATCATCAACCCCTAAGCCGCCACATTTGAAGGCAAAATCCCCAACCTCCGATCACCTTAGCCGTCGGACTAACATACCAACTTGAAGCCCTTATTGCCCTTTTCACAACCCACCCAACCACCATCCCATACTCCGATAGATTTGACCGGAATCGAGCTACAAACTTCACAGCATGAAATGTGGTCAAACGTCGGAACATACCACCGGCCAACTCCCCTACTCAAGACGACCTCGACCATGCAAACAATTTAGCCCAAACAACAAGGATAAGATCTGAATTTCAAATTGAAAGTTGTCCGTCGAGACTATCACGACACTGTACCAGTTTTCCTCCAATTTTGACGCCACCGTGGCGACCTATGGTGGCGGACCACCTGTGTTGGGTGCTCCATCACTTGGCGCACCTAGCCCAGCCATGGGTCCCCTTCAATTTGGGTAAAATGTTCGCTGGTGCGAACTCGCGAGTGCAGCGATTGGACTGTTTTTTTTGAAATTGGTGGTTGTTGATTGCTTGTTGGAGGAAATTGTTTACATAAGTAGCTTCGACTTTATGAGGGGAGTCGACCAGTGGTGGATTCCGGTCAGTTGGGTGGCCGGATGACGAGTTGTGGGTGTTTAATCGATTTTCAGTCTGAGATTTTGGAATTTGATTTTCGGCCAAATTACAACGAGTTATGGAGATTTCTTGGTTTGTAGTTGTAGATGGTAATGAGGAGAACATGTTGGGACCAATATCTGATAATTTGGATGGCCGGAAGTCACTGGAAAAATGAGCTCATGTATTTTGCTAAAAAGGAGCAAAATAGATTTTTTTTTTTTAAATATTTTTATAAGTTTTGGATTGATTTGCATTTTTTAGAAATTTAGGAGTAAGATTGAAAATTATTCTTTATTTTTCTTTTCTTTTATGTTTGTTTTATTTCAATAGAAGGGTAAAATGGTCAAAAATGACGTTTTGCGCCAAAAATTGAAAAGGTAAGGACGTTCTGCACCAAGAAACGAAAGGTAGGGATGTTTTGCACAAAATCGTATAAAGGTAAGGACGTTTTGCTCTAATTATCCTTTTTGGTATTTTGGATACTTATTTATTCAATTAAGGTGATTTATAATTTTTATTATCTTCTAAAAAATATCTTTATTACTCGGGAAATATAATTTTGTTATTATGTATTTTTAATTCAAGTGTCATTTGATCAAACAAGTAGCATTTTAGCATGTTGTTACTATTACATTGTATTCTAGAAATTTTAAAAAAAAAAATCCTATAAAACCAAGGATGTACAGTAGTATATAGGCATATAGTTTCATATACAAACTTTTTTAAAAGAAGAAAATGAAGGTATGTAAAAGTCAAATAAAATCCGATAGAAGCGTTTAAATAGAAATTTATAAAAGATTAGAAGAAACTTTCACTAATTCTATAAAATCTATAAAAGCCGATAGAAGTTTACGAATTTCAAAAAATTTCATCACTTCAATTTTTTAAAAACTTTACATTAAATACACCCGTCCGTTAATATAATTTGGAGAGATTTCCATTCTTTTTTGCCCAAATTTGATATTTTAGGAATCAATGATTTTGTTGATCAAGATAAAATATTCCGTATTTCATGATTATAAATCAACGAATATTTAATTCTTAAATTCGCTGTATTCTTGTAATCAACGCATTTTTAGGCTTGTTTTTCTTTCATATTTACTTTAAGCTTCATGTTTCTGGAAACATCAACTAGTGTTTAGCACTTTTAAGTCTATCAAAACTCTTTTTTCTATTTTAAACAAGAAAATGTCACATTAACAGAAAAATTCTGACAAATTGTTTGACATAAGAGTGTGAGACACTTTTGTTGGAAAAATTATTTACCGTCACATTGATAGTTCATGTTGGATGATCA
Source organism: Fraxinus excelsior (assembly GCA_019097785.1). Taxonomy (NCBI): domain Eukaryota; kingdom Viridiplantae; phylum Streptophyta; class Magnoliopsida; order Lamiales; family Oleaceae; genus Fraxinus; species Fraxinus excelsior. Next base: position 3,536,533 of record CM032641.1, read on the forward strand.
ATAATTCATGAATCGAAGTGGATCATCAATAATTCATGAACCGAAGTGGAAGCGTATCTGAATCAGACATGATTAATGCAATGAACAAGTCCTGCGATTTTAGTCTTCCAGATCAATACGTTGTTCCTTTATTTCTCTCTGAAGATGAGAGTCAGAATATAATGAACCAAAACGTATGATTCAGAGACCATAACCTTATAGATATACTAACGGTCCGTTAACCTAATAAGATCAATCATGAGATTAGGAACATGTCCGGTCTCTACACATAAATACCCATACTTTAATTAGATGCTTCAAAATCCAAAATACCGAAACCTTATTAGATCACTTCAATGGGCTTAACCAAAATTGATGGCCTTTAATTTAATACACAATATTTCACATATGTCCACATGTTCGATTAAAATCTTTACAATCTCCCACTTGGATTATATGTGTTACCTTATATTGGTGCATTAAACATAACTTTATGAGTACTCAATTTTTTTCTATCATTATCGAATGCATCTCCAAACAATCCGATCCATCAATCATATCAACATAGGATCAAAGTGACTTTCACTACTAATATCGTAACTAAACCCATCAATGATAACGAGTATTGACATAAATGAATGATATAGATCAAGTATGGATGTATAGTATGAAAATTACATGTGATGTGATCTTGAAATGTCTATTTCCAACTAGTCCACCTTAATACCTTAGTGCGATCATTTTCAAATAAGTTTAGAGATAATAAACAAAAAAATAACTTTATAACCGAAGATAACTTTAACCATAAACAATATCCAAAATGGTAGTACACGTGTTTAAAATGAAAAGCGTAGAAATACAAACTTCCACTGAAACTAGATATCATCTTCCACTGAAACTAGATATCATCAAGGGACATTACACCCATATGAACAATGTGCTCATAAAAGACCTTGCGTATCAATCACTTAGTAAGCGGATTCGCAACCATGTAGTTTGTCTTGATATGCTCTATTGACATATGTCTACTCTGAACTATTTCTTTAACATCCAGGAACTTGATCTCTATATGTTTTGACTTCGTCGAGCTCCAATTATTATTGGAATACATCACTGATGATTTATTGTCACAAAATACCTTGAGGAGTATTTCTATATTGTCCACAATGAGCAGCCTAATAACAAAATTTCACAGCCATATTTCATGGTTCAATGCCCATAAATGTTACAAACTTCGCTGCCATGGTGAAAGTGGCAATGAGTGTCTACTTAGCACTTTTCCAGGAAACAGCAACTCCAATAAACAAGTAGATATAGCCTGAAGTGGATCTCCTACTATCTTGGCATCACACGAGATTGAAATCAGAATAACCGATGATCTCCAACTGATCCGGTCTCCTGTGTGTGAGCGCGTAGACTTTTGTTCACTGTAAATATCGTATGACCCATTTGGCTGATTTTTAATGTTCCATTCCCTAGTTACTTAAATATCGTCCTAGCATCCCAACAATGTACGCTATATGCGTACGCATACAAACCTCCGCATACATCAGACACATTATAGCTGAAGAATAAAGAATCTTTTGTATTTCTTTAATTTTCAAGTCGTTTTTGGGGCATTGACTTAAACTAAGCTTGTCTCCTTTAACCACATGGGTGTCACTTGGTTTACAATCTTGCATGTCATATTTTTAAGTACTTTTTCAATATAGCTCTTTTGTGATAATCCAAGAATACCCCGATAACTATCCCAGTGTATCTGAATTCCCAATACAAAAGAGGCACCATTAAGATCTTTTATATCAAAATTTCTTGATTTCGTACAATAAGCCTATATCATTGCTCGCAAGCAATATGTTATCGACATATAAAATCAGAAAAACATACTTATTCCTATTGAACTTGTGATATATACAATCACCGACCAAATTTATCACGGAACCATATGAGATGATCACTTGATGAAACTTGTAATACCATTGACGAGAGGCCTGTTTGAGTCCATAGATAGATTTCTTTAGTTTACAAACCATTTACTTTACATCATCACATACAAATTTTCTGATTGCACCATATAGATTGTTTCATTCAGTGGGCTATCCTTCGATTTTAAGAAAGTTTTATACCAACGATAATGACAAATCAAAAGATATTTTGTTCCGATTTTTGTTCACCCTATCAACTTTCGAAGGGGCACATGCCTTTATATTCTGATCTATTTGCATTAGTTTTATATCCGTGTGATTATTCTTCATGATTAGAATTGTATAATCATATATATTCTTGGAAGGATTTTATCCATATGATGCTATTCTTATTTTGATCATCCACGTTCCTTGGTATGTGCACACATAAAGGATTGAATGTGAAGGCAACATGGTTATAAGGCAAGGACAATTTGTGAGTGATAGAAAATTGTTCTACTTTTCCCAACACTTAATTCTATTCCCTTCTCTTTCATTAGTCACAGTGATTAGTCCTTCATTACTTTGCCCATGTTTGAGTACCATTTTTTAAAATATAGAGATTTGGTGAAAAAAAAAAAAAAATTTGGAGAACGCGTGGTTAAAAAGTATAAAAAAAAGGTTTGAACCTAAGTAAAAAAAAAAATTATTAGAAGAATGTTCGATTAAAAATTAATTTTAAATAATGAGGTTCAAACATGAGCTTATTTTATCATTTATCAATGTTAAAAACAATTATAATTTCATCATTTTAAGAAAAATGTCCATTCTGACTCGTAATTGATATTTCTTATTTATTATGGTTTAGAAGTATCTTTATGTGAAAGTACTAATGTATTAAGCACTTAATAATGCAACTAGTATATATATATATATATATATATATATATATATATATATATATATATATATATATATATATATTTATGTAATACTTTTAAACCAAGTTTAATTTAATTGGTGAATCTCATACTTTACTTTAACACGTTAAAGATAGTCAAGAATCAAGATTGGCTAAAGCCTCAAAAAGAATTTAAAATTAGCTTATTTATATAGTATTTCATTATTTTAAGTTATAACTAAAGATCCATAAAAGTTTGCATTGAGTTTTTAAAACTTTTTGAATTTACGCGTAAACGTGTTGATTTGGTAAAACTTTATGTAAAAAATTACGCACAAAGATTTTTCCATATTATTTTATTGAGGAATGTTCATAAGAAAGACAAAAATGTACTTTTTTTTTTTTTTTTTCAAAAACAAAGCCCAAACAAGGGGTTTTACGTTTGTGGAAATTACAGGATACCAGAAATTTTCAACTTCCAATTTCAAAATTGAGATTTACAAGTTTTTATTTCAAAAATTAGATGATATTTAAATTTAAATTTTAATAATTATATTATAAAATTAAATTAATACACATCTACCTACCTAATCCAACCACCCACCCAAAACCCTAATTCACTCTCCCCCCAATGGAAAAATAGTTGGACCACCAAAGTGATAATGTCGTGGTTGCAGCGAGTCGTGAACGGAGATGTCGTCATTGTTGTGTGCCACGAGCCCTATTGGATCCGAAAGTCTCTTTTCATTCTACCACGCTGCCGGATTTGTGAGTGACGATACCGCTGTTGTTGTGCATCGTGAGCCCCCACTGGATCTGCAACGACGTCTCTCTTTAACCCCATTACGCTGCCGCTCAACAACTATTTCCCTCCGCACGACGTTCACCCATGATAACTACACGTGGCAGCGGCGCATCTTGCACAAGGCTGCAGATCTATGGTCTCGCAGGTGGCCATTTTATCTCTAGGCGACTATGGACAAGTAGTTGGTGCTGCAGATCGGGTAGGAGAAAAAGAGGGTCCGTGGTGTGTGACAGAGACAGTGGCTGGCACTGAGATTTGATTGTGAAGTTGCAAATCGAACATATTATTGTTCATGGGTAGGTACAAATCAGACTACAGATTATTGCAAATCAACGTCTATCTTTACCCCTCACTACGCTGCCGCTCAACGACTATTCCCATCCGCGTGATGTTCACCCATGATAGCTACATGTAGCAACGACGCATCTTACGCAAGGCTGCAGATCTCTTGTCTCACAAGTGGCCATTTTATCTATGGGCAACGATGGACAAATGGCTGGTGCAGCAGATCGAGCAGGAGAAGAAAAGGGGTCGTGGTGTATGACAGAGGCAGTGGCTGGCGCTGAGATTTGACTGTGAAGTTGCAAATCGAACAAATTATTGTTCATGGGCAGGCAGAGATCAGACTACAGATTATTGAAAATCAACGTTACATATCTCTGTCACAGGCGACCATTTTATCTCTGTGTTTTTTTGGTTGTGTTTGTGGTTGTTGGTGGAAGCTGTGGTGGTGCTGATTTTGGCGATTGTTGGTGGGGGCAGCGACGGTGGTGGTCGTGGTACGTCATCACGGTTGCTGTGGTGATCATGGTGCGGCATAGCAGTTTGGGGATTTTTTAGTGAGCAATGCTAGACAAACAGGGAGAATGGACAGAAATTTGTAAACATATACACTTGGCAGCATTTCATTGGGAGATGGAAAAATTTAATAAAACAAATGAATCACATATCGCTACGTATGTATGTTTTTTCCCACGTCCATGTTTCCTTGTTTGAATAGATTAATTCTTTTTTAGAGGGATTGGTGGTTGCGATATGGTTGAGATGAAGATAGAGGAGATTGTAATTGTGGCGGTGGATTGGTGGTGATTGCGGTAATAGTGTTGGCAGTGGCGGCGGCGATGTGATAGTGTCTGGGACCAATTATTAGGTTGATTTGTGACCAAATATTGATGGTAGATCGGGGTGGGGGTGTTTTGGTGTATGTGACCAATTATTTGGTTCATTGAGACTAACTATTAAAATGTGACCTTAAAATTCGATAATTTGTTATCAAGAAATAATATGTGCTCTAAAAAATTGTTAATATGTGACCGATAATTTGATAATTTGTGATTTATAATATTTGTGATTTGTGATCGATAAATAAATTGTGATGTATAAATTTTTTATTTGTGATCGATGAACTTGTGACCTATAATTTTTTTGAATTGTGGCCGTAGAATAATTTGTGACATATAAAATTTATGATTTGTAACAAATGAATAGTATGTGCCTTATTAATTTGATAAATTTTTGATCGATGAATAAATTGTGACATATAATTTTTTTTAGGGTAATTGGCGCAAAACGTCCCTACCTATGACGGGATTTGTGGAAAACGTCACCATGTTTGATTTTTTGGTGCAGAACGTCCATACCTTTTTATTTTCTTGCGTAAAACGTTATTTTCAGCAATTTTTAACATAAAGTAACCATTATACCCTCCTATATAAAAAAAAAAAAAAGATTAAATTACAATATGCTCCTAAATTTTTTTTAAAAATGCAAATTAGTCCAAGATAATTGCAGGATAAGGGCTCACTTTATCATAATTGCACCCAAGCCCCCGTTTCCACCCAAAAATTATGACGTAAAATAATTTGTGATATATAAAAATTGTAATTTGTGATCAATTAATAATATATGACCAGTTATATGAAATTTGTGACCAAATTATATGGAATTGTGACTTTAATATGTTTAATTAATAAAATATATGTTTAATTAATTAATTTATAAATAAAATTTGAAAATGTCTCAAATTTGAAATTTTAAACCTTGATCTCTTAAATTTGAAATTGGTGAAACTTAACATCTTAATTATGTAATCTTCCCTTTATGTTTTCTCTTTCAGGCAGTATTAGAATACAATTTTAATTCATGTAAGTTCATATAAATTATGATCTAGTTGAGGAATTTTAAAATAATAATTTAAGTTTGTTCTATATCGAAGAACCTAGGAACTAAACAATTTTGATTGTAACTGAACCAAATCGACTAGTTGGATTTGGGTGGTTTCAAACAAAAATGTCTACGTCTAGACATGACATTTAAAGAAAAAGACACATATAGGGCCTTATGTATTAATCATTCCATTCATTTTGGCATATGTATGCCAAATTAAATTGAAAATTAATCTCTCGTTTTCATTCAATATAAATTTTAATTTTATTTTCAAAAATCTCGACAACAATAAAAACTCTAAAACATTGCCAGAAAAATATGAAACTCGAACCTAATGCATAGAGAAAAAAAAACCCCTAGTTTTATTGAATTTATCTACACAATTTCACTTGTGATCAGCCAATATTGCAGATAGGATAGCAAAAATTTAAGTGAGAAGTTCAATGAGTCGGGCACTGAACCAAAGATAAGGCATATATGCCATTGTACTTTATGACTATTTATTGCTACAGACATGGAAAACGACCTAAGACTAACATGCATGTCCCCTCCAACAACCAAGGTTTTCTGACCGACGTAGAAGACATCTTGATAATGCTCGGGTTTTCGCATTGATATTGTGATCATCATAGCATGTTTGATACATAAGATTCGATCTATGACACTTTACAAACTTTTATATTGTATTGAACAAAAATAAAGTTTTCTTAAATATTCGCTCAACTTTTAATATTTACAAATGTTAGAATTTGGGTGTGACTCGAATTCGTTGTTGAAATAATTGAAGAATTCTAATTGAAGACCACGTCAAGAAAAATCTGGTTTGGAATGTATTGGAATTCTATGTCAAGTTGAAATTCTATTTTAGAAACTCTTTAGAAGTTGGAAATTAGTATTGGACTTGAAGAAGAGTTCGGGAGGGAGAAAACAATTTGGAACAAAAAAAAAAAAATTCGGGTAGAACGCCCAGTGCCACCTGACATGTTTCGGGGTTTTCGTGTTTTTATCTTCTTTTTCGTTTTGGACTCGATTTTTTGACATCCTACTTCATCAACAACTCTATTAGGAGAGTTTGGACGTCCCTTGCATGTTTCCTATAAATATTAGACTTTTCTATACAATTTCATAAGGCGAAAAAAGTGATTACTAGCTTTTAGAATCAGTTATATATTTTTCCATCATTATTTTTGGTGCAATAAAATCTCATAAATCATTTATCATATTTTATTGTCTTCTTTTATTCTTTTGTTTGTGATTATATACTTCATTATTTTGTCATATAACTTCAGCATCTCAATCTGATGGTTGGTTTCATATCAAGTGTTATCGAGCAATACGTGATCCTTGAAATCCCAACAATTGGTATCAGTTATTCTGGGCATAATTAATACAACAAGTGGTATTAGAGCGATTCTAGTATTTTGTTTATTTCAAAACAAGTGGTATCGGAGCCTAGGTTCAGCAGTTTCGCAAGAGTGCAATGTTTGATTTGTTTGAGGTTTTTGTTCGTGATGATTTTCATGACATAAGATATTCTACTTTTGGATCAAAACACTAATTTTTCACTATGACAGATTAAGATGCACGCATTACTTTCACATATGAATTTGGATGATACGCTGCTGGAAATTGAAAAAATTCCTGCAACATTGATAGCACAGAAGAAATCACGAAAGGATAAGAAGACAGTTTCTCACATTCATCTTCATTTATCGAATATCATTCTTCAAGATGTTTTGAAGGAGGGTCTAGCAGCTGCTTTATGGTTAAAGTTGGAGTAATTGTGCATGATTGAAAGTCGACAGCAAGTTTCATCTCAAGCAATGTTTATACTTTCATCGAATGACAGAAGAAGGATCATTGGAAGATCACCTAGGTGTATTTAAAGAGATCGTAGCTGATTTGGAAAGTTTGGAAGTAAAGTATGACGAAGAAGATTTGGCCTTGATCCTATTGTGTTCGTTGCCCATTTCGTTTTCTTCATTTTGAGAAATGATCTTGTATAGTTGTGATACTCTCACTATAGATGATGTATATGATGCTTTGTTTTCAAAAGAGAAGATGAAGCATCTGGTTTCAGAGGTCAGAAATAGAGAAGACCTTGTTTCTTATGGTAGTTCTGGAAGGGGCAGATCGAAGTTTAAGTTTAGTAATCAGATTTGTAACTTTTGCAAGAAGAAGGGGCACTTGAAGAAGGATTGTTACAAATTATAGATTAAAGAAAGATTGGATGCAAGTCAATATATGAAGCAATAAGATATTTCAGGTGAAAGACCTAGTAGAGAACATTGTAAATGAGGGAGATCTCTTGGCTATTTCTGACATCGAGTTTAAACCAGAGGATGATTGAATTCTGAATTCAGCGTGTGTATTTCATATGTGTCCTAATAAGGACTTGTTTACTACATATGAAACTGTTTCCAAAGGTATCATGGTTATGTGTGTTGGATTGCTAGAATTGGTACGGTCAGATTAAAACTATTGGATGTGACCGTTATAACACTTGGCCAGGTTCGACATGTTCCGGATTTGAAAAAGAATCGCATCTCGTTGTCTATCCTTGATTCAAATGGTTATGAGTTTTTTTGTGGACGTGGAGTTTTAAAGGTCTGTGAGGGTGCCCAAGTTGTATTGGAGAGACAAAATGTCTTAATTATACATCTTGTAGGGTCGTGCAGAATTTAGAAAAGTCAATCAGCACAAGTTCAGTATCGTGGTGGACATTCAATTTGGTACAATATCTTTAGGAGCTTGTAAATGGACGGATTTGAAGAATACTACTCAATAGATTTTAGGAGACATAGATGATGTCGCTTTGCCACCATTACCTGCGGTGTGATTGTATTCAATTGCTAGGGACGGATCCGGTGGTAAAAGATATGTGGATGCTGATTTTGGTGAGCATGTTTTCAGCGTAGTAGAATGTGTACAATCTGACAAGGGGTCTTTTTTAAAATCATTTGAGTTTGATTCTGCTTTGGGTGCTTTATAGCCTAGTTTGGTGAATTTTAAAATCATTATGATCTTTTGAAAATCTGAGATAATTCTGTTGAGTAGTGTTTGGATTCATTAGAAGATGTAGAATATTTTGTGTTTGGATGGAGAAATCAGTTTTGGTTATTGTTGAAGAGTCGTTCATTCCTTGCAAACGAATTTCTTCTACAAGTGGAGAATATTTTGGAGCTTTGTTCGTTGCGGTGAACTTCGTGTCAAGGTAGAGATTGTTAGATTTTGGATATAACCAGAATTCCTTGTTGAAATAATTGAAGAATTTTAATTGAAGTGCACGTCAAGAAACTCAGTTTGGAATGTTATTGGAATCATATGTTAAATTGAAATTCTATTTTGTAATTGGAAATTGGTATTGAACTTGAAGAAGAGTTCGGGATAGAGAAAACAACTTGGAATGAAGAAATATATATTTTTCGAGCAGAACGCTCGGCACCACAGGGCATGGGCGCCCGGAGGCGTTCTGTTTCTGATTTTTAGCGTTTTTCTCTCATTTTTCATTTTGGGCTCGATTTTTGGCATCCTAATTCATCAACAACTCTACTATGAGGGTTTGAACGTTCACTACATGTTCCCTATAAATATTAGACTCTTTTATACAATTTCATAAGGTGAGAAAAGTGATTACTAACTTTATGATCAATTGTATATTTCTTCTTCATCATCATTATAGATGCAATAAAATTTCTTAATTCATCTACCATATTTTCTTGTTTTCTTTTATTCTTGTGATCATATTCTTCATTATTTTCTCATATAACTTCAACATTTCAATCTGACGTTTGGTTTCATATCAAGTGGTATCGAACAATATGTGATTCTTGAATTCTCAACAATTGGTATTAGAGATTTTGGGCATAATTAACCCAACAAGTGATATCAGAGTCTAATTTAACAAAACAATAATTTAAGACTGAAAATGGAGTTTTTCATGGGTGATAATTCAAAAAATATTATCAATAAATTGTATGTATCGACAGAACTATTGTCTAAATAAAATTATAAAAAGTTATAAAATATTACCTTCAGAAATTATGGCATTAACAAAATAACAGTTAAAGAAAATTGCAAATTACTAACAAATTTTCAGTTTGTAATAACAAAAGTAAATACTTCACAAATCTAATTTATTAACAAAGTTTTGTCTACAAATAAATCAATAAAATATATAAACTGAACATTAATGTTAGAAAATTTAGTCACTAATGAAATAAAAGTTAGGAAAAGAATTTATCTAACATAGTATTATAAAAAAAAAAAAAAAAATAGATTTAAATTACTGGCATAATATTCCATTGGTAATTTTTTTTTTTTTTTTTTTCAAAAGGTTAAACTTCCGCGGGTGACATTAATGTTAGAAAATTTTGTTGATAATGAAATAGAAGTTAGGGAAACAAAACTTATCTAATATAGTATTATATTTATAAAAAAGAGATATTTAAATTACTGACATACACTACTAAAAAACAGCATTTCACATACGGAAAGTTACCAATGGATTAGATTTATTGATAATCAAAAATGGATTATCCGTTGACAAAAATAATAAACTATGGTAATCAGCAACATAATTTATGTTGGTAATGGTGATATTTCATTATCAACGAAAATTTCGTGCCTCATGTTGTCGTTTAACATTTGAATATTTCATCTACGAATATTTCATAGGTGATATACCGATAATTACCATTGGATTGTATACATTAGTAATAAAAAAACGGATTATTGATTGGTAAAAATAATAGAGTTTCAATTACGACAACCAGGAACAAAATTTTTGTTGGTGAAGCTCATAACTCTTTACCAACGGATATTTCGTGCCTAATATAGTCGTTTAATATTTGTATATTTCACCTACGGATATTTCGTAGGTAACGTAAATCAGACTTTAAAAAAAAAAAAACACACACACACACACACATTTCAGATTTTCAATTACAGAATTTTCCCTACGGAAAGTCAGTTGGTCTTCAAAAAAATTTACAAACTACACATTCGTTGTTTGAGGGTAATCAATTTTTTTTAAAAGGTTTCAACGTCTTCACCAACGGATATTTCATAGGTGAATTATATTCCATTGGTAATTTTCAAAAAAAAAAAAAAAAAAAAAAATTGAAAAAAGATCAAACCTCCGTTGATGACAACACCTCCTTCTATAGCAATGGCATTGTGTCACTAATCGCTGACGGATGTACAACATTGATAGTTGTTGATTAATGTCACATTGCTTATGATAATAATTTCGATGATCATTGACTAATCATTTGCTTCATTTAATATTATTATTATTATTGAAAAGGACCTCTCAAAAACTTCTCCTAGGATTCCTTAATTGTTTGAACCAACTTTGTACCAAATATTGTTCATGACACTCAAAAAAAAAAAATAAAAAAAATAAAAAAAAAAAAAAAAAATATATATATATATATATATATATATATATATATATATATATATATATATATATATATGATAAAAAAAATTAAAACCATATTTTTTAACCTAAAAATTTGAAAGAGAAGACAGTAGACAGATTTGTTTAAGTGTAATATACAAACATCTATAAAATATTTATCTCTATTTTCGTTAGTCATAATCTGAATTGAGAAGCAAATAGACTGCACCTTCACAATTGACCTAGTTTCAATATTATCAAGTTCCTAGACCTACAGGTACACATGGCTACAGTGAGGGGAAAAAATCACACTCAACCCCTAAATAAATTTTTTTTATTTTTTTTGAAATAAAATGTGTGAGGCTACAAAACGTTGGAGATGATACAAAAACAAAGTTTGTTGAAGGAAAAAGACGTATTTGTACATCACTACTGTGAAGATAATGTGACAATTCCATAGTCTAAGTGATAGCGAGTTTAACTCATTGTTTTAATGCCATTAAAACCTGATATTTTGGTTGTCTTTGAGAAATTTAGAATGTTTTGATGTGTTTGTTCATGTTGCTTTGTAAGTTAGGTAATTTGGTGAAAACGACGAGATTGGAGCTTGAAAATGAGCCAAAGTTGATAGGAGTGTGATTAGGCATGGAAGAGGTTTGAAAGTATGCAAAGGAGGTGGAGAAAATAGCAAAAAGGGAAGAAGAAACTAACAAAGTAGCGCCTCAATGCCAACCTTATCAACCAACAAAGTGGCACCCCCAAAGCCTCGTGTGGAAAAGAGAAACATATTACTGGCGCCCCAACGCCACTTGTCGAGAAGAGACAACACCATTGCGGCGCCTAGGCTTCGCCAGCGAGAGGAAGAGTTTTCAAATTGTTGGATTCTTTTTATGGTTAAATCCATCTCCAACTCCTCCAAGACTTCAAGATAATATAAACGCAACTCTAAAGACCACTTTAAACAGAATTCAAGAGGCAAGAGATCAATCAAAATAAAAGAGGGAACAACGAGAAGAAGAATTCAAGCTCCAAACTAGTTTTTAATTCTTTTATTCTCCATGTTTTTTTTATTTTTGAATTGATTATGTGTCTTTCATATATCATGAACTAAAGGTTTGATAACCAACTTGAGATTATGTTTTGATTTTATTTAGTTATTTCTTTAAAATTTGCAATTCCATTTATTTGTATTGTTTATTATCCATGCTTTCAATTAATTAGCCATTAATTGAATAAATTGATTGTTTAAGTTTCGACGCTCAGGAGAGGGAACCTTAGACTCGATCACAGAATAACACAATCTAGATTTTATAAGTTTAGAGAGAGTATAAATTTTTTGAAGCATGTTCCACTTAAGAACCAAAAACGTATAAATTTTAGACATTTAATTTTTAATAGAGATATTGAATTTATACTTGACACTATAAAGAGCGAGTGGGATTACATTAGGGTTTTTACTTATAAATTTTGAAAAGAAAAATTGATTAGAGATAACTAGATAGTTGAGAAACATAATTAATAGTTATGTGAAATTAAAATCCTAAACTTTCTCATATTGATTAAATCCTTCAAACTTGCATACAATTAGTTGAGTTCATTACAAAAAAATCGCGTAATTTTATGGAAAACATTGATAACATAAATTTGATTGTCTAGATAATATAGAAGCTAATCGATTATAGTACTTAAATCATGTTTGAGCCCCATTTTATTGTAAATATGTATTTTGAAATAGTAGATTGATGAATAATGTATGATTAAAAAATAAGAAAATATTTTGAATTTACGTGTAATAATATATTATTGAAGAATGTGTGGTAGAAAAGAAGAGAAGCGGAAATGTATTTTGATAGTAATGGGAATCAAACAAGCATTAGTAATAATTTCAAGGTTTGACGTCCTTAATTGATTGTTATATTACAAGACTTAAAACTGTATACTTGCAGTATATTTACGTTATAGAAAATACATAATACTAAGGATCCACAAGATCAGAGGAATCATATTGAGAGAAAGTATTATATTCAAATGGGAGATTGTTCATGATGAAAATGTGATAGTATATATGTAAGTTCGTTTCAGCTAAGAAACTTGTTCCTTTCATTAAACCTTTATGGATTAGTAGTTTTGAGATAGACAAAACAAAGTGTTTGTTTGATTTCCATTTTTGCCCAAAATGCATTTTGGAATAATATGTTTATGAAAAATGTGTGGTTAAAAAATAAGAAACAAATTTGGATTTGTCTTTGATATTATTTTATTGAAAAATGTGTGATTGAGAATAAAAGAGAAAATATATTTTTGAAAATAATGATGACTAAACAAGGACAAAAGCACTGTTGATTTTATTCAGTCGACAATATCATCTTCGTTAGACATATTAAGTTTTCCTTAAATTCCACATATGAGATGTATATTGTAACTTGAGTAGAACACAAACTCAAATGACTCATTTGGAAGGAAAAAAAGGGTTTTACAGCATACTATACTTACGCTTAAAGTTGAGTAACTACCAATATTTTCAACCTCATATTTTTTCTTACTCCAAACCTAGCTAAAAGAAGATAAAAAGTGTGAACAATTTTTAAAGTACCTCACACTTTAGTACTTTAGCGTAAACAACTAAGGCTTACCAAAATATGCACATACTACCTATAATATAATCAAGTTGCACGCACAAGGACAAACTTGTGAAAAAATGGAGTGTAACATGATGAGTAGACCCGAAATATGATCAAACAAATTAGACAAGAAGAAAAAAAGTTAATTACACTTTAGTTACTCGTATATATAATTTTTAGAGCTGGATATCCAAAGTGCACTACTAAATTGAAATTGCATAAATATATGATGGAAATTCGCCCCCCTCGTCCGCTGTAAGTGTAGCAGATAGATAGCGAAAGGGAGTGTGGTACACAATTATTAATTTCTGATGAATAATGGCAGCAAAATAATCAGCCTACACCCACATGGACTGTTATGTAAATACTGCCAAAACACTCTTCCTCTACCTCTACCTCTTCCTCTTCCTCCAAACCCTAACCCTCAAACCGGGTTTTCTATGCACCCTTTAATTTCAGTTCCCGGTCCACAGTTCCTGCCTGCTGTTAGCACTACTAAATATAATCCACTTTTGTAAATTGCTCTCTGATAAACCACTTTGGATTCTATCCCCTGATGCTTTTTTCTTTTTTCATTTCTCTCTCTACACACAAATATTTCCTTTTCTTTTAGACAATTTTTTTAGCCTTTAAATTCTTTATATAGCTGCACACTTGTAGTACTCCTGTTATACATAGCCCATCCTGAACACAATCAAGAAAGAGAGAGAGAATAAAAGTTGCTTTTTTATTCAATTCTCTGTAGCTTTTTGGTTACTATTGCTAGTCTTCCTCTTCTTCTTCAATTCAAATTCGTTATAGACATGTCGACCTACAGCGATGTGCCCGAGCAACTCTGCTACATCCCTTGCAATTTCTGCAATATTGTTCTTGCGGTATTCGATTTCAAGAACCCTTTTCCCTTAGTGGGATCTGCTTTTAATGACCAATTTTTGTATACTAATTATGTTAGCATGCATCTATCGATTTCACTATGTGCATTTTTGTGGGTGTGTGCTTACTTTCAATACAAGTGCTTGCATCCAACCAAGAAAGAAACATTTTTACATGCTGAATAAAGCTGGTTTTGGGTTCAGAGATCAGGTTATTATTTGGGGTTATTATCATGAAGTCCATTAATTTTTCTCTCTGGGCTTCTTGTCTTTGATACAGTCATGTCTACATCGTCAAGACTTTTCTTTTCTCTTCTCTTCTTTTACAGTCAAAGAAAAAGTCATACCTTCGGGTGGAACATTGGGATGGTCTGAGAGAGAAACAAAGAGAGAGAGAGATTATTGTGTTGATTTTCTAAAAATATTAGGGTTATATTTTTAACCTCAAAAGTGGATTTTGCTTCTGCTTAATAGCTTTTAGTTGCTGAAAAGATATCACTACACCTGCTAACTGCAGCATGCTTTCAAAATAAAGCTCTTTCAAGTAATGTTTTCATTAAAAGGAAGTTCCTATTTGGGGCCATTTCTTGACTTATACCAGCAGCTAGAAGAAGACCAAAGTTTTCTTGCAAAAAACTATCGGGCACACTTGGTAAGTTGGACTGGACAAGATTAAGAAAGAAAACGTTGATCAGTTCATTACCCCTCTAGGGTTTTCTATGCAAGACTGCAACCCCTCTTAGTTTCAGTGTTTAACCACTGAGTTTCAAGCCTAATCTTGTTTATTATAAGTTCACAACTAGAAAATTCTGCAAGCCAGATGTTATCTACATGTATCTGTTATTGTTCATAAACATAGATCTCAAATATGGCTTTTTGGTTATAGACTTTAACTGTTGGTTAATTTCTCAATCCTGAAGGTTCAATTTTCGGTGGTTGAATTTGCAGGTGAGTGTTCCATGCAGCAACTTGTTTGATATTGTGACCGTTCGATGTGGGCACTGTACAAATTTGTGGTCCGTGAACATGGCGTCTGCATTCCAGCCGCTGTCCTGGCAAGATGTTCAGGTTCTTTAACGAAATTTCAGCTCAATTTGTGGGCGATGATCAGATCAATTTTGTAATAGGCGTCTCAAAATCTGGGTTCTCTTGGATTTTGCTTCTTTTGAGGGAATCAAAGTTCTTGCCTATATAATACATAGATCCAGTCTTTCAGAACCCTAAAAAACGCAGAAATCAAAACCTACAAGTTTTTGCTTTTTGTAGAGTTTTAGGGTTTTTATTATTATTATTTTATTTGAACTTTTTAGTTTTATGATTTGATTGATGGGTAAGTTGAGGTCGGTTCTTTAGGTTTTTATGCCAACAGAGATTGTCCTCTACCGTGGAAACACTGCCTCAGAAATGGCAACTTTGGGTTTTCTTAGATGCCATCTAGATCTCAATAAACTGTCAATCAAGCTGCCATTTTCTTAACTGATTCAGTCACTTCAATCTTGTTATTTTCGCCCTTTTCTTTTCTTAAAAAGAACATCATATCAGTCCACCTTTTTTCGTCAAATCTTGTTTCTTTCTCTCTCTACCTCAGCTTTCATAGTAAATGTAAACATTCCCCTTCTGCTTCTTTGGGTTTTTCTTTTTTATAGGAAATAAATCATTTACGTATTTGGAATTTTATTTCTTCATTAAACAAAGCTAATAGAGATGGGGGGCTTTTGTAATATTTCAATTTCAGGCTCCTAACTGCATTTCCTCTGATCACAAGAAGATCGACTTTGGTTCTTCTTCTAAATGCAACAACAAAATGGCAATGCGACCTCCCATTACAAATAACACTGAGCAGAGGATTGTGAACAGACGTATGTTTCTTTAGTTTATATTTTCCTTCTTAGCACATCTCATGCGGAAATACTAAGGAAAAATCTTGTTCATTATATCGTAAATTCTTATCGAGTACTATTAACAAATATACTATACTATTAAATAAAATAAACCTTAATGCACTCTATGTTTAGTTGCAAGTTATTTTAATATTTCTTTTATGTATCTTCTCCTCAAGCCATTATTTTTTTTTTCAGCTCCTGAGAAGAGGCAAAGAGTACCATCTGCCTATAACCAATTCATAAAGTAATGAAAATTATTTTCACTTTTGTGTTATTGTACCTTCTAGCATCATAATTTTATGCCTAACTCTGAATATAATGTATATGTTCAGAGAGGAGATTCAGAGAATCAAAGCCAATAATCCAGAAATAAGCCACAGGGAAGCATTCAGTACTGCTGCAAAAAATGTAAGTGGAAATTAATATATTTTAACAGCTGTGGAGATTTTTTTTTAGTAATGACTTGAAAACTTTCTTTGGTATAGTGGGCACACTTCCCTCATATTCACTTTGGACTGATGTTGGAGACTAATAACCAAGCTAAACGAGGTAAATTATTTGATTTTGGTGCAAAGTTGGATTTTTTAGTGGAGCACTACAAGAAATTTCACTTTTAACAACAAAAATTCCTGTCATGAAAAGTCAATTTTTCGTTTCATTAACTAGAAAATTGTCTAGTGTAGTATACTTGTCTCTTATTTTTTGAAGATTTCACTTGAGAATTACCTAGAAATTGATCTCCTCAGCAGGATAAAAAAAAAAAAAAAAAATCATTGTTGATGTGGTAAGTGAACTTTACTTACGATTTCTCTTGCAACATCAACGGTAAGAAGTTTTTATACTGCCCAATGGAGGCATGTGATACTTTAGTGATCAAACTTCATAAAGTCATATGTGAAAATAGCCTTATTAAGTCAATAACTTGAGAAGAAGATCCACCAAACAATTAGGGCATGTCTGCTATGTGAAATTGCATAGGGTTGGACGAGATTAAGGAAAAGAGGCATGTGACAAAAATCGTCGTCTATCATCCTATGGTCAATATTGTGTTCATGTGCTCACTTGGCATGTAATTAGAGTTTCAATCTTTCCTTGGGAGATTATAAATGGTTTGTTTGTGTAGCATCTAGCACCTTATGGTCGATATTGTGTTCTATCTAATACAAATTCTGAAATTTTCAGACAAACTGATGTTAGTCATTTAAATTTTTGGGTCTCTTTTGACACAAAGCATCATAGTAAATTCATGCTGAAAACCCAAAAAAAATTTAGCTTTTCAAGAATATTATTAAATTATTTACTTTGTCTAACCTATGTTTCTTTTTTCATTTGTATCTTTGTAGGGATCTGAGAAGCATGAAATGCCAAGGCTGTGCTACTAAAACAAATCAAAATTGTTTCTTTAAGACAACAGCCTTTATGTTACTCGTATATTTCAATCACATTACTATATTTGTTGTAATTTTGTTTGTAAAATGTTGCTTAAATGTCAATTGCTGTTGTTTCATCGACATTTTCTATTTATTTTATGCAATGAAATTAAGCTGAGCATGGTTATTAAAAGATATTGTCGTCTATTATGTTCATTTTAACGTACTAAACATTCTATATTTCGGTGTTTGTTTAAAATTGAAACTTGAGCGGTTTGCTAAAGCTTTTGAGAAAAAATATATACCAATTGCGCTAACGTCATATTTAATTGTGAGAATATTCGTAAATTAACTAGGGATAAATACTTGCAAGCAGTGTAGAAATGAAACCTTTAATTTCAAATAAAAGTTTCAAGAAACCTAAATTTCTGTTATTGTAAACTAATTAATTGATATTTTCCAAATGGTTTCTGTTAATCATGAATATTGACAAATAGAGACATACAAAATGGGAATTCAATACAACAATAATTATATATTGAAAGTGTATGATATTTGCGCGATGAATTTTTCTATATAGTAATAGTCATATATTTGAATGGGAGTAATGGACCTCTACCATTTTGTTATTAAGTAATTGTGATGCTTGTTAAGAGAATCTATTTCACCGAGTCTCTTTCTGAAACAGTGCCCAAATCATTATGCTTTTCGTGTGGGTCAGAACATACTCGATAAGGAATTTTGCTATCTTATGACCGTTATAGTTACGGTCTCCGTTCATCGGGACATCAGTTCTCATACACGGTCTTACAACTTTGTGGAGACATATTTTTGGTAAACAGTCGCCCGAACCTAGTCATTGCGATCCCCTTTGTGAGGAGGTACTCCTTCCGAATGGGACAATTTAAGGTGGAATCGAACTTTTGATGGAGTAAGGTTAAGAGCTTAACAAAAAGAAAAGAAAAAAGGAAAGAGGAATAAAATTATTTGAGAAAAATATATACAAATAAAAGTGATGGTTCGAAGGGTACTTTAATTTCTTTCATGTACTTGGATTGGGGGATTCTCAAGATTAGAAGACATCACGGGGGAGAAAAATCAAAGGAAGGTCGAAACATAGATAGCACGCTTGTAGACACCTTATTTTCTCTCTAGGGAGCCTCTAGGGGTGTACATGTACTCCTAGGCAATGGCTTGACTTAGTCTTCTTGTTGGCATTAATTGGGTTGAAATAATGTTTGGAAGAGATTAAAATCAGATTTTTATCGATTTTTGATAAAAAAAAAAAAAAAAGATAAAATGTGTAGTTGAAAAGTTGTGAGTCTTATGAGATATATGGTTAATTTATTGAGTTTGACTTAGATTTTAGTAGAATTTTTTAGCCGTTCCAAACAAGGGCTAAAAGAATGTTCGACGACTGTTTATAAATATATGCTAAAACTAAAATATTTTTTATCCATATATTTCGTGAGATTCACAAGTATTATAAAAATGTGATCAACTGATTTAGAACCATCCATGATTGTAGATGAGAAGTTGTGTTCATGTTACTTTTCACCTTGTTGTTGATATGAAATTCCACATTAGATGAGTTTGTGCCCTCTGGGGTTCATCAATGAATTTGTTTTAGTACCCAATTCATGGAGGTCGGAGTCAGATGATGAGAGACGTCATAATGACACATCATTATGATACTACAAAAGAATAGATTCATTTTTATGAAAGATTACTTAACAATCAAGATTGCATACTTTTCTTTCCATCAAATCATTTTCTTTGCTCATCGTCGTGTCATTAGATCAGGATGAATAAATTATAAAAAAAATGTAAAAATTTATAAAAAGAAGAATAAATTTTGTTTCAAAGTCGGTACCCACGATTCCAAATTCTTCTTTTTAGGAATCGGACGGACCCATTTTCATTTTAATAATTTCGATTCCAAATAAAATGTCCAATGCATAGTGGGTTAGGTTGAAATTGAAAAGAATGTGGGTTGGGATCAGCGTCAAGTGGCATAGTACAGTAGCTGGCAATCCTCTTGCCTAGAAAAGAACAACTGTATACTTACCTTGGTTTCTGTTACTGTGATAAGATTGGGATAGTTATGAATTGAACGGCTGAACAGAGTCCCAGAATCTGAAGTGCCAAATAGAGCATTTACCTTTATTTTCACAAATTAAACCATTTTACTGGAAAAAAATTGACACTTTTGTTGATATCTTCTTACATTTGTGGTGAGACCCATATAAAGAAATAAAAACCCTCCCACCTTATTGTGAGGACTGAGGGGCTGCCAAGGAGGGTGGGTCTTCTATTTTCACAAATTTCTTATAATTGCAATTAACATTACGGAAAACGTTTTTATCTTTTATTTTTTATCATTTTCATCTTTATTTTCACTTTTCATTGCGCAAAAGGTTGTACTTATTCATTTTCTCAATTAAAAATTGTAAAATGATGAATATACTATTCTCTTTTTTTAAATAAATAAAAAAAATTAATTGCAATTATAGTCCCAATTTTTAAAAAAAGAGCAAATGAGTCCCAAAGAAATTATTAAAATGATAATTAGCACATATTGTCCCTACCATTCACTATTATTGTGAAAAACGTTCATACGTCTCTTTTTTCGAATTTTCACTCTTAATTATATATTTGATTGTGCAAACTATCATTTTCATCCAATTTTTCTCAATAAAAAGCTGTGAAATGATGAATATACCTTCCTATTTAAAAAAATTAAATAAAATTAATTTTTTTATTTTCAATTTTTTAATAATTTATTTGGGATTCGTTCGCACTTTAATTTTTTTAAAAGAAAATTAGTTTATTAATAAATTTAATTGGGACTCGTTTGCACTTTTTTTCTTAAAAATAATTACTAAATTTTTAATAATTTATTTGGGACTCGTTTGTACTTTTTTTAAAAAAAACTAATTTCTAATTTTCTAATAATTTATTTGGGGCTCGTTTGTATTTTTTTTAAAAAAAAAATTCTAAATTTTTAATAATTTATTTCAGACTCATTTGCATTTAAAAAAAAATTGGGACTATATTTGCAATTAGTTATTTAGCTTTTTTTTTATTAAAGTAGAAATATATATTCATTATTTCACAACTCTTTGTTGAGAAATTTGATAAAAATGATTGTTTGCGCAATCAAATAAGAAATTAAGGATGAAAATGCAAAAAAAAAAAAAAAAAAAAATGAAAGATATGAACGTTTTTCGAAATAATAGTGGAATGTATGGACATTATCTACTAATTACCATTTTAATAACTTATTTGAGACTCGTTTACTTTAAAAAAAAAAAAATTGGGACTATGTTGCAATTATGTTTTTGTTTTTGTTTTATTTAAAGAGAATGGTATATTCGTCGTTTCATACTTTTTAATTGAGAAAATGGATGAAACTGACATTTTGTGCAATGAAAAATGAAAATAAGAGTGAAAATGTCAAAAATTAAAGATAAATACGTTTTTCTTAATAATAATAAAATGATCATGCTAGAATAACATAATATTCTACATAATCCTTTACATAATGGTCAAATGACGGCCTCCTATTGGGGAGGGGGGCCTGGACCCACGGGCACGCCCCAATAGGTGCCGTCATTTGGCCATTATATAAATAATTTGGTAAAACATTATGTACATATAGATTAATTCATAATAAAATGCAGAGAAGTAATTACCCATATTAAAAACATTGGACACACACAACCACTCATGTTATGTTCAGGTGTATGGCCCACTCTAACCACACTTGACAGTCTTTTACTGCTAAAAATGTTTGTAATCTGGTTGGGAGAAATTATTGCATTGTGAAACTCAAAAGTTGTTAACACAAAACTCTAGGAATATATTTTTGATTATTTTGTTTTTTGTTTTTTTTCAAATTCTTTCATTGATTACAAGGGTGAAGAATATGAAACCTCCAGCAAGTTCTATTTGATGATAACAACATTCCATACCAAAATGTGAAAATTGCATCCATTACCCCCTTTTCTTTTGAATTTTATCTCTTACTCCCCATAATTTTTATTTCTCTAGATACTGTTTTTGTTTTTATTCATCATATACACAAACACATGATCTAACGCACCTGTTCAAGACCAAATAAACACGTACAATCGTATAACCGCCACCACCAACCACTAATCATCACCACTGCAACGGGCCACAACCACCATCAGTCCATCACCTTCTCCTCCCACCATATCCCTAAACCGTCTCCACCACAATGCACCAGTCACCTCTGATCACTACCACCAACCAAATTGTCGAATTTGAGACCACTCACCACCCGCTGAGAAGCGGACCGTCCCCGGTTCTAGCCACATCACCACCTCATATTACTCCAACCACTTAACCTCCTGGAAGCCTAACTCCTTCAGCCATCTCTCCCCAACCTACATCACCATCGTCCCAACACCGTCTCCTCTATCCCCACCACTATCCCACCACCATATCCTCCATCTAATTTCAGATGTGGAACTGATATGGAAACCCAAGCACAACCATAGCTAGCTAGCTCTGCTCTTTGGTTTTTTGTGTGACAATAATCTTTTTTTTTTTTTGCGTGTGCTTTTTATTTATTTTTGGGATGGCATAGATGTAGAGGAATGCAGTTTTGTGGAGGTTTGTGATGGTTGTAAGATGCAGCAGCGATGATGGCTATTTTGTGGTGTTTCTGTGGTGAAAGTGAGAGTGAATGGTGGTCGTGGCGGCTGCGGCTAATGTGTTTATGAGACAGTGGAGGTGGTGATGGTCCGGTGGTGGTGTAATAATAAATATTAAAAGGATAAGGGTTATGATGGTGTGAGGCCAACGGTGTCGAGTGTCACTGGCCGTGGTGACGATGAAAATAAACGACAAATTGTGTATTGGACATTGTGTTGCTAGTGATGGTCATGACGATTGTGAAAAAAAAAAAAAAAAATGGCCGTCACATGTGTAACCTAATTTTACAGTACGCAACACATTATCCTACAAAATTTAAAAATTAGAATAGAAACAGTATTTTAAGAATAAAAAAGGCTTAAAATAAGTATTAAATGAATGCATTTTTTGAGGGTGCGTATGAATTGTTCCTACTAGAATATGTTCCTGTTTGCTTTATTTAATAATAAGGATTCATACTAAAATTCCCCATAGTCATTTTGTTCCATTCACATGTGTAAAATGCAAGCTTGATGAACAAATTGTCAAATCAATCATGCTACGTGTACAATGTTGAGTTACAATATTGGATTACAACCTCTCACAAGGGAGGTGGGCCACGCGATTAAAATAATAGTGAGCCCCACCTCCCTTGTGAGAGATTGTAACCCAATGTTGTAATCCAACATTGTACAATGAGTATTATTCATTGTCAAATACTCGTATTAATTATTAAGATTTCACTTTCATGGAATAGTATAATATAGCGAGTAAGATGCCACTTGTAAAACTGACTTATGAGTCATAAAAATGTCAGTAAGAATACACTGATAAGTATAGTTAAAGATGTCGAAGACAAAAATCAATCAGTTCAGCAACAGGAGAAAAAGAAACTAGTTAAACTAACCCCACAAGATCAGCAGCAGATGGTGTCTTTCCCAAATGAATTAAAACACAATCTGGCCTTTTTATCGGATCCAAACTGGAACTTAAGATCAGAAGCATCAGGGGTCGAGGTACTGCTTGTAGATGGAAACGAGAAAACAAGACGCGTAGTAGACTTATTTGTGCCAAAACTGTAAGAAGGAACATCAGGCACATCCTTCGGCTGAGATGAAGCAATTGTTGAGAATAAAGGCATGATAGAAGGAGTTGGGGGTTCGGAAAGGACCCCAGAACTTGCGCACACAGGGAAAGTGAAGCTCAGGCCATTGCCAGAAGAAACTGCACGAGGATTGGACCTGTTGATGGATATTGATGGCAAAAATGGTTTGTTTCCATGAGAAATGGTCGACTGATCCTTTGAAGGCACTAGGCTTGTCGAATTGGTCATCTCCTTCTGCCCATTGCTAGCTGTGATGAAAGAGTTCTGCAAAAAGGACATTGTCAATACGAGTTTCCACTACATAACATCCAAACACGTCAAAATCTTAACGAAGATCATGTGCTATGTGTAGAAATCCGAATTATTGGATGTGATTTGGGATTGATTTAGAATTATTTCAGTACCATATTTAATTGTTTCCTTAGTTAAGTAGGATATTTATTTTTTCCTTATTTAGGAGATTGTTTCCTTTTAGACTTTAACCCTTGGTTGTATATATACTCATACAAGGATGTAAATAAAGATAGAACACATAGAATTCGTGTGTTTCATTCTTTTCTACATGGTATCAGAGCCAGGTTCTCTCTAACCTAGCAATCCATGACAGAAATTCCTACCAATAGTAAGGAATCGACAACCTCTGAATCTCTTCAAAGTGAGACAGAGATAATCTCATCCATGGGCTCCAACAACATCGAAAATAGTTCCTTTCAACTCACGGTCGAGAAGCTGAACGGAAAAAACTTTCGAGAATGGGCTCAATCCATCAAATTGATAATAGAAGGAAAAGGGAAGATGGGTTACCTCACCGGTGACATTAAGAAACCAACAGAAACAACGCTTCTGCAAAAATGGAAATCGGAAAATTCCCTGATAACCGCCTGACTCGTTAATTCCATGACTCCGTCAATAGGTAAAACTTACCTATTTTTGCCTACAGCGAAAGAAGTCTGGGACGCAGTGAAGGAGACTTACTCAGATGGAGAAAACGCATCACTGATCTTTGAGTTAAAGACCCGATTGTGGCAAACCAAACAAGGGGAGAGAGAAGTGACGGATTATTA
This sequence comes from Fraxinus excelsior, assembly GCA_019097785.1. Taxonomy (NCBI): domain Eukaryota; kingdom Viridiplantae; phylum Streptophyta; class Magnoliopsida; order Lamiales; family Oleaceae; genus Fraxinus; species Fraxinus excelsior. The sequence goes on from CM032641.1 coordinate 3,561,269, forward strand.
CTTGGAGATGACAAATCTGTGGCAAGAACTTGATCTCAGCCTCGAGGAAGAATGGGAATGCTCGGGCGACAGTGTACGGTACAAGAAAAAGGTGGAAAACGAACGAGTGTTTGAATTTCTGGCCGGGCTGAACCGCGATTTGGACGACGTCAGGGGGCGAATATTGAGCCAACGACCACTACCCACTACACGAGAAGTTTTTGCAGAGGTACGAAGGGAAGAAAATCGCCGAAAAATCATGATGAAGACCGGCGAAGATGGAAGCACAATGGAATCGGCGATGGTGTCTAGACGGAATGGACCTGGTGGGCTTAATAGAAGTGGGAGATCCTATAATGGGTCTGCTGCTGTGAATGGGCCAAATGGGCCGGGTTTTTAATTTGAAAAATAGGGTTGGTGCTGCAAATGGGCCAAATGGGCCAAATTTTAATATGAAAAATGTATGGGCTGAAAAGGCTTATAACGGACCCAGTGAACCGGCAGGCATCCAAGGGCCCATTAGGGGACGGCCATGGTGTGAACATTGCCACAAACCCGGGCATAAAGAAGATACTTGTTGGGATCTACATGGGAAACCGACTGACTGGAAGCCAAGGCAAAATCCAAGAAATCGAGGCTATCAGGCATCAATTAGTTCGACAGAGAATTTCAAAGAAAATAATTCTACTGCAGGGCATGCATTTAATCCTGAACAATTGGAACAACTTTACCAAATTTTTTCCAGTCTCCAAACTTCGAGTCAACCTTCAAGCTCATTAGCCCACAAAGGTAAACACTTAATAGCCTTAACTATTTTTTCAAAACACAAAATTCCTTAGATTATTGATTCAGGTGCGTCTGACCACATGACGGGATCTCATCACCTTTTCTCTTCATATACGACTTGTGCCGGCAATATTAAGGTCAAAATTGCAGATGGTTCGCTTTCAGCTGTTGCAGGAAAAGGGAGTATAAAAATATCTGATTCGATAACCCTAAACTCAGTACTCCATGTTCCAAATTTGTCTTGTAATCTGTTGTCTATTAGTCAGTTAACAAAAACCTCAAATTGCTCAGCTAAATTTTTTCCGTCTCTCTGTGTTTTTCAGGACCTATCATCGGGGAAGATGATTGGCAATGCTAAAGAGTATGAGGGCCTTTACTACTTTGATGAAGCCGATCTGAGTAAGCCTAGTCAGATTGCAATTTGTGATTCTGCTTATGTCTCTAGGGATAGTAAGGTCTTATTGTGGCATTACCGAATGGGTCATCCAAATATGCAATATTTAAGACATGTACTTCCGTCTCTTTTTTCGAATAAAACTTCCTTTGATTTTCAATGTGAGATTTGTGAACTAGCAAAACACCAGCGTAGCACTTTTTCGAAATCCATGTACAGACCATCTAAACCATTCACTATAATTCACAGTGATCTATGGGGACCTTCCCGAATCCCAAATCGCACCAACACAAAATGGTTTGTGACATTTATCGATGATCATACTCGGGTCTGTTGGGTTTATATGTTAAAAGACAAAACTGATGTTCGCTTAGTATTCACCAACTTTCACTCAATGATCCAAACTCAATTCCAAACTCAAATTCAAATCCTCCACACAGATAATGGCACCGAATACTTCAACTCCATCTTACGTGACTACCTACAAAAACATGGAATAGTTCACCAGAGTTCGTGCGTCGACACTCCCCAACAAAATGGGATTGCCGAACGGAAAAATAGGCATCTTCTTGAAGTTGCTCGTACCTTACTATTCACCACACATATGCCTAAACAGTACTGGGGAGATGCCATCCTAACATCTACCTACCTTATCAACAGAATGCCTAGCCGTATACTTGGCTTTGAATCACCCCTCCAAAAATTTCATAAGTGTTTCCCTACTTCACGTCTATACTCTACTTTACCTCTCAAGGTGTTCGGCTGTACTGCATTTGTTCATATTCATCCTCACAATCGAAACAAACTAGACCCTCGTGCGGTTAAATGTGTATTCATTGGATACTCTGCCACTCAAAAAGGCTACAAATGTTATGATCCATCCACGAGGAAGACATTTGTAAGTATTGATGTCACATTCTTTGAACAAACACCTTATTTTCAAAAGTCCTCTCTTCAGGGGGAGAATTTGAGTGAAGAGCGGTTCTTAGAGTTTGATCTTTCTCCTCTTGAACATACCTCAAACACAGACCCCGTTTCCATCATACCATCGAGTTCCATCATGTCGCATGTAGAGCATAACTTGAACTCAGGGGGAGAGACAGAAAAACAACAGGACAAAGAGATACTGGTTTACTCAAGGAAGCCAAAATCAAAGGAGTCAAAGGAGAACCTCATACTTGAAGCACCAAGAGAATTGGAACCGATGATAGCTCCGCATCACCATGAGTCTGAATCCTCTGATGTCAATTTACCCATTGCACTCAGGAAACCAACTCGGTCATGTACTCTTCACCCAATTTCAAAGTTCATATCTTATAATGCCTTATCTACAAAGTTTCGTACTTTTACATCTAACCTTGACAGCACAACGATTCCAAGAAATATTCAGGAAGCCATGGAAGTTCCGAACTGGAGAAATGCAGTGATGGAAGAAATGCATGCCCTACAAAAGAACGAAATTTGGGAAGTGACAGATCTACCGAAAGGGAAAAAACCTGTAGGATGCAAATGGGTGTTTAATGTCAAATATAAGGCTGATGGGACAATAGAAAGATACAAAGCTCGTCTTGTAGCAAAAGGATATACACAGACCTATGGCATAGACTATACAGAAACGTTTGCACCGGTTGCTAAGTTAAATACGATACGAGTCCTTCTGTCTTTAGCAGCCAATCTGGATTGACCCCTTCAACAACTCGATATCAAGAATGCATTTTTAAATGGGGATTTGGAAGAAGAGGTATTCATGACATTGCCACCTGGCTTTTATTTACAAGAAGAAAATCGAGTTTGTAAACTAAGAAAATCTCTATATGGCCTGAAACAGTCTCCCAGGGCATGGTTTGATCGATTTTCCAAAGTGTTGAAAAAACAGGGTTATCAGCAAGGACAATCTGATCACACTTTGTTCTTCCAGCAATCTAAGAGTGGAAGAAAAACAATTTTAATTGTATACGTTGACGATATAATTCTAACTGGGGACAACACATCAGAGATGGAACGACTCAAGAAACACCTAGCAGCGGAGTTCGAGGTAAAAGACCTAGGACAAATGAAATATTTCTTGGGAATGGAAGTTGCGAGGTCAAGAAAAGGTATCAGTGTTTCACAGCGAAAATACATTCATGATCTCTTATCTGAAACAGGCATGCTTGGATGTAAACCATGTGACACACCGACTAAGACAGAAAGAAAGACAGAAAATCTTGGGCAACCAGTGGAGAAAGACAGATATCAACGACTAGTTGGAAGGCTGATCTACCTATCTCATACTAGACCAGATATTGCATTCGCAGTCAGTATGGTAAGTCAACGAATGCATTCACCTAACGAAGCTGATTTGGAAGCAGTATACAAAATTCTCAGGTATCTAAAAGGATCTTCAGGAAAGGGACTGTTCTTCAAGAAAAATGAAAGTTGGGAAGTAGAAGTCTTCACAGATGCAGACTGGGCCGGTTCTACGGAGGATAGGAGATCAACTACTGGTTATTGTACCTATGTATGGGGTAACTTGGTTACTTGGAGAAGTAAGAAACAAAATGTCATGGCAAGAAGCAGTGCAGAAGCCGAGTTTAGAGCAGTGGCACAAGGAATTTGTGAAGGACTATGGTTGAAGAAACTTGGAGAAGAATTACAAGTCACTGTAGAACTCCCGATAAAGCTATATTGTGATAATAAAGCAGCAATCAACATCTCTTGAATCTAGTACAACACGATCGAACTAAACATGTAGAGGTGGACAGACACTATCAAAGAAAAAGTTGAAGGAGTGATTTGTATGACATATGTCCCTACGAAGGAACAAACCGCAGATGTCTTCACCAAAGGACTGCCACAACAGACTTTCGATAACTTCATTCGCAAGTTGGATATGGTCAATATTTACCATCCAACTTGAGGGGGAGTGTAGAAATCCGAATTATTGGATGTGATTAGGGATTGATTTAGAATTATTTCAGTACCATATTTAATTGTTTCCTTAGTTAAGTAGGATATTTATTTTTTCCTTATTTAGGAGATTGTTTCCTTTTAGACTTTAACCCTTGGTTGTATATATACTCATACAAGGATGTAAATAAAGATAGAACACATAGAATTCGTGTGTTTCATTCTTTTCTACACTATGAAGACATTGTAAAACAAGATTTGCGTAGTAAAGTTGCCATGATTTATTTCTGGCAGCTGAACAACACAATTCTGAGATTTTTAGGTGCTGAAACTACATGTCATGTACTACGTTTTGAAAGCTATAAAAAGTACCGGTAGGAATACATTTGTCGCTACTGCTTACAATCCGATTTCACCGTATCTAAATCCAAGTAAGAAAAGTTCAATACATTATTAAGCCAAATTAAGTAATTGGTCACAATTCCAAGAGTGAAAGTTGGCTATTAGACGCAACCTTCCTGATTCGGATATTATTATATTATCATATATTTAGATCAAAATAATGCAAATGATGAATCTGAAAACAAGGTTGCTTAAGCTGCCCGAGCATACCATTTAAAATGTTGCTACACAAATGACAAGAAAATTTTATCCTAAATTAGCAAGAATACATAAGAGCAAATCAACAATTAAAAGCAGGCTAATTTTGAGCAAAAACTTCCGTATTACACTGCCAGATACAAGTTTATAACAATTGGATGTCCAATAGCTAAAATATTTTCAAGATATAATCAGAGCAGTATCTGCTATAATGCAAATCCAGTTAGGAGCTCTTCATGATTATGCTGCTCTCATGTTGCCAAGCTTCTCTATTTTATAGGCAATTAACTACTTGTCAATTTCAAAACTACAACAGTAACGCCCTAATGGCTTCACCAATTTAATTATTATGTACGAAGAAAGAAGGCTTGAAAAACCATAAATTTATGAGCTAACATGTTTTCAAGGGCATGACTAATTAACATTTAAAATATTTTCTTAATCAAGCTCACATGCTGAGTAGTGTAGCCATTACAGAAGTTCAAAGGAGAAATCATAGTAGCCTCAATTTGATTAGTAACTTTGCTTCAAAATTCTAAAATACCCGTGACAAGCTCAATAATTGCTTCAAAAGTATAATAAAAATCGATTCAGAGTCTCCAGAAAATATTAAATACGACAACCTATTCCATGGGAGCTAGAAATATAACCAGGACCAGTTTAAAGCATCATGGAAACTGCACAAAATCAAGTGCTGAGGAATCATCATTAAGTTTTTCTTGATCTTGATATTAAAGTTGCAGCATCAACTAGGGTGAAAGTGTATAGTCAGCAATCTTCACGGCACAAGTTTCAGAACAACCACTACTATTTTGGGGTTTAACAAGTATACGCCAGGCTCAGTTGGTACCAAACAAAATTGACCAAAAGGCATTTTAATTGCCCATAACGCCATTTGAGTATTGCTGTTTTGTTAGGCTGCAGGCAAGAGGTGATACTTCCCTTAGCCTAGGCGGCTATTATTTTAGTGTTGCTATATAGCTGGATGCCTGGATCATTAATGTCATTATAGAAATCAAGTTTTATAACAGTACTGTGACAAATTAACCACTAACATATTAATTAAGCTACACATTTGACACATATAGAGTAAAACCTAACATCAATTAAGAATTTAAGATCAAACAATAACTTAATAGAAACAAAGTACCTCGGGCAAATTCTTGACCTGAGGATCAAAAGTTTTCTTAAGACCAAAAGTAGGCATTTCATTGGCACCAGGGATCATACTAGGATAAAGGACTCCGGTACCAGAAGCTTTGGCATTTTCATTAGCATCCCCATTAACTTCATTCCTGCCTTTCTCCCGAAATTGAACTGGAAAACTGGCATTGCTGCTATCATTGTTGAGCTTCTTGGGAATCTTCTGGCTTACAAAAGTGGTGTTCTTACGAGAACCAAGTTCTCCAAACTGAAATGAGCTAATATTTCCCTTGGGAACAGTATCAGAGGCCTCCTCATCAGGAGTTTTCCTCCAGGCAGTGGCAAACTTCATTTCAGCTGCCTTCTCTTTAGGTGTAGGTTTGTTTCTGTCAAGGTGTTCTAATATCTTTCTAACCGCCTCACTAGAAGAAGAATGATTTAGATTTTGGAATCCAGGTTCGGAGCCACCTACCACTGGTTCCTCTGGCAAGTACTGAGAGACACTGCTTGTTTCACCATGTTTCAGTTTCTTTTCTGTACTAGGCAAGAAATCTTTAGAAAGACTAGGTTTTACCATTTCAGGATGAGCATCTTTAGATGAGTTCTGGAAAATAGATCCTCTTGGTCGAACTTCCGAAGCAAACCTATTCCTTATTCGACGAATAGGCCCCACCGACCCATAGATATCAACTGTATCACCCCCTTTCTCCTGAAAATTATTTTGAATACATTATGAAGAAGAATCCATCCATGTCGTAGCTGCTAAAAATAGAAATCAAATGTGAAAAAGTGAAGAAGGGAATGTCATGCATTATCAGCCTGACTGGGATCACATAATTCAGTCAAAATCTTTTTTTAAGGCTCAATTTTGAAATCTTAATTACATAATGCAGTAAAATATGATAATACATTTGAAAGGGCAAGTTACCAATGGAGCGTGGCAATAATTACTATGCTATGGCAGCATGCATTAATTAAAAGAACTAAGCCCCTGTTTGAGAATCAATTTTTTCAAACTCTTTTTTCTACATACTCATTTTCAACCACACATTCTCCTAAAAATCACCATTCAAAACTCCATTTTCCACAAAAAATGGCTGTCAAACAGGGGCTTTATGTGTACCTGCTGATAAATGGATGTATGAGATTGCTGAAAGGGAGTTGATGATCCATTCTGGATCCTGCTATCAGCTTGTAACTGGAGCAGCAAAATCATGGAGACAATGTAATTATCACTCCTTGCATATTGAAGCACACTTCACAAAAGTCAACACTAAGTTCATATACCTTGAATCTGGACTTGGATGCTATGGTTCTAGAATATGGGGTTCTGGGAAAATCAAGATGCCCATATCTGCCTCTTTGACTCTGAGGTGTTACATAACCACGACCTTCATGTACCTCAGCACCAGGCCAACAAATGGATGGTTTAGGTGAAGGGGTTGGCAAAAATGCCTTTGTAACAAATTCATCACTCAATGGTTGAGTTTTTTTGCTTTTTGACATGAAATTATAGGGGTCATAGCCTCGTCCTGAGGTACGACTACCCATATATGCTTGAGCAATATCAATTGGGGAGGCACCAACAGCATCTGTAACCTGTAAAATATTGTGAAATGAAAGGTAAACTCTTAACACATTCTTCAAAAAGAAAAATGTTCATAAATTTTTACAGCTATCGGAAAGTATACAACAGTGACAACAGCTGCAGAACTAAATGTGAGACGAGTCAATGGGATAGGAGATAATGAAGTGTACTCACATTTGCTTCTTGAAGAGAAGTTCCAATATGTTTGTCTCTGTCTTTCTGTTTTCCCTCGAGTGGCGTTCTAGGGATTTCGTGTGTCCGTGTAACCTGTTTAGTATATTGAAGATATAATTTGTGTGAAGGAGATAAAGTAGTCCATGCACTACATTCTAATGCATTTTCTCCTATATGAAATATTTAGATTATTTTTAAGCTAAGTATACATCAGTTAATACTAGCCACAGAAGCGAACATGCGTGCAACTGCAACCAATCGAATCAGGGATACCATAAAACACTCACAACTGCTTTTTGAATAGAAGTTCCAATGATAGGTCTGTCTATGTCTTGCTGTTTTTCTTCAACTGATGTTCTAGGAATTTCTTGTGTCAACGGAACCTGTTCAGCATCTCCTCCAACAGGTTTCTTCTTCTCCCCCTCGCCATCCACCCTAGAATTCAATATTTCGAGCAAATGGTTGATTTCCTCTCTGCATAGCACAGCAGGATGAGCATTATGACAGAATCTTGAAGAATGTTTGACATTTTAAGATAAGAATGGTTGAATCACAATTGTGCTGTAAACAAAGGCAAGTGTCTTAAGGAACAAAGAAGGATGCTTCCTTGATACAGGATGATGAAACCATTTCTCCCAACAGCTATAGCCTATAGCTAGAAGGAGAGGCGCATCAAGTCCTTTGTCAACCACGACCAGACCCAAGAATCCACCCCAAGCACTATTTATATGAGCTTTATTTCGAGAATCCCTTACGAAATAGGCCCACCTTCATATTCAGGTGATGCTTCTCATCATTCTCCCTCCTTTAAGAGAATCGAACACGAGACCTCCAGCTATCAACTGATGCAGAATGCATGACACAACCAAACCATTTCTCCCAAAAGCTACAAGTCTATAGCTAGTAGGAGAAATGCAATCAAACCCACAATCAACCACGACCATGCCAGGAAATCCATCCCAACCACTACTAATTTGGACCTTACTACGATAATACCTTACAAGATATGCTCAACCTCATGTTCAGATGATGCTTTGTATTATTCCAGATGCCTCAATCTAACAATAAAAAAAGGTTTCCAGCTTCGAATGACCATGTGTTGTAACTGAATCCATTCTTTCGTTCAAATTCCAGTTACAAAAGGTTATTTCTACTAGGGGGTGATAAAAGCATAAATAAATAAGGACAAATCAAACAAATAAAAGCCTACCTGGAAAATGTTTTTTCCTTCAACAGCTGCTCGAATTCGGAAAAGTAAGTACCGTCACTATTTACTTTCTCTTGCCCAAACTCATTGTGATCAGAAGCTTCGTTCAATTCATCAGCAACTTCACTTGGACCACCTCTTTCAGCAGATCTGACTACTAGAGACTGCATAAACGTGATTTTGAGCTTGTACTCAACATGCCCTTACCAATACAAACAATTATTTAAACAGAAGGGAGGATGTTATAATACGCTGAACCAACTCAAAGAACTTCAATGAAACCAAAAGGTATGAATGAAACAAGTAAAGCTTTTATTCTGGAAAGTAAGCCTATGTATGGCTCATGCTTATAAACCGTTTATCTACACATTTCAAATAATCCACTAGTAGTACTCCCTCATCTACCACTCATTTTTATCTATTTATAGTTAAACAATTTATAAACACTTCCCAAGCATGCTTCAAATCAAACAGTTGTATTGATATTGACTACAATTTAAAAGAAAAAAAAAATTAGTAAGCCCTTGTTTGAGCCCCCTTTTTAAGAATAGATTTTGTAAAAAATGATTTTAAGGAGAATATGTTTTTAAAAAGTAGGGAAAAATTTTTGAGTTTACATGCAAAATTATTTTATTGGGATAATGTGGTGGAAAATAAGTTCGTGAAAAAATTAGTTTTAAAGAATGGGGCTCAAACATGGGCTAAATTTCATAGATCAACAGCATTTTCTTTCTCACTGCTCTGATAAGAAAAATTTATTGAAGCTGTATAAAGGAAAAGAAACCAGTGAATAAAGATGGCAGGAATCATCCAAAAGCTTCGACATTCAATCATTAGTTCAACTCATCACTTATCAGTTTTCCCAGAAACTCAGCTTGGACACCTATCACACTAATAAACATCGTCCAAATACTTGGATACCACACACCTTGGCAAACTTTGTAAGTGAATCACCGTATCAGACAAGAACGCGCTATTCATACAAGATCGAGCAAACTCAAGAAAACATCTTTACAAGTTTGTTTACATTCTTTTTTTTTTTTTTTTAACCAAATCTTAACATCTGAAAACTAGAAATATAGAAAAAAAACATCCCGGAGAATAATTCTGCTTTCCCCATTCAATATCCACTTGTGAATTTCTAATATGTAGAAAAAAAATCCTTATAATGAACAGATTGAGACAAGACCATGTGTAATAACTGTATCAATGGCTTAGTTTTTTGAACTTGTTCAGATAGAAGCTCCATCAGGGGCTGTAGATTTTCATTTGAAAAAAAATATATAATAATCTAAACTTCATTCAACGAATGTTATTCCTGGAATGCCATCTATTCTTCAGCTGCATCAGGTTTTTGTGAACTAAAAGTTGGTCAAAATGAATAATAGAATGTCATTTGTTGATAATAAACAAAAGGTGAGAAACCAGATTTATGATTGGTATTCTGTAATTTAAGATTAAATAGAAATCTTACACCTGGTCTGAATGTAATGAGGTATAGAATAGTGCATCATAGGTTGGCTTTACATGCTTCCCACAAAAAAAAATAAAAAAATGGTCTTACATTGTGTAATCACGTTCGGGAGTTCCTTCCAAAGGAGTCAAAAAGTTGGAAAGAAATGAGATGCCGAAAATTGTGTTCTAAAAGTAATAAGGGTTTCTTCAAAACTTCCCTGTCATAATTATGTCAAGTTTTATAGACTAATAATTGTCCCCTTATCACATGGCACGTATGCAATCAAGCATAAAAAATTGAAAAACAATAACAAACACTGCAAACTTACACTTGAGTTGCCCTCGACTCTATCTTCAGCATTTGCTGTCAGTTCAGCATCCCACCTATCTGCGCAGGAAAAAGGAAATAAGTCTAAATGATAGAATGATAAGGACAGCAGAGAATATTGGAAAAGATTTTAGTGAAGATAATAAACATAAATGAACTGTTAAATGATCTAGAACACGGTCTAACTAATAGAAAATAGCTGAAATTGCACAAAAAGAATGCTTCTGGTATTTCATTTTATCACAATAGAGATGTAATTGTAGCCCATACTATTAAAAATTTTAATACGTGAATTATATATAATCAGAATTATCTTATATAATAAACTCAATGAGTTCATTGATTTATATAATTACTCTCCGGTAAGAAAACAGAACTTTTGCTTCAGGGTCCCATTTTGCTGTCCTTAACAATTTTAAGTTTGACCGTTCACAATTTCAGTTTTACCAAGATACTCTCGTATTTGCCATGAATCTGTTGCTACTCCAGATATAGCAGACTATCCAGCCAGATTAGGAAGGCATGTATTACAGTGTGATCTCACTATTTAGAGATTATGTTAGTCTCTCAGAGTAGTGTACGAACTACAAAAAGTTCCATAGAGCGTAATGCAAGTGCAAAGTAAGAGATATGAGTGGTTTATCATAAACAGTCTTTGGATGCCCTCCTTCCCATAATCTATTGCAAGCCAAACCTTCGAATAGCCCACTCTTCAACCACAGATAGAATCAGCCGAGTACCCCTGTGCTCTCTATTAACATATGTGTATGACGAGTGTACATTACACAAGAGAAACGTGTCTTGTGACAATCAACGTAGAGAACAAAAATCCTGTTCTGTAGCCCTTATAAATGTAACCTTCAATAATTTTCATGTTGTCAAATCATCTTTATCTAGGCAATACTGATCTAAATAATTGAATATTCTAGATCTCACAAACAATAAGCCTTTGTCTACCAAATTCCTACTTAAATAGAACCCAGTATCATTGGTGCAGGTGTAATGGAATCAGCAGTCTACAAAGTGAATCAATTAAGGCTCTCAGAAATATATCCGGGGCCAAATAATAAAAACTTGAATGCTAAAGTTTATCTGAATTTGGATAAATAAGTATAACTTTAGTACAATATTATAATTAAAGGGGGTAACACGTTATTTTCAGTAGTTTTAGCAATAAAATGATGATCATCAACCTTTGTGCCAACAGAGTGAAATAAAATTATAGGTCCAATTAAATCCAGGGATATGAAACCATGTTATTGGACCTATCATTCAATGCCACCTAAACATGATGATGCATCATCGAGAAGACAGATAGCATTAGTCTAAAAAATTAGAACTTGATCCAATAGAACACACATATAATTTGTTTCCTCGAAGAATGCTAATTACCCTATTTAATGTAAATTAATCCACAATAAACCCGCCAAAGCTTAACTGGGCTTGACTGGAAGTGTCTAAAAGTATATGCCTGGACTCTAGAAACATTAATCAACTTCTTTTAACTTCACCTTAGCATCCAATGAAAAACAAAGCATATACAAAAATATACTTTTCGGCCTCCTGTATTGTTGACCTTTAAAACCCTAATTCACAAAAAAGATCCCAAATAATTAAAAAAGATGCAACTATTCACCCTTCTCCATTATATATATTTCCCAAACCCTAATGTATTGAGATGCTAATATCGATAATATCAATATATACATAAATAAACAGATGAAAATAAAAAATTAATGTCAGTGTAACGACAACTAACCATTGTTCTCAGCTGGCGGAAGAGCGGGAGAGGAGGCTGATTTGGAGAAAAATGAAGGGAAGATCTTGGTGGCGCCGCCAGTTATAAGACGACAGGCAGGATCAACGATTTTCGACAACCAGCCACCGCCGCCGCCGCCGCTTTGATTATTGGTCGGCGGTGGACGGGCATACGGCGTGAACGGTGGCTTCCTTGCCATCGGTTTCCTTAATTTTCCGCCGGCACCTCTTCCTTCGTACCCATTGTCGGCGTACAACGAATTCGTCGTTTCTGCGTCCTCCATTACTCTCGCTTGCTTAGGAAAGATACTGTTGTATTCAATTATTTATTAATAAATAAATATCGCGCAGCTACAGAAGGTTTAGTTGTACCTCAAGTCAAAGGCAGTGGAGTCAAAATGTACTACTGCTGGCAGCATCTTGAAATAGTCATAACTTGGTTGAATATTTTTTATTAAATATTAAAATTCCGGAAAATATTCTCTATTAATAATGAGTAAATCTCAAGACTTGGTTGGATTTTTCTATTTGTACCTGCTCGTTTATCCGTTCGTTTACACTCCCTTCGCATGAGGGGAGGGGAGGGGAGGGGCTCACGCCCAAATAAAATAATCTGCCCCCCACTCCACCCCCAATTGTTAGGGGGGCAGTGAGTCTGTATACACGTAGTAGGTCAAGAAATAATACGATTTGAAGTCAAGGAATAATTTTTTTTTTTTTTTTTACAGATCGAAAGGCACGAAATAATCAAAAAGTCCAAAAATTAATTAACCTCATCATTTGAATTCAAACTAGAAACCACGTATGCACATATAAGTTAATTATGCTTAGAATGTTGGATTTATTGACAATCTATGGTATTTAATAGAAAAAATCAATCTTTTAAAAATCGTCCCGGAAAAGAAGAAGGGTCAAGGGTCAAATCGGGTGCCAAAATTAAGTAAATAAATACACACATATATTATAACAAATTTTTTATTTTTATTTTTATGAACTTTAGTACTACTAACTCTAAATAAATATAAAGCCATGTTTGTCGGTTAGATTTCTTATTTTATGATATATTTAAAACTTCAAAAATTAATCATTGATACGATCAAAATAATTTACTTTGTTCAATTGAAATTGTTTGTACTTTAGGAGACCATGATTTAAATCCATATGAATGTAGAGTTGAAGTAAATAATTAAAGATTTTAAGACATGGACCATGTAGCAATCCCACATCGGATGTCAAAGAAATGTGCATGAGAATTATCTTTTAAACCTATACATGTAGCTTTATTCCCACATAGCTGAAAACAAAAAAAATTGCATGGGGATTCTTCCTTAAAAGCAGTAACATGTTGAAGGCAAGTGAATTGGGCTAGACAGTGCAATTGAGTAGCAAGATTGAAATCAATTTTTTGAAAGTTAGAAAAGACACGTATATAACCGGTAAGAATCGTGATCAATTTTTTAGTCTGCAGTTAATCCATCGGTTCATTAGTTTATTGACCGATTTTTGTGTGTACAGTTAACATATAGTTACCGGCCCGGATTTGAGGCCGGTTCCGGGTTGAACAGGTCGATCCGGTTCGGTTTTAATAACATTGGAATAATCGTACAAAGGGATTGTTTGACAAAGTTTTTGATTAAAAAAATAGCCGATTTTGTTAAAAAATGATGAAATATTTAGTTAAAAAGTTGAGGATCCCATTAATTGTGATTAAATTTAATTGTTGACTAAAAATCTCAACATTTAACAACTTTTTAAGCCTTTTCACACAAACGCAAAATGTTCTTCAAAAACATTTATGGAGGTACGTGGACACATCTTGAATCAATATTTTGTTAGATCCATGAAAAGCACTTGTGCGTATAATTGTATTTTCTATTATTAATAGTACAAGATTTCTAAGAGTGAAGAAAACAAAGAACAATGTAAGCTCGATCAATTATGTCACTTGTAATTTCATTAGCGGATCCACAGTGGGTCCTGGTGGGCCACGTGACACACCAACTTTCAACCCCTTTCTTTTCATCAAAAGTCGGATTTAGGTAAAATTCATCTTCTCTAAAACCTTTTATTGTTGTTGTAATGCAGCAAACACGTGTACTCGATTACAACCACAAAGTAATTAAACAATATTCTTGTTGGAGATATTACACCGATAAATGTGCACGTTATATTCAAATCAATACGTACCATGTTATACTCGTGAAATCGAAATAGAATTCGACTTACCGAAATCTGATTTGAGAAGATAAAATAGTGATTTACCGACTTCGAATATAATAATATGGATTCTTCACTTCCCAATATGAGTGAACACATGTTGTTCTTCAATTCAAACCTTAGCATAAAATCAAAAGAATATTAGTTACTTTCCGAAATCAAAATACTAAATTAGAATGAAATCGGAAAAAGAAAGAGGAGATGCAAGTGATGCGATAGGTCGAGGCAAGTGTTTGACACTTTGTCCTTAAGATGAATTTGCCCCGCATCGGTGCTAACGGTTTCTTGACAATCATCTCCCAAGATACAACGACCACGTCTAGCCATAGGAGCACTCCAAATGACTTAGACCAACGAACTCGAACGGAATTCTCTCTCTACCATAACCATGATTTTGATGCAAGAAAAATCACTTCTACAAAGTGTTTTATGCAAAACTAAAATAAAACATGAAATGTAATGATATGGAACTATCAATTGAATTTGTTCCTCTTCCTATTTTCCATATTTCCATATAAAGTTCAAACATGTGGGATCCCTTATATAGTAGTTGGAACATCCATACCAAGAGACACATCTCTTAGAATTTATATCTCTCCATAAAGAGATACAATTACATCTCTACATAAAGAGACAATTATTGAAAAATAATGCCAAAAGTCATGATCTCCAAGAGTCATAATCCATATGAAAAGACACATCTTTTCATCTACATATTTTCTAGAATATTTCACAATATTCCATATAATTTTCCAATAATTCAAAATTTGGCTTAATTTCTCATTCACCAAATAATATATTTCCAACAATCCCCCACATGAATGAAAATTAATACAAATGACTATGCAGACACTAGTAGAGAGAGGGTGGAAAAACACTGCATCAGTGAAGGTAGCTTTTGGCCTTGAACCTCCCTTAGTGAAATACCATCGGACTTACTGGCTAATTGGTGAATGTGATGTCTTGAACCATTCAGCCGTTGGTGTAAGTCAAGACAACAGTACTCACACAATGTCTTCCCTAAACCGTTCATGGTTCTCACTGTTGTGTTCATTTTGGCCCTGAACAACTCTTGGATTTCATAAGTGCTTTAGAGAATTCAAGCCTTTGAACATTCTCATAGAAGCGGCCCCACTTCACACTTATATAGGTGATCTCCTATTAAGAGTATTCTGTCATACTCCACTTGACTGAATCAAGCTATAGGAATCATTAAAAGTATATCTTAACCTTTCAATCATTCGGCAGAAAGCACTTTAATATCATAGGAATGAGTAGGAATAATTTCCTAAGTGCTTCATGGAATCTTCATAACTTAGTTTTCCCTTTGAACCAAGATCTTGGGATCTCCAGTCAACAAGGTAGGGTTACCATTACAAAGACTCTTACGTCTAGGCTTTAATCTCATTCCCCTCGATATGCAGTATTCTTGATCTCTCGGTAAATCTCTAAAGGTACCACGAGTTTACACCATTGAGATCAACTGCTTAATGGTATTATGTCTACGACTTATACGTCTAGACTTACCATTACATGTGACTTAGTATCTCATCAAATATAGCTAATCAACAATTGATTGATTTAATAGATACAACATGTCACCACCAAGAAATCCTCTCATGAAGCTACATGCTTCTAACTAGCTTTATCTAAAGCTTTATAAATTCCAAACAACAATGTTAGAGGATTTCTATCATACACTACACTAGTCAATCACTTTAGTGGATTCCAGAAACATGGGTATTCAATATCATTATTGAAATATTACATTGCATTTCAACTTTGTGAATATTCTTCAAATATTCCAATTGATCTTGCATATCCAAACAAACACCATAATTGGCTTTTATCCCATTTCATCCACTTTAGATTTAGTGTATATCATCCTTATAATTAATATAAGAATTTTCTATCATTTCCACCTTCATAGATACATTTCTATGATTATAAGGTATATAAAATTGTAACTTTTAATATAAGTTACCCCCACAATTCCTCAATTAGGAATGCATATGCAACTAGTAATGTTGCATCCACAAATCTAGAACTTTTCACATAAGTTCGCAAGTATTGATATTAACCCCCACATTTTTGGGTTGTACTTGAACTTAGAGTTCATCAACTCTTTCGTAGTTCAACTTTCACAAAGTGGTTCAATCCAACCATCTTTCATTTTGATCACACATAATTTTGATCAAGGTCATCTTATAGACCCACAATGCTTTTCAAGCATAAACCAACTCAATTGGTTCCACGATTGAAATCGAATTCAACAATGAAGAAGACTAAGCATCTTGCTTCACAAGAATTGCAACTTCTCCCAACAAATATCACATTTGTGACATTTCACGAAATAGTATTATTTCATGTTAAATAATACTTATTCACCATGTTCAAATTTAATGAACGAATTATCCATCGGTTCGATAGTTGTGTTCTCAAAAGACACAACCCAACGAGAGGACACACCTCTTCGAATAAATCTCTATGAAGAGATACACCAATTGGAAATTAATCATACCAAATGTCATGATTTTTCATATGAAAAGACGTATCTTTCCATCTAAATCGATTCTAGAATATTTCATAATATTCTACGAATTTCAAGTAATTAAGTGGCTTAAATCTCATTATCAAATAATGATTTCCACTTAATATAATTATAACAAATCGCATTTTGTCATATTTGCATAAATCATCTCATTTAATTTCATCAAATTAATTGAGACTATCATTATATTCCAATAAAATGAATAATCTTCCATATTCCAATAAAAGGAATTTATTCCATCTTAGTCAATACATGTCGTGACTAGGAATATCAATATCATGGGAAATTCACACATTTCATCATATTTGGTTTGAAAATACATTTTAAAAAAAAATGAAGATTCACCACCTAATAAACTGCCTCGAGAAAAGCACATTCGCTTTCGGATAGAAAGACACTTGAATGCACAGATTAGTGAATATCAAATGAACAAATTCACAATTAATTATCACATTCCAATAATCTCGTTCAGGAAACAGAGTAGTAGGTATAATTTCTAATTTCCAGTTTTTTTTTTCAACACAACAACATGCATAGGCATTCATTTAATCAAATAGCAATTAATGTTTGAACATTAATTCATACCTTGCAATTTTTAGAATGAACCAACGGCTTTGGATTCCGAGTTTTTTTTTCATCAACATAATTCAAAACCAGATTTGAGTAAACTACTGGTGCACAATGAAATCTGATGTTCAATCCATTTTTTTTTTACGCATATAAAATCAGATTTTAACTTCCAAGTGCAAGGATCAAATATAATTGTTACTCACCGAATTTGGAGAAGGTACTGAACCCGAAACATGAATCTGGATTTGAAAGCATGTTCTCCTCCATATTGAATCTTCTTGTAAAATTCGTTTTCTCAATCCATCAATTTGATTGTCACCATCGTGGTTTCACTCTCCATCGCGGCAAATATCCAACAGCAAACATTCATACGACTAAATCCCTCATGAGATTTGTCCCTTTTCTTCATCTTTTCGAGAGTCAATGAATTGAATTCAATATCCATCAAATGATTACAGGTCCACATCTTCCTCAAGTATTTAAACAATTTATATGCACTAATGCACATGCTATCAATATAAAACATATAAATTTTCTTACAGTAAACAACATGAAGGCAATGGAACTCATGCCTTTTCATTTAAAATTCAAAATAGAATAAATACACAAGGAAACTGCACGGCACCAATGAAGTTGAGAATTGCATAGTGTAGAAGTTTTTTTTCTATTGAATATAACTGGTATTGATTTAGAATTCTACCACCACCAAAGCCATTTATACATATAATTATATATTAGCATAAAGCAACCAAAGTCTCTGTTTAATTTCATTTTATCCAAATCGTGGGCTATCCATGACTTTGGAATTATCCATACAATCTCATGATTTCCATTATAACATGCACGTCAAATAAAATTGAAAATTCATCTTAAGATTGTTGGAGATATTACACCGATAAATGTGCACGTTATATTCAAATCAATACGTACCATGTTATACTCGTGAAATCGAAATAGAATTCGACTTACCGAAATCTGATTTGAGAAGATAAAATAGTGATTTACCGACTTCGAATATAATAATATGGATTCTTCACTTCCCAATATGAGTGAACACATGTTGTTCTTCAATTCAAACCTTAGCATAAAATCAAAAGAATATTAGTTACTTTCCGAAATCAAAATACTAAATTAGAATGAAATCGGAAAAAGAAAGAGGAGATGCAAGTGATGCGATAGGTCGAGGCAAGTGTTTGACACTTTGTCCTTAAGATGAATTTGCCCCGCATCGGTGCTAACGGTTTCTTGACAATCATCTCCCAAGATACAACGACCACGTCTAGCCATAGGAGCACTCCAAATGACTTAGACCAACGAACTCGAACGGAATTCTCTCTCTACCATAACCATGATTTTGATGCAAGAAAAATCACTTCTACAAAGTGTTTTATGCAAAACTAAAATAAAACATGAAATGGAATGATATGGAACTATCAATTGAATTTGTTCCTCTTCCTATTTTCCATATTTCCATATTTCCATATAAAATTCAAACATGTGGGATCCCTTATATAGTAGTTGGAACATCCATACCAAGAGACACATCTCTTAGAATTTATATCTCTCCATAAAGATATACAATTACATCTCTACATAAAGAGACAATTATTGAAAATAATACCACAAGTTATGATCTCCAAGAGTCATAATCCATATGAAAAGACACATCTTTTCATCTACATATTTTCTAGAATATTTCACAATATTCCATATAATTTTCCAATAATTCAAAATTTGGCTTAATTTCTCATTCACCAAATAATATATTTCCAACAATTCTAAAGTTCTTGGCTTTCTCCCTTCATCTTCATGCAGTTGATTCATCTCTTAAACATGGACGTAGAGAGTCTTGGGATCCTAACGCAGAGAAACACGAGATAATTATTCTTGTTCTTTATATACAATGAATCATAATAGTTTTTTTTTTTTTTTTTCAAATACGAATTCATTTATTTATTTATAGGTGAACAATAATATTTACTTAACAAATTAGCATTTCTATTTGTGCATTATAAAATTTTCGTGTTAATATATTTTTAATATTCTTCAAATACATACTGCTACTTGAAGAGGAACTTTAGCAGATTAACTCCTAGCATCTAAAAGGGCGTATTACATAAATAAAAATGTAAAAGAAGGAGAAAGAAACCAAATAGAACAATAAAACACTCATATCATAATCATTTTTGCAAAACTCATTCTATTGAAGCACATTTAGGTTTGCAAAAATCAGTGATTGAGTGATAGTTTAATTGTATATATTGAGAATGGTGTATTTGACGATATTGAAAACGATGTAATTATAGAACGTTATCAACGTATGAAAATGCGTAGAGAACAATTGTAATAAGATATCAAATGCTTTAATTTTTTCACAATTTGACTATGCCCCCAACTAAAAATGTATGTGTCCGTCACAGTGTATATCATGGTTGGCAACACGTTTGACACTCTTTCATGTGACAGCAATTTGCACCAATGATTTTAAACGCATCAATCCCATCACTGCCAAATTCCTTCCACCTAGGGGAAAGTCATCCTTAGCGTCAATAAAAAATGTACATCTAACTTAATTCAGACTTTATAGCCTGCTTAGATGTTTGAATTGTTATTTTGTTTGGTTATATAACTTTTGTATATCACTCCTACCTTAAAAGAGTGAACCCTAGATTCACTGTTTATTTTTGTCACACGAATTTTCACACTTGACCTCTTTTCAATCTGGTTTTACTGCAGTATAGAGACATCTTTGTTGACTATTGCAGTTGAAATTATATAAATATCTTTTCCATATCTTCTACGGTATCTACTCGTGTTCTCTGTAATTTTCTTGCCCTAAGCTCACATTTTTCTTAGAAGAATTGCTGCTAACTAGCATAAATTCTTTAGATTTATTTTCTTAAATAGTTACCTGGCATTCTTGATTAATCAAGTATTGAAATATTTCTATCCGAAATAAGTAGGTGTTGTTAATTATTCAAGATTTTCAATTATTAATCTTTTCACTACTCACCCTTTCTCTCTGTTCTTCGAGGTATGATTGAGGATTTGGGGCTAAATAAATTGAAAAGAACCGAAAAATACAATGAGAACAAGGACGACTCAGGTACAAGTTTTTTGATCCAATCCTTTTATGGGAATTCTTTAGAAATTTTTGTTATGCTGGTTTTCATACGTTTAATTTGGTTTTCGATGTAATTTTTATTTGTTTTAGATCGTGTAATAGAAAATGAATTACTTACTAGAAAACGAATGATTTTTATGGAACTTTGATTTGATGAGTCTGATTTTATTTAAAAAAAGATCAATTTAATCTTGTTAGGAAAATTGCCAATTACTTACATTTTCTTCATATTTCATATTATTTAATTGTTTGAATGACAAAGGAAGATTCATTTTTGGTATAATTAGAAAAAGAAGACGACATTTAAAAAAAGAATCTCGACACACCGCTCCGCATTGTGCAGAGAGATTTTTTTTTCCTCCCTCTTTTACCAAGCCCCCATTGCCATGCCATTGAATATGGCACAAATTTGATTCCGTGGAAAGGCAGGCATGGAGCAAATATAGTGTAAATGAACTTATTTGCTATGCTTCCTCCATATTAGAATTTCAAGAACAAGTCGTGGAAATGTTTTTTGTTTTCTTTGTCAAGCAAATATATTGTGTAAAGGAACTTATTTGCTATGGTTGCAATTCTTGCAGGGTTATATTTCATTATGGGTCCTGTTCAATTGCTCAAAATCTATGGCATGTCTACTTGGTTAGCTTTTCCTCTCAAAATTTCAAGTTAGCAAACATGTTCCCATTGTTTGAAATTCCGACTTGCAGTCTCTGTGTTGAACTCGGAATTCAACTTTCAACTTTTTTGGTAAAACTTGGAATTTGAATTAATTGCAGATTTTCGTGATGTGGCTGGACTTAGTTATATCAAGAAATTAATGTAGTCTTGATAATTGTGGTTCTCTTTGCAGGTGAAGATAGTCTACAGATTAAAAAAGTATATTGTGCTTAAAAATGTCAGTTTGAGCTGTTTTGGTTGTGGCAGTGGATTCATCCAGAATCAAGTGCTCCAATTGCAAATGCTATGTATTCATGCAATAGCAAGTACGGAAATGTGGAAACTTCTGGTGGTCATGGGACATCTGGTGATACTGATGCCAGAAACCTTTTGAAAGGCGTGGTGACTATGGTGGATCTCGTAGTCCTTATGGTGGTGGTTACCGAGGTGATTCCAGCAATGGAAAAGTGGGGAAATGTGTATACTGCAATGTTCTAAAACATCACGATGACAATCAAATGAGATTCCTTATATTCTACTTGAATAATATAGCTGTTAGGTTTGAAAAAAAATGTTTCACCTCATACTTGTAAATAAATTGAATCTTATGATAGTATAATTTGTATACTACAATAAATTCTAACATAAATAGGATGTTCACATTTCTAATTTTGTATTACAAGAAATATATTAACATTATCGTAGTATATATATAACTTAGAGAAAAATGTATTTTATACTTTTAAAATATACAAGACATTATATGAATTACAGGATGATACCATAAATTATTGTTAACACTAGAATAAAAAATATTATTGTAAGCACTGAAGAAGAAGAAGAAAAACAGAAGGTTTGCGCACTGTGCACGCACAGCTGGAAGTGCATGCGAACACCGTGTCCGCAAGACCCTTTCAAGTTATTGTTTAATTCATGAACAGGGAAAAGCTCATGAATTGACATCAGAAAAGGAAAAAAAATATTCCCGACACGGTGTCTCTGCTAAAGGGGTCTATCGCAACATTTTAATAAGTAAATGTTGCTATTAGTTAATATAATTGAATTTTAGCAACATTTTATAAATAAATGTTGCAAAAAGTACCTTTCGCAACGTTTATTGAACGTTGCGAAAAGACATTTTGCAACGTTTAATAAAAACATTGCAAAAAGTTGATCTTCCGCAACGTTTAATAAACGTTGTAAAAATCAAACTTTTCGCAATATTCAATAAATATTGCGAAAAACACTTTTTGCAACGTTTATTCAACGTTGCAAACGATTCTTTTAACAACATTTAATAAACGTTGCGAAAAGTAAAAAAGGACTTAGACGAATTAGGTTGGGCCAATTTTTTTAATTGTGGACCGAGTTAAATGCCCGAAGTCTTTAGATTTACAAAGAATGCCCAATTCATTTATCTTTCTCCTCAACCTGGCTAGCTAGACTCTTCTCGAGGAAATGATTGAAAATACCCGGATGACCCGGCCAATTTTCCAAAATAGCCTTTGACCAGTATTAAAAAAAACGAAAAAACTAATAAAACTTAGAAGTCAAGTATTTTTCCATTTTTACCCTCACATGTGACTTGGAAGAGGAGAAAAAAAATTATTTACCAATGAGGAGCAAGATTGACGACTAAAAAACATGTTTTCAAATTTTTGTTGATTATTTTTGAAGAAATTGTTGTAGATATTGTATTAAGGATGAACTGTAATTTGGGTGAGTTTTGGGAGGTGGAGATCGTCGAAAATGGTATTCCCGGCGACTCCGCATGAGGGAGATGACTCCCCGATTTGCATCTGGGCCGTCTGGGCCTAGATTTTTTTTCATCTAGACTGTCTGGGCCCAGAATGGCCCAGTTGGTTTTTTTTCATATTATTTTAAATAAATATTGTATTTAATATTTCTTTTAAAATTAAATTCTAATTATTTAATTTAATATTAATTATAGTTTAATTTTGTCGTGAATTTTTAATTATTTATTTAATATTTCATTTAAATAAATAA
The DNA here is from genome assembly GCA_019097785.1 of Fraxinus excelsior. Lineage (NCBI taxonomy): Eukaryota > Viridiplantae > Streptophyta > Magnoliopsida > Lamiales > Oleaceae > Fraxinus > Fraxinus excelsior. The sequence goes on from CM032641.1 coordinate 3,584,696, forward strand.
TTAACTTATCAAAATAAAAAAAATTAAATAAACAATTAAATTTATTTTGTAAATAACTTGAAAAATTCACGAAAAAAGAGTTTGTAAAATATAAAATATTATTTAGTTATAAATAATAAACTATTAAATATTCGTTTGTTATTTAATATTCTATTAATTATAATTAATATTTATAAACAATTATAAATTATTTTTTAACAATGAAATATCAAGTAAACAATTAAATTTTTTATTTTAAATTACTTATTTAATTTGTTTACAAAGAATAAAAATGAACAATTAAATAAATGATTTCATTTAATTTTTTATTTAATTTGTATATTTTAATAGTTTGTCTAATATTTAGTTACAAAAAAAGAGTTTATTTAAAAATGAAATATTATTTAATTACAAATATTAAAATATTAAATAAAAAAATAAATTGTTTATTTAAATTTTATATTTCGATTGTTTGTTTAATATTTTATTAATAATAATTAAATATTATATAAACAATTAAAATAATTAATTTAATTATAAATTTTTCTTTTACAACGAAATATTAAGTGAACAAGTAAAACATTTATTTTAAATTACTTATTGAAATGGTTACAAAACATTAAATGAACAATTATAATAAACAATTTAAAATAAATTATTTCATTTAATAGTTTATTTAAATTTTATATTTCGATTGTTTATTTAAATTTTATTTTTCAAGTATTTATTTAATATTCTATTAAATATTATATAAAATATTAAATAAATTAATATTCAATTAACAATTAAAATAATAAATCATGAAATATTCAATTAAAAATTAAAATTAAAATAATAAAATTTTATTTAGTTGTAAATAATAAAATATTCAATATTCAATTGTTTATTTAATATTATACTAATTACAATTAAATATTATATAAAATATTCAATTGACGATAAAATAAGAAATAATGTGATAATCAATTAACAATTAAATTAAAAAATAATAAAATATTAATTACTCGATGGTTTATTTAATAATATATTTATTAATTATTTAATGTGTTTAGTATTCAATAGTTTGTTTAATATTTAGTTTCAAAAAATAGTAGTAATTAAATATTACTTAGTTATAAATAATAAATTATTAAATATTCAATTGTTTATTTAATACTCTATTAAAATCAATTAACTATTACATAAACGATAAATAATTTAATTTTCAATTAAAAACTAAAATAGGAAGTAATGAATTAATCAATTAACAATTAAAATAATACATAATTAAATATTATTAAGTTATAAATAATAAAATATTATTTAGTTATATATAATAAATATTAAATATTTGATTATTTATTTAATAATCTATTAATTTCAATAAACTATTACATAAACGATAAATAATTTATTAATAATTAAAAATTAAAAAAATAAATAATTAAATATTATTTAGTTATAAATACTAAAATATTATTTATTTATAAATATTAAATATTAAATATTCGATTGTTTATTTAATAATCTATTAATTTCAATAAACTATTACATAAACGATAAATAATTTATTAATCAATTATTAATTAAAATAAGAAATAATTAATATTATTTAGTTATAAATACTAAAATATTATTTAGTTATAAATAATAAAATATTAAATATTCGATTGTTTATTTAATAAACTATTAATTTCAATAAACTATTACATAAACGATAAATAATTTATTATTCAATTAAAAATTAAATTAGGAAATAAGGAATTAATCAATTAACAATTAAGATAATAAATTTAATTATATTTAAATAGTAAATAAACAATTAAAATTAGGAATTTAATTCTAAATTCTTCTTTTACAATGAAATATTAATTGAACAATTAAAACATTTATTTTAAATTATTGAAATTGTTTATAAAGCATTAAATAAACAATTAAAATAAATTATTTCATTTAATTGTTTATTTAATATTTTTATTTTAATAGTTTGTTTACTATTTAGTTACAGAAAATAGTTTATTTAAAAATAAAATATTATTTAGTTATAAATAATAAAATATTAAATAAACAAAATAAATGGTTTCTTTGAATTGTTTATTTAAATTTTATATTTCGATTGTTTATTTAATATTCTCTTAATTATAATTAAGTATTATATAAATATTTAAAATAAGGAAATGAATTGTAAATTCTTTTTGGGTAATTGTCGCAAAACGTCCCTACCTATGGCGGGTTGGGTAGAAAACGTCCCTACGTTTGATTTTTTGGTGAAGAATGTCCCTACCTTTGCATTTTCTTGCACAAAACGTCATTTTCACCCATTTTTAACATAAAATGACCATTATACCCTCATATATAAATAAGAAAAGAAAAGAAAAATAAAAAATAAATTGCAATCTACTTATCAACTTTTTTAAAAATACAAATTAGTCCAAAACTTATTAAAAATAACAAAAACACACCCTCCCTCTTCTCCTCCATCTCCCTCCACCACCTCCACCCTCAAAGCTAAACTTGGGAATTTTCGAACCAGACACCGACCGTAGCATTACAACCAAACAGCCGATAAAATTAAGTACTTGGAGCAGTGAGGGAGAGGTAAAATTATCGAACCATAATTTTTCGAAAAAAACCTCTCATGGCAACAATAAATCGAACTTGGTTTTGATCAAATTGGTGAAGACCCAAAATTGGAATAGGCTGGCCAGGTGATGAGGAGTCTAGTCCAGCTAGCCCCCCTCCATGAGTGCACCGGGCGGAGCTTGAAATAAAGTTCACAACTGCCGGATTCGCGAGCTGAGCGACTGGACCGTTTGCAACTTGAGATTCAGCTTGTTGGAGGACTAAAATGGATGAAATATTACCATGTGTAGGCTCGTCTGGATGAGGGGAAGTAGCCAACAGGGGTTCGCGATCATGAATGCTACCACCGGCGCCCGATTTCGCGTTTTCCACAGGTAAGGGCGAAATTGTCGTGACAGGCTTTGAGTAATTAGTTTGATGTGGTGTTTTTTGTGGTGGATTGGTGGCACATGAATGTGCATCTAGTGAAGAGCAGGTGGTCAGGGGTGGATTCCGGCATTGGAGTTGACCAGATTCTAGATTTTCGGCATTTTTCAACTTCCCAGGAAGATTTATATTTTTTCCGATTTCTTGAGATTTTGTGGTTGGAATTTCTTGATGATTGTTGGTAAATGATGCTAATGTTATAGGCTTTCCAATGATACCAAGATCAGGTGGTTTGGGAGGTCGATTTTTTTCGGAATTTTGGTACATTTTTTGCAAATCTAGAGAGAGGGGAGAGCATATAGCTGTTCTTTCAACCTCAAAGATCAAAGAGATGGTGTGTTTTTGTTATTTTTAATAAGTTTTGGACTAATTTGTATTTTTAAAAAAGTTGATAAGCAGATTGCAATTTATTTTTTATTTTTCTTTTTTTTTCTTATTTATATATGAGGGTATAATGGTCATTTTATGTTAAAAATGGGTGAAAGGACGTTTTGCGCAAGAAAATGCAAAGGTAGGGACGTTCTGCACCAAAAAATCAAACGTAGGGACGTTTTGCGTCAATTACCCATTCTTTTTTTACAATGGGATATTAAGTAAACAATTAAAATATTTATTTTAAATAACTTATTTAATTTGTTTATAAAGCATTAAATAACCGATTAAAGTAAGCGATTTAAAATATTTATTTAAAATTACTTATTTAAATGGTTTATAAAATATTAAATAAACCACTAAAATAAATTATTTCATTAAATATAATTAAATATTAAATAAACAATTAATAATATACTGATGAGTGCAATCAACTCATTAAAAAAATATCTTTTAGAAAAAGGTTGAATCCCAACATTGAAGGTCCCCCAACGCACTGTCCCTAGAGAATCGTGGATGAGGTAAATCGCGAGATGTGTCTCAACAGGCTAAGATACAAGAGCTGTCGTACCGGTGCCTACAAAGAATCAAATTCCAAATTTTGTTAAAGGTAGGAATTGAACCCTCACACTGCGGCTGCCAACTCAACTAAGATTACCTCACTCTTGTTATTTACACCACTAGGCTATGCCACGCGAGGGTAGGGGGGCAACAAATACCTTTAAATCGTAGTTTTTTTGCTCGTTCTTGAGCATTTTTTAGCGGTTTGATGTGTGTGTTCATGTCGTTTTGTAGTTTAAATACATTGGAGAAAATGACGTATTTTGGAGCATTAGATGGAGTCGTACATGATCATAAAAATTGAGAAATACATGGAAATAGCCAGAGTTAAATCATACCCTTTCCAAAATAGCCTTTGACCATTCAAAGGTTAGAAACTACCAAAAATACCCCTAAAAATAAAATTGATAACTAAGCCATTATAATTTTAAGAAAAGAACAATCAAGTGCTAAAAGAATTATAGAACTACAATTTTGTAGTGGATATACTGTTGTAATAATAGAACTCCATTAGTGGAGTATGAGATAATGAATTATGAAGATGCCAATAATCGAGCTTCATGTAGTTGTATAAATATAAGTCTTTGGGCTAAGATAGAGGCAGAATGAGTTAAAAAAATACTTGAGTTCTCAGACTGTGAGAAAATCAAAACATTTCTGTCTTTTGATATAATCCTTGTACCAATTTCAGAATATCAATAATATTCTATTTCTTTCATTGAAGAACGAGTTTCTAAATTTCCATTCTCATAGATTCTTAATAAATCGAAGAAAAATCTTCTGTCTTATTTTAACAACCAATTCAATTTTTTCGTAATCCAAGTCTAGGGATTTATGCTTGGAAACGACACATAGATGAAATATAGTCAAAACATTATCATATATCAACTTTCAAGTTGAAAAGTTTCACACCGGTTTTCAGCTTCATATTGAGACCAATTTTTGACATGGAAAACGATCGAATTCAAAGATGATATCTAGAGCAAAGTTGTAGCACTTTGAGTTAGCTTTTCAACGCATTTTGAATAACCTCAATTGAATATCAGCAGAGAAAGTTATGACCTAAAAACAATGTCAAACTCACCCTCCCCAGACTGCCCGGACGAGTGGGCCATCCGGGCCCCAACGGCTCGGACGTCTGGGCCATCCGGGCATGGGTTTTTTCTATCATTATGTCTTGGCATTTTACATATCGTAAATTTGTCTGTAATTATACATGCAGAAATTTTTTTCTCGTGTTTGTTAAAAATGATTATAGATCCATTTAAAATTATAAAATTTTTATATATCTATATCGAAATAAGATTTAAATATTAAAAAAATTTACTAATTTAACCGAAGCGAATTTAAAAATACGTAAACCGATTCCACTGATTGTTGTGAATAATATTTTCTTGTATAGCGTTTGATAAATTTATTTGTTTTCAAGTTTGAAGCAGATAAAAAATGAAATAATTTTTATCTGTGTTAGAGTAAATAGACAAAAAAAGTGATTTTGTTTTAAAATTTTAATTGAGAATGTTTGAAATTCTTTATAAGTTAAAAATAGTATTTTTGTCTTTTAAACAATACCATATATTTGTAATTGTATATTATTTTAAGGTTAGTTTTGTCTTTCAAGCGTGGGAAGACTACTGTGATGAATCTAAAAAAAATGGGCAAAGTCAAAAATGGTATGTCTGAGGGCAATTTAAAAACTACCCCGACTCTTCTCGTTGTCTTCCTTATACAGCCCTCAAACTCTATGATTCCATCACCTATGGCTCCACCTCCTCAATACAAACCCCAGCAGTGGATGCCACAGCAGTCGCAACAAATACAGTACCAGGTTCCTCCACCGTAATAGCCGACGGCGGGTACTACTACCAGCAACCACCACAGGCTGCGCCGACACAACATAGTAGTAAGTAGAACGATTTACTTCAGATCTTATATTATTCCATATACTGAATTAGAACAAGGAACCCATATTCTATTTATCACTATATCAGGCAAAAACCAATTCCATAGGCCTTAGTTGGAGTTCAGACTAGATATATACAGATTTAAAGGCGCCCTTCTGAAAATCTTGAAAGATCTACTTGGTTGTAATGCTAGATTTTTGGAATTAAACGTTTCTTTCATTAATTCTTTCTATGCTTTGGGTTTTTTTGGTTGGAATTTGAAATGTCCTTTTTTAGAGGGATCTACTTTTCACGGAGATTGGTGTGTTTCTTGATGGAACTTGGCTTGAAATTGAGGTGAATACTTTTAGGACTTCTGTAATTTTCTCTGTGGATAGATTTTCAAGTCTTGGTTTCATGGGTTACCTTTCTCTTAGTACAGAAAGGGACACCGTACGGCAGTAGTCTGTTCCGCTAGACTACCTTCCACATTTTCTCGATCGTGTCGGGATGAAAGTAAATTTGATTATAGTTTTAAGAAAGTTTGCAACATGAAATTGAACACAATGGAAATAACATCTTCATTGATTGCTAGAAAGCTGAAAATTACAATAGACGAAAGCAGGAAATTACAATGGCTAGTGTAGGGGGAAAACACTAGTAAGCTTGAAATGTTTGAAAGACCAATACCCCCTATAATAGACTTCGGAACAAAAACCCAAATGACAGGAGTGTTGACCTATGGTCATACCATATGTTTTGATTATAACAAACAACTCATGTTTATCTCTAACATTATCTTTAAATTGACATGTTGGCAAATTGAGTCTAAACAATTGAATGAGAAGTTATCAAGGAAGCTCAAACAAAGATTGATCAAGCTCATATGGGAAAAGCTTTACATCAAGCACTCGCATCAAATTCATCAAGATATTGTATCTAGGCCTCTTATAACTTGATTGTAAAGGTAAAACATTTTTAATTCTTAGCAATGATACTTCGAGCTCAAGAAATGGTTTTTCACACACTTGACACAAGTTACGTGATAAAAACGTTTGCACAAAATTACGCTCAAAATGAAAAGTTTTTCGAAACATATCTCTTATAAACTATCAAGACAAACTTATATTGAAAAATCGGGAAAAACAATATTTGCAAAACTAAATAAAAGGAAAAAGTAAATTTGTCATCCAGACGTCCGGATGGTGAACCGGACGTCCGGTTCATCAGCAACGGTAACTTTTTTGACCGTTCTGACAAAAGTGACTCTAACGGTAAGTTGGTCATCCGGTTCTGAACCGGACGTCCGGTTGGACAGAGACCTTGACGTTTTGCAACTATTATAAATACCAACTCATCTACTATTTTAAGATCATCCTTTTGAGCATAAAATTGCATACTACTTGAGTCTATATTTGATCTTACATAATTGCTCTTGAAAAATCTTTGATCAAAAACTAATTCTTGAAGATCATTCTCACATCAAAGATTTATACACAAAACACTTGAGCTTCGTTCATTGCTATCCATTAAAGTGTTTGCCTACTTCTCCTCTTACACTTAACCTTATACTCATTATTAGTTAAGAAGAGAAGTTTATCACTTGTAATATTCATTTGTGAATTGTGGGCCGTGTTGAGGTCTCGGAAAGCTCAACATTGTAAAATGATCGGTACTCCTTGGTTGTAAGTCACCGGAAGCGTTGTAAAAGGTTGGATTGCACCACAAGTCAATCAACATAGTAAAAAAGGCCTTGCTCGTGACGGAGAGCTCGGTAACGGGGGACGTAGATCATTGTGTTGGATCGAACCTCCATATCATATCGTTTGCATTCTCTAACTCTTTTACTTAACGCTATCATCTTGTGCAAACTTATTTCCCTTACATACGTATCTATTTGCATTTATATTGGTTTATTATTATTTGTGTGAACATTAGTTTTTAAATCTTATATTACTATCGAAAAAGTTTAAAAACCAATTCACCCCCCTCTTGGTTAGCCAATCTTGAGCTTTCAGGGAGTAGATATCATTTGGCTCTAGAATCATACTTTTTCTTTTCTATTTTCTAACTATTTTACGAATTAAATAAACTATTTACAACACGGGGTTTAAGCAAAGCTGCAGCCCGTGACACTTGGAGTAGGAGAATATGTTTTGGGTAAAGATGTTGATAACTCTTTTAAGGTTGGATAGTTTTAAATGAGTATTTTGTGGGTTTGTTTATGTCCTGAAGTTTTTGGCATGATCTCTCTGTTAGAGTGTCTGAGCTATGCTCCTCTAACAGTATATATTTTCTGTATACAAAGTTTCACTTTTTTTTTGGTAAATCAAAAGAAACCCAAAATTATGAAGAGCAAATATATTAATGGGTATATTTTCAACAAATTGAACATCTATGATCATTTTTGTTGGGTAATGGCAACCAATTCACTTCGGTGGTAATGTTATATATACTTTAATAAAACTAGTAAAAGATAATGGGGGAAAAGGGTATGTAGTACCGCTACCAGAAGACAAGTTTATAGAGATAGCACATTTTCACTTGTCCAACAAAAGAGTTACAGTAGAGAAATTACTATTCAATGCCTTTACGTGTTTGTTTAAAGCATCTATTGTTTCTTCATTGAGGTAATTACTAGCTGTGATGTTCAAGTTCCCAAAGTCAGGCACTTTGAATTCCTTCTCAATAGCCTGAAAGAATTGTCTGGTCTCACATGAAAGATAGGCAAGACCACCAGAGTCTAATCTAATACCTACTGCTTTGTACCTGAATAAGAATATATTTAGAAAAGATATCAAAAAGTAAGCCAAACAAATTTAAACCGATGTCTGTGGAAGTGAAACAGATGGCAACATGTGAAAATATGATTATCCAGACTGGTTATGAGGGTTCAGGTTAAGGTTCAGGCATTAGGGATGAAGCTAGGTGGCTTGCTAACAGACAACTTACTCAAAAGGTAAGCTGGGGCATGTACTTTGTTAGGAAAGGAGGAGAAATATTGAAAGATTATCCCTCTCCTTTGTACACACCTTGTGTATAAATTTATTAATAGAGCGGGCATTTCCTAATTGACATAATTCCTTTTTGCCTATACTTTGGAAGTTCAACTTGTGTACCTTGAAACTGTTTACCATTTCAAAAGTTCTGGACTTGAGAGATGGTATCTGGGTAGAACCTAAGAGTATAGCTTTGATGGTGTGCATGTATTCACTTCTATTCTTTCTTTTGACATGTTTATTGTACTCTCATCAGTGGCTCATTTTCCCCTGTTGCTTCTTTTTCTAATGGCAGGATGTGCAGCCTATAGATCGGTTTGTCGTGGAAGAGTATTTGTTGGATGTGATGTTGTTCTTAATTGGCTCGTTAGTACATGTGTTGACTCAACTCATTTTGTTCACTTAGTTCACATTAATTCTACAGTAGTTTCTGGTAAATGTTGGTTAGCTACTTAGCTGTCTTGGAATTAATTTTGGCATTTGAAATATGTTGGAAGTTGGAAAGGAGGATTGGGCATTCACACTTCTATTAAGCAGATATGCCCATTAGAGATACTTGAATTTCTTTTGCATTAAAATGGTATAGGGCTCCAGAGTTGATAGTATTCTAATGTTGTATTGATTCAAAAATGTATTTCAGCTATGCTCAGGAAATTCAAATGTTGTATCGATTCAATGTTGTATTGTATCACATTCTGATATTTTATTGATTCAAAAATTTGTAATGAAATTATCAATTTTTATGCAATTCCAAAATTTGTTCACAAGTGTCATTTTCAATTTTATTGGTCAATTACTATATATAACTGTAAAAAAAAAAAAAAAAGCTACAGCAACGTTGGAAAAACGCTGCAAAATGGTCTACTGCAATACTAAAAAATGCTGCAAAAGGATCTACGGCAATGCTGAAAAAACGTTGCAAAAGGGTTTTTCGTAACGGTGAATAAATGCTGCAAAAAGTCTTCCCTCAACGGCAATACCGACTTTCGCAACACACGCTAAAACACTGCAAAAGGTCTACCACAGCATTTTTTGGCCGTTGCAAAATGTCTTTTTTGGTGTAGTGAAAATCTTATCGATCCATACGTGCTACAAGAAATTTTTTTTATTTCTTTTTAAATGTCAAATATCCCAAGTGTGCAGCCTTTCCATGCAATAGGTTATCCTCTTCACCCCATGCTTGCTCTTCAAATTAGATGAGAAAGGCGATTTAATTTATTTGAGTATTATTCATTGTATTCTTGAATGACTTATGAGTCTTATTTATATGTGTAGTTGCAAGTATGTTGAGAATTGTTCAATAATAACATCTTTTATTCAATTCTTCCTCCTAAGCATCCTCACATTTTCCAATAAAGGGTGGGGGCAGGAATGACCAGTTAAGGGTTAGGTAAGTGAATGAATACTTTTTAACCTTTATCATTTTCCAATTGAGAACAAACAAAAAAGGAAAATATATTTTTAACCATCAATCGTTAACATTCAAGACGTTAACATTACCTTTAAAATAATATAACACGTGCATTGCACGGGCCAAAAACTAGTTTAGATAAAAATGAGACATGGAGAAGACGAAAATGTTAGTGGTGTCAAAATAATTGGGTCAGTTCAAATTGGCCCACCAATACCTAAGCCTAGCACATGCCCAACATGGGTCTTGTCATGGATTGGCCTGCCTTTCTAAATGTAGGCCTTCTTAATTGGATTGCGGGCTTTATGGCTCATTATTCCCAAAGAAATGAGAGTTCTTGGGAAAAAAAATCTCAAATGAATAAGTTTTATCTTGTTTTCTGAATGACTTTTAAACAGATAAAAATATCAATTATGCAACTAATCTATAATTAAAGTTTTCCATGTGCATTTTACGAAGTTGTGGGAATACATGCAATCTTCATTATTCGATATGTAAATCAACAGATATTCAAATTTTTTTTGGACCAATATAAAATTATAACGTGATCTGATACCGCTAGAATCAAGCCCAACACGGCTTAATTGTAGAGGGTAAGTCGGTCCATAACATGATTTATTGTAAACTCAGTTGTGCTTGACTTAGATATTTGATGTACCTAATTGATGCTGCCAAAAATCGTACCTGTTGAATTCCCGAGCTTGATGACTGAGAACGAACACGAACGAGATCTTCCGGTACCTGAAACAAAGGCGTCGAGGGTTGGCCACGTCGCCCCTCCGATGCTTAAGTCAGAGAGAGAATATAGAGTGTATATTTGCTGGAAAATATGTGTAAAAGCGTACCTGAATAATGAATGAAAGAGCCCTATTTATAGGGGTAGATAGTGTGGTTTGATTATGATTCATCTCCTTATTTTCGGAAACAATCGCTAAGGTAAGAGTTGGTCCCTAACTAGGAGACCAAACTTTCCTTATTGGAGATGTAGACTCCCTTATGGCTTAGGACTTCTAGGGTGAGGTGGTTATGGAGAACTAGGACTCTTTCCGGACGAGGGCTAAGGTTGTTCGAGTTAGGCCATTAGGTATATGCGTGTCTACCAACGACTGCTAAGGAGGAGGTCCCGAGCAGGTTAGGGGATCCGACCATGATGTGCCCGAGGACTGTGATTACCCCGAGGTGTAATGCCTCCAAGTTGGGTAATAGTAACGGATCATGACGTCGGGTTCGGGATGATCGGAAACCGACCCCATCACTAGCCCCCGTGCATCCGTGCCAGAGAACAATGCTCGAGTTTCTGGGATGTGATGCATTTTGGAGCTTAGTGGGAAGGTCGATGATCCCTGGGGAAAGGCAAGGTCATTACTGTGATAGTCATGATCAGGCCATGTAGGGGACATGATCAGGCCTCGAAAAGGCATGATCTGCCATGTGGGTGGCATGATCAGCCTAAGGCATAGCATTATCAGGCTCAAAAGAGGCATGATCAGGCTTTGAAAGGGAATGATCAGCCATGTGGGTGGCATGATCAGCCTAAGGCATAGGCATGATCGGGCTCAAATGAGGCATGATCAGGCTTTGAAAGGGCATGATCAGCCATGTGGGTGGCATGATCCGCCTAAGGCATAGGCATGATCGGGCTCAAATGAGGCATGATCAGGCTTTGAAAGAGCATGATCAGCCATGTGGGTGGCATGATCCGCCTAAGGCATAGGCATGATCGGGCTCAAATGAGGCATGATCAGGGATTGAAAGGACATGATCAGCCATGTGGGTGGCATGATCCGTCTAAGGCATAGGCATGATCGGGCTCAAATGAGGCATGATCAGGCTTTGAAAGGACATGATCAGCCATGTGGGTGGCATGATCCGCCTAAGGCATAGGCATGATCGGGCTCAAATGAGGCATGACCAGGGATTGAAAGGGCATGATCAGCCATGTGGGTGGCATGATCCGCCTAAGGCATAGGCATGATCGGGCTCAAATGAGGCATGATCAGGGATTGAAAGGGCATGATCAGCCATGTGGGTGGCATGATCAGCCTAAGGCATAGGCATGATCGGGCTCAAATGGCGCATGATCAGGCTTTGAAAGGGCATGATCAGCCATGTGGGTGGCATGATCAGCCTGTGAGGTGGGCACGAACACCCTTCGAAATAGGCATGGTCAGCCTCTGAGATGGGCAAGATCAGCCTGTGAGGGGCATGATCGTGCCTTTGAGGTAGGCAAGATCAGCCTATGAAGGGCATGATCGTGCCTCTGAGATAGGCAAGGTCAGCCTGTGAATAAGAAGCTGCCACGTGGCCTCGATTTTCGAGCCGAGGCTTCTTTCTTTGGATGCTTGCCACGTGTCCAAAGATGAACGATGGAGATTAAGGGGCTCTTCAACTTCTCTCTCTCCTTATAAATACGTCCCTGTCCCACATCATTTGGCACTTTTCACTCTCACAAGGTACCTCGGACCACCTCGGGTTTTAGTCTTAAGGTAAGGCCTCGTGACTTGTAGATTCTTTAAGTTTTTATTTATATTAAGAAAATGTCTAGTGGATCCTCGCGATCTAGCCCGACCCCCGATGATGTGCATTCTATAGTCCCGGTGGCCGTTCCTCTAAGTAGTCGGCCACCTATAGGTTTCCCCGACATTAGCTCCCGATATAAAGAGCACGAGGTCGTCAAAATCGCGAGAGAGTATGGGTTAATGCCTTTGTGCGACGTTAGGGCCCCCGGTCCCGAAGATAGAGTATCGAGTGCTCGGGATGGGGAGATAGTGGTTTTCAAAGATAGTTTAAAAGGGGGGATGAGGTGGCCCCTCCACCCTTTCTTGGTTGAGTTCCTGGTCGAGCATGAGATGTGCCCCGGGCAACTCGTGCCGAACGGGTGGAGGATGATTACATACTTTTTCATAGCTTGTCGCTCCCTGTCCATAGTTCCGAGGCTCGACCTCCTGAGGATGGTTTTCGAGCTTAAGTTCCTTCCCGGTTTCAACTGTTTCGTTTACTTATCGACCCGGGGTAGGTTTAGGATCCCGAAGATGCCGAGCTCCCTTAAGGGGTGGAAGGCGAGGTACTTTTTTGTGTCTCCTCAGAATCTCGACCATCCTTTTAGCCCGAGGCTCGTGGTTCCTGATACTGCTCGTTTTAACGAGGACCAAGCGTATTTTGAGGTGCTCGAGAGGGATAGGCAGATGTTGGAGGACCTCGAGCCTTTAGCCTATGATTTGGACCACCTCCTCGGTGATGATATCCTCGACCTTGCCAATGTGAAAGGCGTCGAGGGTAGGGTGTCCCGACCCTACATTTTTAACTATTCACTGATTGTGTCGTCGGGAAAATAACTTGATTTTGTTCTTGTTTTGTTTTGCAGAGCTCGAGATGACTTTTGACCCCGCCGCCCTTAACGCTGCAGCCTCGAGGAAACCCCAGGGGCCTCAAGCCCAGGTTTCGGGTTTGAAGAAGGGGAAGAAGAGGCCCCGAGAACAATTTCCCACAATCGCATTGAGGGGCCCTGGAGAGTCCTCGGCTCGACGTGAGCAAACCCCGAGATCATCGCCGCCTCCACCGCCGACGACTGGAAAGGGGCCTTCGGCCCCCAGGGGCACTCCCGAGGTTGTTGATCTCGAAGATGAGATCGTGCCTCCCACTGGCTCGATGCTAGAGGATTACAGAAGATGCACGCTAATCCCGAGCATTGTGGGTAGGTACCGGATAGACGTCGAGGTTGTCGCCGGGATCGAGACTCTGGAGGCGATGACTGTGAAGGTAATGATTAAGTTTCTTCTATTCTCGAGCTCGGTCTTCGTTCTTATGACTAATCATCGACCTTTTGGCAGACGTTGAGCATTGCCCGAGGATTGGCGCTGAGGGGAATGGATGATTCCCAGAAGACAGCCGACCTCGTTACAGCCATTGAGCGTCGGGAGAAGAAAATCGCTGATCTCGAGGACAGTTGTCGTGCCAAAGACCAGAGGATGGTTATCCTCGAGGAGGAATTGAAAAGGGCTCGTGATGAGCTCGGGGTGATCAAGGATGAAGCCGAGGATGCTAAGCTTGAGCTCGAACAAAGAATCAATGACTTCGATGCCAAGTGGATGAAGCTCGAGCTCTTGCCATTGAGGATTTCAAAAAATCCGAGGAAATGGCCGAGATTAAGGGCGACTACGCGCTCGGGTCATACGGATATGCCTTCAAACAGGCTCGGGCATACCTCCGAGCCAACCTTCCCGACGTTGACCCGAACACTTGGCGTCCCGTTCCCGAGGTTACAAATGGCCTCGACCTTTCGGTTTCGGATGGTACTATGATCGAGGATGACGCCGGGGATGAGGACGGAGACGCAGTGGACCAGCCCGGGAATAACGACCTCGATTAGCGTAGTCCTTTTTCCTTTTTGTTTTTGTGTTGATTGTGTATTGCCCGAGGAGGGCCGAACAATATTTTGTATAATTTCGTTGTGTATAATTCCCGAAGTTACTTTGAATCGTTTTCTATCCCGATCTTTTGAATTTTCATATAACTTGTATCGTTTCAGTCAATTTCTCGACGTTATATCGTAACCCATCGAACAAACAAGTTAAAATCCCGAACAATTTGTTAGAAACTTATAAAACCCGAAGTTGGACTCATAAGAACGAGGATGTTTTGTTAGACCGAGCGTCCCTCGGGAGAAACGTGGATAACTAACGAACCCGAGCTTATTGAAACTCGAGGACTAATTTAATCTAAACTTTGCCTGGGTGTGAACCCGAGCTTGCAGAACCTCGATGACAAGAACCGAGCTTAACGAAACTCGAGGACTTAATTAATTTAAATTTTGCATAGGTGTGAACCCGAACTTCATTAGAGCCCTAAGCTCGATGATTTGGATTAGCAATTCTCGAGTGTGCCTGCGCGTGACAGGGCTTTGAGGAGAGCATGCCCGTAGCATGTCTCGAGGGTGCCTGCGCGTGACAGGGCTTTGATGAGAGCATGCCCGTAGCATGTCTCGAGGTATGTCCACGACTTGTTTGAGGTGATTGCTCACATTACGTCATGGGGGCCCGCTAGCTTGCGGACTTTTTTGGAGAGCATGCCCGTAGCATGTCCCGAGGTATGCCCATGACTTGTTTGAGGTGGTTGCTCATATTACGTCATGGGGGCCCGCTAGCTGCGGGACTTTTTGGAGAGCATGCCCGTAGCATGTCCCGAGGTATGCCCATGACTTGTTTGAGGTGGTTGGTCATATTATGTCATGGGGGCCCGCTAGCTGCGGGACTTTTTGGAGAGCATGCCCGTAGTATGTCTCGAGGGTGCATATGCGTGACAGGACTTTCGATGAGAGGATTTCTGTTGGGGCATTTTGCCCTAGTTACTTAACATAGACTTTGCTCATGTTCTGGAACAGGAATGGGCTCACAGGCCTTGATAAATTATTGAAAGTAACAATGTGCGGGGCATACGAGCCCGAATAAAACTAAGCAAATTAAGAGATGCGTAGGGCATGCAAGCCAAAAATTAAAAGTAAACTAATATATTTAAAATGGGCAAGGTCATGACTTTTACTTGTGATAGATCTTGAGGTTGTCAGCATTCCAAGGCCTTGGGAGTGGTCTTCCCGACATATCTCTCAAGCTGTATGCTCCACCCTGAACTTGTCGAATGACTTCATACGGCCCTTCCCAAGTCGGTCCGAGCTTGCAAGGCATATGGCCTGCGGCCTCGGCCTTTCTGAGCACAAGGTCTCCAGTCCTGAATCTTCGGGGTCTGACTTTGCTGTTGAAGTACTTGGTCGTTCTATGTTGGTAGGAGGCCACTCGAAGCGCAGCTTGTGTTCGTACTTCTTCCAACAGGTCGAGGTGTTCAGTGGTATGTTGCCCGGCCTCCTCTCCTATACACTTTAGTGATGGTAGGTTAACTTCAATGGGCAAAGTGGCCTCTACCCCAAAGGCTAGCATGAACGGGGTTTCTCCGGTGGTCGTCTTGTGTGAAGTTCGGTAAGTCCACAGTATAGAGGGTAGCTCGTCGGGCCAGTTGCCATGGGCCCCTTTAATCCTTGTACGGAGGTCTTGCAAAATGATCCTGTTCGTGACTTCGGCCAAGCCATTGCTCTGAGGGTGTGCGACAGATGTTAGACGATGATTTATCCCAAGGTTGGTGCAGAAAGTCTTGAACTGTGCATTATCAAATTGTCTTCCATTATGGGTTATGAGCACCTTGGGTATCCCGAATCTACATATGACGAACTTCCAGATGAATGCTCTTAGCTTGGGTTCTGATATAGTTGCCAGGGGCTCTGCTTCCGCCCACTTTGTGAAGTACTCCACAGCTACGGCCACGAACTTCAGCTGCCCTCTTGCCATAGGGAAGGGCCCGAGGATGTCTACTCCCCACTGCTCGAAAGGGGCCGAACAGTGTATGGGCGTGAGCTCTTCCGCAGGGGCATGAATGATGTTACCAAACCTCTGACACTTATCACACTTTCTGACATACTCTGAGGCATCCTTCTTCATAGTCGGCCAGTAGTATCCATACCTTACGAGTTTGAAGGCTAGAGCTCTAGCCCCCTGATGATTTCCACATATTCCTTCGTGGACTTCTGTCAGAGCATGTGCAGACTCGGAGGGTTTGAGGCACCTGAGGTAGGGAAGCGTAAAGCTTCTGCGAAAGAGGACTCCCTGGATTATGCAGTATCTCGGTGCTCTGGATCGGATGCTCCTAGCTTCTTTAGAATCATCGGGGAGGTTTCCGTTAGTAATGAACTCAACTATGGGATCCATCCACGACGGCTCATTATCAATGTCCATGACTACTAGTTCCTGGCTGATGCTAGGTTCCGTCACTGTTCTGATGTGGATCGTCCTGTCAAGACCATCCACTCCCATGAACACAAGTCTTGACAACGCATCCGCCTTTCCGTTGTCGGCCCGGGCAATCTTCAAAATCTGACAACCCTTAAATCTTCTCTGTAGATCATGCACCTTCAAACAGTACATGCCCATCTTCCCGTCCTTCTTTTCGAATGTTCCTTCGATCTGTCCTACCACGAGTTGTGAATCGCTAAACAGCTTGACGTGCTCGATTCCCAAGTTGCTCGCAAGTTCAAGAGCAATGACCACGGCCTCGTATTCTGCTTCATTGTTGGTAGCCTCAAATTCGAACCTCAGAGCACATTGAATTTCGGTTAATTTGTCGGGACTGTTGATGATGACACCTGCACCCGAGCCCGAGGAGTTAGATGCTCCATCAACGAATATTTCCCATACATCCCTGCTTGTGGTCGGGTTATCCTCCGGCCCCCGAGGCCTTGGAGTGAGCTCCGCGATGAAATCTGCTAGGACTTGTCCTTTGATGGAGGGCCGGGGTTTGAACTCTATGTCAAATTCACTGAGCTCTATTGCCCATTTCAGCAGTCTCCCTGAGACGTCCGGTTTTTGAAGTATTTGTTTAAGTGGTTGATCGGTGAGCACAATAATGGGGTGCGCCTGAAAATATTGACGTAGCTTCCGAGCTGCCACAATTAGTGCCAGGGCAAGCTGTTCAGCCAGTGTGTACCTTGTCTCTGCGTCCAACAATACTTTGCTTACATAGTAGATGGGTTGTTGACCCCTCTTCACTTCTTTCACCAGTACCCCACTGACTGCATTCTGGGATACGGCCATGTATAAGTACAACGTGTCCCCAGGTTCGGGTCTCGTGAGTACCGGGGGTGTGGCCAACGCTTGTTTGAGTTCCTGAAAAGCTCTCTTGCAATCCTCATTCCAATTGAAACTCTGATTTCCTCTTAACGCTTTGAAGAAAGGAAAGCACCTGTCCGCCGCCCTAGACATGAACCTATTCAACGCTGCAACCCGACCTGTCAATTTCTGGACCTCCTTCCTATTCCCGGGTGGTTCCATGGTCATTAAAGCTCGTATCTTGTCCGGATTGGCCTCAATTCCCCTGTGAGTGATCATGAAACCCAGGAACTTTCCTGATGCCACCCCAAAGGCGCACTTGGTTGGGTTTAACTTCATCTGGTATTTTCGGAAAGTCGAGAATACCTCTTCTAGGTCGGAAATATGTTCATTCTCTCGCTTACTTTTGACCACCATGTCATCAACATAAGCCTCAATGTTCTTCCCGATTAGATCTGCGAAGACTTTGTTGATGAGCCTCTGGTATGTCGCCCCTGCGTTCTTCAAACCGAATGGCATGACCTTATAGCAGTAGATGTCAGAGTCGGTTATGAATGACGTCTTCTCTTGATCTTCCTCAGCCATGAGAATCTGGTGATATCCTGAGAAAGCATCAAGAAAGCTATACAACTTATGGCCTGAGGTACTGTCTACCAAATTGTCGATCCGAGGTAGAGGATAACTGTCCTTTGGGCACGCCTTGTTGAGATCTGTGAAATCAATAAATACTCTCCATTTACCATTAGCATTCTTGACAAGGACAACGTTGGCGAGCCAGTCTGGATATTGGACCTCCCTAATGAATTGAGCATTGGCGAGCTTGTTGATCTCCTCACGTATTACCTCCCGTCTTTCCGGCGCGAATTGCCTCTTCCTTTGCTTTACCGGCTTCGCGTTAGGCTTCACATTGAGTCTATGGACCACGACTTTGGGGTCTATCCCTGGCATGTCTTCTACCTTCCAAGCGAATACATCAATGTTGCGGGACAAACACTTGATGAGTTCGTCTCTCAGAGCGGCGTCAATATCCCGACCAATGGTTACCTTTTTACCTTGCTCGAGCTCGACCTCCACCAAATCTTCTACCGGGGCAAGTCTACCATGATGCTCGAGCTCGAGCTCAGGTGTTGTCAGTTGCATGACGTCAGTGCTCAACCCCTGAATGCTTGAGATGTAACACTTCCTTGCTGCTGCCTGGTCGCCACGTACAACCCCTATGCCATGATTCATTGGGAATTTCATAGCAAGGTGGAAAGTGGATACAATGGCCCTGATTCTGTTGAGTAACGGTCTTCCCAAGATAGCGTTGTATGGTACGGAGGTCTGTGCTACATGGAAAGGCGTTACCTCCGTCACCTGTTTCTGGCCCATGCCCAAAGTCAGCGGAAGGTCGACGATCCCTTCCGGGATGATTGTTCCACCCCCAAATCCTTGTAGCGGGGTCTTGACCATCTTGAGTTGGTTGGCAGAAATTCCCATCTTCTTGAAGGCTTCCTGGGACAATACATTGGCGGCACTTCCATTGTCTACGAGTATCCTCTTGACTTCAAAATTGGCTATGATGGCAGATATGACTAAGGCATCGTCATGAGGAAATGTTATGCCTTCCAGGTCCTCTACTCCGAAGGTGATGTCCTCAACTTTGGATGGAACCGTCTCCCGGGCAAATCCCTGCTGCCGAGCATACTGTTTTCTTCTATTGTTTGAGTCTCCCCCCGACGCTATTCCTCCAACTGTGATGTTGATCGTTCCCGCAGTGGGTTTGGTATCCCCTCCTGAGTTCGACGCCCTACCTTTGTTGTAATCATTCCTCGGACGTTTGTCATTTCCAACGTATGTCCTCAGATATCCCCTCTTGATCAATGCCTCGATCTCCCGCTGCAACATTATACATTCTTCTGTGGTGTGCCCATGATCCCTGTGAAAGTCACAGTACTTGCTATTGTCCCTTGCCTCTGGGGGAAATCGCAACCTGGGAGGCCATTTAAGATCTTTCATGTCTCTGATCTCCATCAGTATATTGGACTTCGATGTGTTCAGACGGGTAAATGGCTTAGGTGGTCCTTCCTGTCTTGGCTTTCCCCGAGCATGATCCTGTAGCGCACTAGGCTCGTGTGACCTCTTAAATTGGGATTTCTCAGAGCTCGGGGTGGTCTTCATAGCCTCCTCCATGTTGATATATTTCTCCCCTCGGGTTAGGAGCTCTGTTACCGACTTCGGGGGTGTCTTAGATAAAGACATCCTGAAGGCCTCACACCTTACTGCGTATGTTAAGGCCGAAACAGCAGCTGTGATATGGAGGTCGAGTATCTGTAGCCTTTCCTTGTTAAATCTCGCCATGAAGCTGCGCAGGGTCTCATTAGGCCCTTGGCGGAGCTGCATGAGGGTAGCCGCTGTTTTCCTGATGCGCTTGCTGCTGGCAAAGAATGCGGAAAACTTTTCGGCAAGGTCAGAGAATGATGATATGGAGTTTGGCTCCAACGTGGCGAACCAATCCCTAGCAGCATTGGTTAACGTTTGAGGGAAGGCCTTGCACATTACTTGATCCGGTGCAACCTGTAAGTTCATGACATCTGTATAGACATTCAGATGGTTGATGGGATCGGTTGTCCCATCGTACTCCTTTATGCGAGGGAATTTGAACCTGTCCGGGAGCGGGTATGAAAGAACCTCTGGTGTGAATGGAGTGTTAGGGGCGAACCCCGCCATTCCTTTGGTATGCTGTTGTAGTCCTGCCGTAATTCCATCTTGTATGATCCGTGCGAATTCGCCCGAGTCCATGGTGACCAATCTCGAGGCCGAGGCATGAGGAGGTATGCCCGAGGCCCCAGACCCACCATTGTCGTGGGCATCACGGATGTCCCGAGCTCGAGCATCAGCCACGACACCTCCTTCCGAAGCCGGAATTTGCATGTGTGCTGGTGCTGAAGCTTGGGGGGTGTTTCCTTGGCTGAGTAGCTGGGTCAAGGCCGCCACTTGTTGACGCAGCTCCTCGAATGCTCCAGCAGTAACCATTGCGGGTGGGGGATCTGACGCCCCTGGGGCTCCTTCCTGATGAACTTGAGGATCCACCGCGGGCAATTGGTTTGGAGCGGTTGAGCTTGCGAGAGGAAGACCTGAACGTGTATTCACCATGACTTTTGGTAGCGTTTCCCACAGACGGCGCCAAATGATGCTGCCAAAAACCGTACATGTTGAATTCCCGAGCTTGATGACTGAGAACGAACACGAACGAGATCTTCCGGTACCTGAAACAAAGGCGTCGAGGGTTGGCCTCGTCGCCCCTCCGATGCTTAAGTCAGAGAGAGAATAGAGAGTGTATATTTGCTGAAAAATATGTGTAAAAGCGTACCTGAATAATGAATGAAAGAGCCCTATTTATAGGGGTAGATAGTGTGGTTTGATTAGGATTCATCTCCTTATTTTCGGAAACAATCGCTAAGGTAAGAGTTGGTCCCTAACTAGGAGACCAAACTTTCCTTATTGGAGATGTAGACTCCCTTATGGCTTAGGACTTCTAGGGTGAGGTGGTTATGGAGAACTAGGACTCTTTCCGGACGAGGGCTAAGGTTGTTCGAGTTAGGCCATTAGGTATATGCGTGTCTACCAACGACTGCTAAGGAGGAGGTCCCGAGCAGGTTAGGGGATCCGACCATGATGTGCCCGAGGACTGTGATTACCCCGAGGTGTAATGCCTCCAAGTTGGGTAATAGTAACGGATCATGACGTCGGGTTCGGGATGATCGGAAACCGACCCCATCACTAATCATCCTTGATTCTGACTATTCAACACGTTTTGACTCTATACATGAACTCTCAGTTGAGCCAACACATTGATGATTTGGCTTTTTAGATTATCAATCATTCAGAATTCCCATTCCACATGTAGAAATGCAGAACCTCCTACACAATTTAGTATAGACAGCCATATGTAAAGATCATTTATGATAAATTAGTTCTGAGCCTTTAATCGATCAAATATTATTCAGCGACTAACCACTTAATAATCAAGATTCAACATGGGGTGTGAATTCAAGAGCAGGAATTTGTTTCCTTGGACCAAAATTATCAAAGAAAGTGAAATCCAATTACTCAACATACTAAAAATCCCAATAAAGTCCTAGAAAGATACTACCAAAGGAGAGTGGCACTATGCCTGAAGGGAAATAACGTAAAAACACATTATTGTTTTTTTTTTCCCTACCTTTTTCGGTTCAGATAAATGTTTCTTAGTAGACATAATAAATTAATCCAAATATTAATACTATATAAGATTGGTCGCATATATACGTGCTGATAAATGCATTTTGTTATATCGTGAAGTGCTGATTTTCTTTTGTTTCGGTGTCAGACTCGTATCTAAGCAATTGAAAAGGAAGAAGGACAAAGTCGAATGAAATTTATGATTCTGGGATCAAATTCCACAAACTCAAGGACTAAATTTCACTATTTTAAAAGAATTGAGGACTTAAAGAAAATAAAGCCTTAATGGGCATTGAGATTAATAAAGGGAAGCGGGTTGTTGAGATATATATACACGCATACATGGATATTTGGGGGCGGCTGAAGGAAGAAATAGGAAAGGCAGAAGAAAGAGTTGCGGCTGAAGGGAATAAAAAAAAAAGACAGTGGCAGCAGAAGAAAAAAAAAACTCAAGATTTGTTGTACAATAATTCATCGATAATTTGTGCAAGGGATTTGTGAATTAGCCCTGGTTTGAAGCCCATTTTGAGGATAATAAAAATTTTAGAATAGTGATTTATGTGAGAATATGTGGTGGAAAAGTGATGAAAAGTTTTTTATTTGTGTGTAATATTATTTTATTTGGAGAATGTGTGGTTGAAATGAAGAATAAGAATGAGAATGAAAAATTAATGGGTGTCAAACGGGGGCTTAATCACGTCCCGTCAATTTCTCAATGAAGTGGTTCGAACTCTATATATTTAATTTCGACATTATTGTTAGGCTACATTATTTTGTGCATGGATTAAGACAACTTATATCAAGAACCTTTGATGTTTGAACCTTTTTTTTTTTTTTTTTTTTTCATATTAAAGCATGTTTTCAATTATTGAATTATTGATATGAATTTATTTTTCTCTACAATTATATATGCAATAGTTGTATGAGTTTTGTGGCTCGTTTTTCCTTTGAAAGATTGAAAATAAGTTAGACATAGTGTCAATTGTTATAGAGTTCGATAGAAAATAAAAATATGCTGCTATTTTTTATATGATATTTAAGTATTCATAAATTTTTAATGTATTTTTATATATTCAGATCCGTTATAGAAGTATAGTTAGGTCGCATGTAAGAATATGTTTAATTCTATTCGAGATAGATTATTAAACAAATATTGGTTTTCATAATTGAATAGTATTGTCAAATTTATAATTTCTAGGATTAAAGGAGATTGACATTTAATTATAACCTCGCATCGATTTTAGTTAATTTAGGTGTTGCATTCATAAATAGATTATTTAATTTATAAGAAAAATTACACATTTCAATTGTCTCGGAAAAGATTAAATTAATTCGAATTTGAACCGATACAAACTCTATGAGAACGATATTTGGACTCAAAATTTATTTTACTACTTGTTAACGAATTATACACTTACGGTATTTTACACGAACAATATTTTTCGTGACACATGCAAACTCTTGAATGGGATGCAAGGGATTAGTTCTACACAAAGGTAACCTCTCCTTTATATTATACAAATTTGAAGCAGTAGCGCATGTACTGTACTTCTATGTAATTAGTGCCATATGAAGTCCCTTTGCCATTTTATTGTTTCGACTTTGCATACAATAGTCATTCTTCACTTGCAATTCACCGACTTGAACGTTAGAGTGTAATACAGTAAATGACATGTTATTATAAAGGACTTTCAGTAACAAGAATGAGCCATTAGGATTCAAGAAACATCAACGGAAAACTCAAACAACAAGGAGAGCAAAATTTAAATATTTATAGATATTCGTAAAAGAGAAAAAAATATTATTTTTTTACCACATTTTATGGGATCCATCACCTCATAATCTCAAAAAATTTTGTCAAACAGACGGCCTAAAATGAAGTTTTCCATTTACTTTTAATGATCTACATTCTTCTGACATCCACTTTATTTTTAACTGTACATTTTGTAAGACTCGCCACCTTATAATCTTAAAAACCCTTTTCAAACAAGTACTTAAAAACGAAGTTTTCCAAGTTATTGTCCAAAATAGTAATGTTAACCTTTTTTTTCCATAGTGGTACACTTGTTAACATCCCAAATGTCCTGTCAAGCACAAGGCCATGGGTCCTATCAGGGGCGGACCCAGGATATTTGTCCAGTGCGGACGGTATCAGTAAAAAAGAAAAAAGAAAATTACAACACAAACATTATACTAAAATGAAATACCTTACAATTGTTCTTTACGAGTTTTCATACTTTGATATCTTTGTACAATCGCTTCATTATCAATCTTTAAGAATATGTCTTTCTCCACATAAACAATAAGGCGATCATTCATCCACTCATCTCCAATTCGATTGCACAATCTATTCTTCACAATGTTCATGGTAGAAAATACCCTCTCTACCGTAGCAGTAGCAATAGGAAAAATTAGTGTCAAAGTCAAAAGTTTGTAAACCATTGGATATGATTTGCTCTTATTTGTCAAAACTAATTGTTGCGCGAGAGTACTGAGACCATTTAATTCTTCAAACTATTTGTTAGAGAGAACATCAAAAATGTAATTATCAAGTTGATCATCAAGTGTGAAGAGATCTACTTCTGAAAAATCTTGTGGATAAAACTTAACAAGTTGAATCAACTTTCTTCTATCAAAAGCAGAGAATGAATTTTGTGGACATAGACAAGCTACACAAAGGAGCAACTCGGTATTTACCTCTGAAAAACGATCATTCAATTCTTGAAGTTACGTATCTATGACAGAATAGAATAAATCTACCCGAAAGTGATGCAAGTTGGTCATTTGTGGAGGATTACGATGAGGGCGACCACCATGTGCAGAACGCATAAACATTGCATCCATGTTTGGGATATTGATATAATGATGCTCACAAAAAGAAGAAACATGTTGCAAGTAAGAATCCCACCCATCATCTCCCATAAGTTGGAGTCTCTTTTTGCAAATTTTCACTATGTCCATTGCATTGACAATGTCTTGATCTTTCCTTTGTAATGCTTTTGACAAATCATTTGAAATCCCCAAGATACTTCTCATTAAATGTAGATTAAATGCAAAATCAAACGATTGAATTGACTCCAATAAATTAAATGCATCATTTTTTTTATCACAAGTACTTGATCCATCTTCTTCAATTATTCCAAGTACATCAATAACAGTCGTAAACATGCTAATTAAGCTAACCAACGAATTATAATGTGATCCCCAGCGAGTATCACCTGAACGCTGAAGAGTGGTTTCTTGATTAAGGCCCCGTCCACTTAAAATATCACCATTCTCCAATGCTCCAACAATAAAATCCGATTGTTTATCTCGAAAAAGATCACAACGTTTAGCAGATGCTCCAACATTGTTTATCACGTTTGCAACCACACAAAAGAAATTAGTAATCGGTCTATTCTTCTTTGCTACAACTACAAGAGCTAGTTGAAGTTGATAAGCAAAACAATGAATGTAAAAAGCACAAGAGTTCTCATTTAAAATGAGTGTTTTGAGACCATTGAACTGACCTTGCATATTACTTGCCCCATCATAACATTGTCCCCGCAAATTAGAAATGCTTAAGTTATATCTAGAAAATATCTTATCAATAGCAGCCTTAAGTGAGACAGCTGTGGTAGTGGACACGTGTTCAAGACCTATGAAACGTTCATTTACAAGCCCATTTTTCACATAACGTAACACAACTGACATTTGCTCCTTCATTGAAACATCACGAGATTCATCAACTAAGATAGCGAATAATGAATCACCAATATCTTTGATAATAATATTAATCGTTTCAGTAGCACAAGCACTTACTATATCCTTTTGTACCTTAGGGGATGTTAATTTGCAATTTTTTGGTGCATTTTCAAATGTCACTGCCTTAACCTCATGATTATGATCAGACAGAAATTCTAATTGAACTAGAAAGTTACCTGGATTCAAAGAATTCTTAGATTCATCATGGCCCCGAAATGAATGCCCTTGCCTCAACAAAACTCGAACACAATCAATTGATGCAATAAGACGGACACAATATTCATTTTTCATTTGTTCTGACTGCTTGAAGAAAACCGTTTAAATGTGTTGTTCTTGATTCATTAAAGATTCACACTTAATGCGAGCTTGATTATGTGAACTGTTATGCTTTCCAACATGAGTACTAAGCCTCTTTTTATCTTTCTAATACGTGAATCCTTCACCAACAAATGAGTCGTTTCCACTTTGTTTCCCGCTACTTGTTTTAAAAAGATAACAATACAAGCAAAAAGCTGCCTCTTTTGCCACGCTATACTCCAACCAATCTTCAATCTCGTTAAACCAAGAAAGATTGAATCATCTAGATTCTTTTTCTCCAAATTGTCTTTTCTTAAATTCATGGTTAAACGGCTGACAAGGACCCTTTTGCATATATGCTCTCCGAACTTGATCTCTAATGTTAGAATTGTAATTCAAGATTGGAATCCTTAATCCAGGATCGGTGGGAAGGTGTGTAACATCAAAATCGTCTCTATTTGACGTCTCTTCATTAACATTTTCCGCAACCTCAATAGCTTTTCTTTTATAAAATCTTTCCATAACTGATTGCAATAAATAAGAATTGGTATGTAAATAAACAAAATAAAAGAAAATTCAACAGAAAATAAATAGTCACTGACTCAGTTAGTGGACATGGACCACGTGGTTACCACTTACCATTTACCAATAGAAATTCAATAACATCCAAACTCAAAAATTTACTTGTGGTCCCGTGGATAATTTTTCTTATTCCTATAAATCTTATTTCCTCAAAATTTCCTAAATCCTAATCAATAGCATAATTAGCATTAGAGTTTGGACTCAAATTTTCTAAAGCCTTAAGAGTGGGCAATCTCTATCTATCAAGCCCCAACAAGATTGTTATCTCAAATTTATGTTTTAAGCAAAGTAAGCCTACACTCAGCCAGACGTCGCCGGAGTCGGAGAATTGGATTATCGGAGTCTGGAGTTTGGACTTTGGATAATCGGATTATTACCTGCCATTGGCGATTTCATTCTTGCCAAAAATTACTAGCAGAAATTATTTGCATACCATTCCAATTTCCAATTACTAGCGTCTAGCAGAAATTTTGAATATTGAAATTGAATATCAATAAGCAACAGAAAACTTACTCACCTTAACGGCTTAACCTGCTGACTTGGTAGCCGTCTGAGGCGTCGCGTGCGAGGAGCAGCGACGGTGCGAGTCTGGAGTCTGCGACTTGAGTTGCGCCATTGCGGGGATGCCGGTCGCCGGATGCAGCAGTAGCAGCAGCCAACAAGTTCTCAATTTTTGGTTTCTATCATGGGTGAAACCAACACTATAGGGCTTCTATCATGGTGGAATGGGCCAAATAATTGGCCCAAGTTTTTTTTTTTAATTAACGGGCTACTACAAAAAAAATTTTGGCAGCCCAAAGCCCAGTGCAGGCATCTCCTGCACTGGGCCTAAGATGCCTGCACTAGGCCTAAGCTGGGTCCGCCCCTGGGTCCTACATGTCAAATCTTTCGATTGCTATTGGTGGATACATTAAGCTAAAAGAATTTGATTCGCTAGATTGTGTACGAGTTGGAACTGAGTGCAATTGCAAATTTGTGGTATGATAATGATTCTTGAGGCTCAAATTTGGTTCATCATCCAAATGGTGTCTCAATCATACAAATTGTTTTTAAACTTTAACTCCCTTTCTATCTTTTTTAATGTTTCCTAAATGTGGTCCAAAATGCAAATACAAGATGTTGACAGACTTTAGCTAACAACAAAAATTATATTATATTTAACTAGGTTTAGAAGCATCATGATACTTCGAATATTTCGTAAATGGTATCATTTGAATTAACGTAATGAGTGGAAAACAAATTTGAACCGTCGATTCCACTTCGAGTTTGGTTCTATTTATAAAAAATCGTGAGATGACAATATAAATTATTTATCATTATCTATTAAAAATAGAATAAATAAGATATATTACCAAATATATGTTTAAGGATATTTTCAATTAATTGCAAACATGTCATCAAAATAGCATTCAATATGTGTTATGTAGCATAGCATAAATGCCAAATTACACATTCAAATAATGAATAAGAAATTAGAAACCAGCGATACATAAGAATTATTGTTTACTAATGTTAAAAACAACATTAATTCGTTCATTTGAAAACAGTATAATAATCAACGTTTTCGATTTTTCTTTTCTATTCATCTCATCATTTCCTTAGCATCCCATGAGGTCATTGGATCAGCGTAAATAAACGGTAAAAAAAAAAAAAAACTTATAAAAATAATAAATTCGACCTCAGAGTCGGATACCCACAGTTACGGTTCAAGAACCAGTACCTTCATGATTCGGTCGGTTCTCGATTTTAGTTTCTAGTTTTTTTTTGTTTTTGAAATCGAACTGAAATATCTTATTCCGTTTCAAGATGTTTGGTTTTGATTAAAATGTTTACCCATATCTATGATACTGTAATAGGAGAATTAGAAAATAAAAGACAATTATTGAAGTCAAACCTCCAAAATTGACCTTAGAATGGGAAATAATTGTAATTCCAAGTACAGACAATTGGGAACACTATAATACAAAAAGATATTTACTTGTGCCTACAAATGTCTCCAGCAATGAACCCATACCACACCAATAGAGACAATCCAATACATGTTCCGGGCCACGCCTTGATTGAACCACCACCCATAAACCCACCGTTGAATTTAGTTTATGGGACCCATTACATGGGCTCTACTTCATAAATGCATCTTGAATGGGCCCCCACCAGAGAAAAGCCCAGCCACTAAATCTCAAGAGTGGCACTCATGTAATATATTTCTATTGTCTACAAAATAGTATCAAATAATTGTTGGCAATAATGGACATTCACTGAATATGGGGAAACAATAGGTTTACAAGTGGGATTGAAAAACTCCTACAAAGGGATCGTTTTTCAGGTTTTTAGTTTTGCTTCTACTTGTTGTGGGATAGATCCTTTAGAAAGTTACTTTAATTTGTTTAAAAATTAATTTTTAAAAGCTCATTATCTTTTAGAAATTTTTTTAACTTCTCAAAAGCTATGCTGAACATGCCCATGATTAAACATTTTTGAGATGAAATCTTAATTCTCCAAACAATATTCAATAGAACTTGTACAAGATGTCCGACGAAGTTTTAATGAACATTTTAACATGTATCGTTTAAAAATGTTTGGCTATAACTATAAATTCAACCAATGCAATACGTGTATCTTGTGCTCTACAATGAACAAAAGTTGAATCTAAACGATGTAAAGTAAGCACAAAATATGCACACCTTTGAGTTTTCATAAAATTAATCAAGCGAGTTCAAGAGTAACTTGAGTCTAAAAAAAACATTTAACTTCTCAAAATCTATGCTGAACATGCCCTAAATTAAACATTTTTGAGATGAAACCTCAATTCTCTAAAAAAACATTCAATAGAACTTATACAAGATGTCCGACTAAGTTTTAATGAACATTTTAACATGTATCATTTCAAAATGTTTGGCTACAACTATAAATTCAACCAATGTTGTTGAACATGTATCTTGTGCTCGACACCGAATAAAAATTGAATATAAACGATGTAAAGTTAGTGCAAAATATGCACACCTTTCATGAGTCTCGGGAAAATAATACAAAACAATATAAATATAAATGAAACTAAGAAAAGACATCAATGTACCACTAGACTAGAAGAAAAAAAGTGGAAATGAATTGGTTAATTTGAGAATAATTATGGGATCATTTAGAAATGATTAAATTCCATTTCTCAACCATACATTCCTATTGAATTAAAAATATTATTCACTTATCTACAAGTCATTTCTATTTATTTATAAATTAACTCGTTTGTAAATTCTTTATGAAGGGAGGCTAACATGTTGATTGTCTAAAAAGTATTCAAGTTACTTGATTTGTCTAATATAGAGCATAGTTAGTAGGGATGGCAATTTAAACCGTCAAACCTGAGCTCCATGGTGCTGTCCGAGGTGAGGGCGAGGTGAGACTTGATCCGCAATCCCCGTTAGCTCTAGTTGTTAGTTGTTTAAAAAATTCATTTTTATTTAAACTCACTTTAGTACAACTTTTTTATGTGAAATCGAACTGATTATTCGGGCTCATTAATTCAATTTTCAAAAGAAAAATGAAAAACATCACAATATACAAAAGGCAAGGGGATCGCCACTGTTTCGTCCATGTCCTATTGTCATCCCTAATTTTTAGCTTCCATTTTAAGCTGCTTTTCTGTTATCTTTTAACTCTTTTTTTTTTTTTGTTGACTTAATCTAGTAAACAATTAGATTTTTAGTTATTTTTAATAAAAAAAGATGAAATATACATTGAAAAGTTGATAAAATTAAAATTTTTATAAAATACTAGTTTTATTGTGTTATTTTGAAGGTAATGTTAGCGTGTGTAATGTTAAAAATTGATAAGAGTTGCATTCACAATATAATTTAAGAATTTAACCTATACCAACAGACCTTTTAAGTTACGAATTTGAATGCAAATAAGTTTTTTTAAGATTAGGAAACTTACAACAATTACTTTCAAGTTGAAATTATTCTTTTTCAACAAATTTTCACCAAAAGTAGTAATAGAATATGGAAAATATGAAAGATATGGAAAATAACTAATAATTAGAAGCAAAAGATCTGGTTGATTAAATAGACCCCCACAGCAAGAAAGCCAAATTTGATGTTTCCAGTTTTGAAGTACTAAAGAAAATGAGCACAA
The DNA here is from genome assembly GCA_019097785.1 of Fraxinus excelsior. Lineage (NCBI taxonomy): Eukaryota > Viridiplantae > Streptophyta > Magnoliopsida > Lamiales > Oleaceae > Fraxinus > Fraxinus excelsior. The sequence goes on from CM032641.1 coordinate 3,615,495, forward strand.
ACAAAAAAATCACTTGCTTTAAAAGGAAATTCATGGATATATTCACACAGATGTACATCTTTCTATACAAATGACTTGGCCAAAAAGGACTGAAGTTGCTCATGAGAGAAATATATTTTCTTTATAAAAATTATACTTAAAATATTACCAAAGAAAATGTATATTAGTGTCTTGTAGTTTCAATTGCATAAAAAAACCTACAAAGACGTGGTGATTCCTCTTTGCCAGCTTCTTTCTAGAACTTCACTTTACGGAAGAATATCTCTGCAATTTGTTTTCGAATATCACCTAAATCTGCATTTTTGGAATAATTTAATAAGGAAAAAGTTAATAAAATATCCAATAAAAAGGATTTCGTTAATGTAGTGAAAGACTGCAAATTATGTAACGAATATGAAGTTGCTAAGATTATGAAATAGTGTTTTTTATCGTATGCAATAGAAGACTTTTGAAAGGAGAAATGATTGAGTATGTAATAAACTATTCGTCCATAGAGATTTGTTGTCAAAAAACAGCGCGGTTGTGTAAGCATATAGAATAGTACTTGTAACATTACAAAAGCAAGCTCATGAATAATGTTGCTCCCATTGTTTCTAGACTTGAATTTGCAAAACATAGTTTTATTAAACAATGGGTTTCCACTCAAGCCTGGTTTTACCTATTTAATGTAGTTTGTTCGAATTCTAAAAGGTACGTCTTGGATGAAGAGAATTCAGGTAAAAATAAGCAAATTCCAAAATAAATATTACAAATTCTAAATTAATGCATTTTTTGTTAAATAGAAGCACTACAAATTGTACGTTAACGCCATTTGGAATTATCCAAGGACCTTCCAACAATTATAATAAACTACGCAAAATGTGAAATATAAGAAATTTGAACTCATTGCTTTTGCTACTTCCTCATCCGTGGACACATTATCACAAGTGTAGTCTGAGCTTGTATTTGAATATAACCAGCCCACACTAGCAAGAGACTCAAGAAAAAGATTTGTTGCTACGTAAATGAAGGGTGTAAATTAGTAAGTATATAGATATTAGTGATGAAAAGAACAGTAAGAAATTATTCCATAACATGATTTGACATATCGAGGCAAGGTAAAATTGTTGGATATACACCTTTATTCCATGATTTAGAATTCGTTTGTAGGTCTTGACCATTGCCTCTAGGAAAGAAGGGACCCAACTCAGTGAAGGCACTTCTACCTATTGATGAGCAACCCGGGGCTGGATACATAAGATAAACCATAGATTTAGAAGGCAATTTTGTGATTTACTTTTAGGTTAGGAAGAAAGCTTCTATGATAAGTTTGAAATTGAAATGCTTACTAACGCGTTGGTTCATTGAATACTCAATTGCTCTTGAGCAGAGTATGAGTTGATTGGTTTTTGAGGAGTTGGTGAGTTTACAAGGTTCTCTGCCAGCATCGTTGAGTACCTAGTAAACCCATGTCTTCATCTGTGTCAAGGCATTTCAGCTAATCAAATACAATAGTTTTAACCTATAGTGATATAATGAACTTCCCAAATTTCATTTACAATCTTGAGGTAAAACTTCGCAATTCCATCAGTAGAAATTATTAAAAATGATGATGATACCTCATATAGAGAAAGTTCAACTTGTAACTCTTGCATTTACAAATAGAAATTGACCTCGTCGGGAAATATCTTTACCTGTCATTGTGCAAGTGAATGCTAGAAGATTAAGCAACGAGAAAGATTCTTGCATTTTCAACGCAATTCATTGTAAAGCCTTCAGAATTATTTTAAGCAGAACCTTGTGTCTAAATCATGTAAAAAGTTCAAAAGTTTTACAGGTTATATTTACAATAAATCTTGAATGGCCTGCAAAATTTGCACTTTACTACCAATGTCGAGGGAGAAATATAATGGATTAGGTTCACATACAAGAAATTTGATTCAAGAAAGAGCTAATAAAACGGCTTTGCATACAAGATATTTGATTCATAGTCACCATCTGAGAATAGTTATAGTTGTCTAAAGTTTCCTAACCACACAGATTTAAAAGCCAATTTCCCTCCCCCCACCCCACCCCACCCCACTCCAATTCATTCCTGCATAGGCAATCTTTTCTTTTTTCTTTTCCTTATTTTAAGTGAGAACTGTACCTGACGGTCGAGAGCTTTCACTAAAATTACACAAAAATTATATTCAAGAAGATATCAGAAAGTCTGCATTATTCATATTTATACTTGGGTGACCCCAAATTTTTCAGCCTGGCAAATCAACACTAAACAAATTACTTCTGGATAGATTCTTACCTATTCAACCAATTAAAATAAAAAACGGGAGAAAGAATACAGATATAGTCATCAACAATTCAAACTTTTCAATAATATCCAAAATAACCTTGAAAAGGGTTAGAATTTCTAATAATATGGACCCAGAAAACTTCTATCCTTTACAAAGAATTTGGCTCAAAACTGGAATTCAAGGGCAAAAACGTGGACAGAATCATTGTTTCTAGTTCCAATTCTTAGGTCATTAATACCGGTGCTTGAATTTTAATCCTACTTTGAGTTTCCCGTGTAAAAGATAAAAAAAAAAGGATAAACTCATAGATTTCTCCAGACATGAATTGAATCATTAATTGAATGCATTAAATTGAGTCCCTAAGCGAAAATTCCCATTAATTCAAGATTATTCGTGTCCATTAATTCAAAATTCCCATAAATTGTTGTTCAACAATATAATATTAACACACTAATTCGGTTCAAAACCAGTGAAAATATATGAAGTTAAAGACAGCTTTGCATTATGCGGTAGTACTCCGCATTCCTGTTCTTGCTATTTTCGTTGTTTCAAATGCAAATTTTTCAAAGTTAAAAATTGTAAATAATTATTTATGTTTTTTTTCATTAATTAACAAAAAATTATTGCACACTATAAAACTAAAAAGACGTGGGTGGGGAGATAATGAATCAAATCACCTGAAGAGTTCGATATGATTGGTGTAATGACGTGTTTGATTTTCGCCATCCTAAAAAAAATGTATTCTGATTTTGAAAATGGAATTGAAAATAATACAGAGATATGTGATGTTAAGTAAAGTTTTTTCCTAGTAAAATGTGGCATTATTAGACAATGATTCAATTGATATTATATTTTTCTTTTACATTTCTCAGAGAATTAAATAGCACAAAGAAGAAAATGAATACAAATCACAATGGTACATGTATGTCAGCATCTTCACCATTGGGTAAGGAAAAAATAGACATGGATACTGGTGACGTTGCGGGGGTCGGGGGGGCAGCGCCCCCTCGTGGGAGTTCGGGGGCAACGTCCCCTACGGGGATCGAATATTTTCTAATGTTTTCATTTATGTATAGAATTGAATATTTTCTAATGTTTTTGAATTAAATTATTACTAAGTGAAATTATATTTATAGTTATGTATAAAAAGTAAATAAGTAGTATGTTCGACAAAAAAAATTAAGAAATGCAGAATTACTCCACATAATGCGGAGTAACTCCGCATAATGCGGAGTATCAGCTTCGCATTATGCGGAGTATCAACTCCGCATTGCGGAGACACCAATCGCTGGTGTCTCCGCATTATGCGGAGTATTAGCTCCGCATTATGAGGAGTTACTCCTCGTGTCTCTGCATTATACGGAGCAACTCCGCATAATGCGTAGTAACTCCGCATTGCCGAGACACCAGCGCCTGGTGTCTCCGCATTATGTGGAGTATCAGCTCCGCATTGCGGAGACACCAGCCCCTAGTGTTTCCGCATTGCGGAGACACCAGCGCCTGGTGTGCAGACACCAGGCGCATACCAGACGCTAGTGTCTGGTGGTGTGCGGACACTAGGTGCCTGATGTCTCCGCATTAGCTCGTTTTCTCTTTTTTTTTTTTGAAATAGTGACTGCCTACAAACTGATCCAAAATGTTGTGTCTCCAAATTCTATGGAGACATCTCCATAGAATTTGGAGACATGGAACATGGACTCTGCATTATGCGGAGTGTTTTCCGCATAATGCGAAGTTGGAGTTTTCTGAGTTTTATTAGAGCAGCAGATGATCAAATAATTAATATATATGTTTTTTTATATTACTTTTAATATATGGTCCAAATTATGTATGTATTCTGTTGAACAAATTGGACTTTTATCTACTTAATCAATTGCAGTAAATGTCTTAATATCAAAACTGAACTAACTTATAAGTAAATTCCAGAGAGTGAACAAATATTGCAACTGAAAAAGAAGCTACTAGACGATCTCGATAATTCAAATAAGAGAAGTCACTCTGTTCCATTTGATGCAAATCAGGATCTTGGTGCAAGTCTTTCAATTTTCATTTGGAATAATTAGTTAATGAGCAATATTCACACAGTTGTCTCAACATCTGAACGGTTCTCATTTTGCTCATCTAAAGCAGTTTGGAAGTCTACCCGGATGTGGTAAAGGAAAAATTAGGAACATAATTTACGAATAACGAAGCAAAAAAAAACGATTTAATTGACACAAAAATGAGCTCTTCTGTGTTTATAATTTTTACCTTCTTTTACATACTTACAGAACTCCACAATTCAAGAATTTAGAGTTGAATTTCTTAGTCAAGTCAATTTCAAAATTGTCCAGACTTAAAGGTGAAGACATATCATTTCATCATGAACTCCGTATTATGCGGAGACGATGCTTCCATTGTCTCCGCATAATGCGGAGCTCATGAACAAGTTGCTTCATATTATGCGGAGCAACCAAAGTATTGTCTCCGCATAATGCAGAGCAACCTGTTCATGAGCTCCGCATTATGCGGAGACAACCAAAGCATGGTCTCTACATAATGCGGAGCTCATGTCCGGATATTGCAGAGACACGATCCTGTCCTAATTTTTTTTTTGCCAGTAGTCTTCGATATGTCATTTCCATTAATACAATCAAAATAGAATTCTCCACTTGTAAACAATATTTGCATCCATGTTCGATTTTCTTCATAGGAAATATCAAATCGCTTAAATTCATCATACTGTTATATAGGAAAATTGCATCAGTGATGCATGTTTATCATCCTCACTTATTAACTATCTAATAAAGTAATAAAATCATGAAGGTGAGAGGTGAAAAGATTAATAATTGAAAACCCAGCATCAAACCATTTCAGATGAACTTCCAGAAAGCTATTCCAATCGAAAAAAAAAATTGCTACAAAAAAGAACAAATATTAAACACGAGAAATTATCACCAAAAAAAAAATGCAACCTTACCAAAGGAAATTTACGGTGAAAACTGAAAATATTAATAATTTGAAAACCCAACACCAAAACATGAGATATTTAAGGAAGAATAATTGAATGGCGGTAGAATAATTGAATGGCGGTAGAAGATATTTAAAATATCAACCCAATAGTCAACAAAGAAGGCTCAATCACTGTAGAAGAGGTCAGTTACTGTAGCAAATCCAGTTCTAAAGAAGGCAAGTGTGAAAAGTAGTGTGACAAAAATGAATAGTGAATCTAAGGATAACTCTTTTAATAGAAGGAGTGATATAATTAAAAATAAGTTTGTGTGAAAGTGAGTTTTAATGAATGTGGCTGAGGGCTCAATTTTCTTTGTAGAGTTCGACGGCAAAAATGAAAAGTCGACACAAGCTGGTAAAGTGCATGTGGTTTTGTTGTAGTTGCTCATCCATAGAAAATTGCCAACAGATTTTTGCATTGGGAGATTGTCACGTGATCGAATGAATTCCGGCCGTCAACTTAATGTACTTCATAGTAGAATGGCGGCTGGGTGGGCCCCAAGGTCACGTGATTTTATTGTTTTTGGTTTTGGACCGTCAGTTAAAATTTATTTGATGGGTGTAATCGATGTAAATCAAGATTTATATGATTATTATATAATGGCGCGTGATAATTTATGATAATCTATAATGTACTAGTAGAATGGCCGTTGGGTGGGCCCCAAGGTCACGTGATTTTATTTTTTTGTACCGTCTTCATTTATGGATGTACTCCATCTATAAATACTCAACCCCTCTTGTTGGGAACGAGAATCTCTCGCTAGAGCATAACATCAGTTGAATTCAAAGGTCGAATTTCGGCGATAAAGAGAGAAAAAATGCTTCTCCGTAGCTCTTCAACACCTATACTAAACTCATTGATTCCACACTCAAAGGAACCCTCCTCAGAACCAGATTTCATTCATCAAACTCCTAAGTTGATATCTTCAACAATTTTTCTGTCGTCATCCAATTCGACAGCTTCATTAGATGAATCCATTATGAAGATGTCAAGAACTCTTTCAGAAACCGACCTCAAAGATCTCAAAATCCCATCAAAACCTACCCAAAAATGTACTAGCAATATGCATGACTTGCTTTCCACCACTGTAGTTGAAGAAGAAGAAGAAGAAGAAGAAGAAGAAGTAGGGCCTACTGGGGGTACTTTCTTTTTGTCATCTAATTCTGGACTTGATTCGGTGGAGGATGTGGCAGCCGGTGGCGGCAGTATACACGGTGGTTGGAGTGGAGGAACACCGGGTGGTGGTGGTGGTGGAGATGGAAATGATGGCGGCTCTCAGTATTGGAATTCGAATTATGGAAGTGAAAGTATGGATTTGTATTACCAGAATATCATCACAGCCAACCCAGAAAATCCACTATTACTGAGTAATTATGCAAGATTCTTGAAAGAGGTACGTTTTTATGGATCTAGGCATCCTCAGTACAACATTATCACGTACTAAACGTGCAATAAAATACGATACCTTTATGCTCAAGTCTCGTCTCACGAATTATTTATCGAAACAGGTCAGGGGGGATTTTGTGAAGGCAGAAGAGTACTATGGGAGAGCAATATTGGCAAACCCTGGAGATGGAAGTGTCCTGTCATTATATGCTGATTTAATATGGCTAAAATATGAAGACTCAGAGCGTGCAGATATTTTATTTAATCGAGCAGTTGAAGCAGCTCCTGATGACAGGTAACCATTAATATTTTTCTTTAATAGATATTACATTTTTTTTTTTTTAATTTGCAAGTCTTAACACATGTACAATTTTGATGATGTAGTTATGTTATGGCTTCGTATGCTCGATTTCTTTGGGACACAGAGGATGAAGATACGAGTGATGTTAGCACGCATTCAAATTTCTTGCAAGAGACTCCTATAGCTTCTTGTTAATTAAACAACTCTCGTGTTTTATTGCAAAATACGGATCAATTGGACTGGTGCTGAATCGAAGTGAACCAATGTTTATTCCTAATAGATATTTTTTGTAACCACTTTTAGACCGTCATGTATTTAATTTAAGAGATATGCTATGAGTACATAAAATTCAACAGAAAAATGCCAACCAAGGCAGCCCCTGTCTTCCTGTGCATTTTCCTATTGAATTTCCTTGTACGAGCAAACTTTTTGTTAGTTTAATCAAAGCTACTTGAACAATATTTTGTTGTAAATATGAACGTTTTACATTGAGTGGGATATCTTATTTTATTTTTTTAATTGAGCCAAAGAATGTTTATATGTTTATTTTAAATAGATTTACTAATTGCATTTTTTCTTTACCGGATTTGATTATGCTAAGGAACCCTAAAGCTTCCATTTTTGTAAGAAAAATAGAGTAACGTTATTTAGAACAATTGTTGTTATAATATCAGCTTAGGTAATACTAAGTATCATTAAATGAATTACATAATATCACATTTAATAGAACATATTATATTATACCACATAAACTGGTGTTATAGCACGCTAAATAATAGTATTCTATTCAATAAAATGCTGCATCGTGACCGGTATTTGCCTTGATTGAAATTCTAGTATTAAAGATAATTAACGGCATAATTTTATTGATTCTTGTTCATTCAGACGAAAGTTATTTCAGAATAATATTATAAATTTTTCCCCATAATTTGTATGTCATGGTCAATTTTCTCAAGTTGTCCGATCGAGTTGTCACCATTTTTAAGTTCATACAAAATCGATCAGCATCGATCAGTGAAAATCTAGTTAGAGATCGTTCATTTCGTAATTTAGCGTCTATACTTTTAATTTGATAAGCGATTCTTCCATTTATTTTTGTTTATCTGATATATATTGTTGTTGCCTTCTCAATTTATTATAACAACTTGGATTTGTGTCGACTTATTGTTGAATTCTTGTTGCCGTGTAGACTTATTATTTGCAACATAATTTGAACTCATGCCAGCCTAAATTCCTAAATCAATCAAACACCATATATTAAAAGAGGAACAACAAAATATACATATAATTGCTGCATAAACAAAACCAAGTTCCATTATTACATTTATTTGCAGTAGATGCACAAGTACAACCCATAAGAGCAGGGAACCCAGAAAACAGGACCATAGGATCCTATCAAAAACCAGGACTAGGCAGTAAAAAAAACAACCTTAAAGAGGCTGCTATGGCCAAATCCATGTCTCAGACACCCAAACTCCTGAATCACCCAAAGCATCTACTGAATACGACCCGAATTACCCTAGTTTACAGAGGACGGAGATGAAACTCGTATAGAGTTTCGAAAACAAAGATGACTTTCTAAAGACACGATGCATTCCCTAGCAGACTCGAGAGAGAGAGAGAGAATAGAGAAAGCTTTATTTAAGATACGATGTACTATGCAGCAAGCAAGACAGAGTGATGGGGGTATGCACGTTGAAGGTGAACAGCCGGGACTTTAATGTGACCAAAGTGGAGTGCACCGCACCATAGGAGGAAACTCATAAACAAGACGCGGTAACTGTATTCACATGAAACCATAGGCAGTAAAAAAAAGGTAAGTCTCCCGTATGAGAGACTCAAAAGTAACAATAGGCTTTTCGAACATGAAGAAGCCTACAAAATGGGTTGCTAAAAACAATCTGCCACGGTAACCATGGAAAACAACCGAGTCTACTGAGTTACCTAAATTCCCATAGTAGATGACAAACCTCCACTGAGAAACATATTGTATGCGCTTATGAGAGAATGTCACATTTCCATAAGTTCCCCGTTAGTAGCTCAATTGTACGGCTCCCAATGGAATTGCAATGCTGGAGATTCAACCCCACTAATGTCCTTCCCAGTTTCTTAAGAGCGGTAATGCTCTTGTTGGATATCATCGAGCAGCCTGATAGGGAAAGAATCTGCAAATTTGATTGCACTCCACGCGACAAAGCAGCAACACCAGAATCAGTGATTGAACACTTCGAAAGATCAAGATCATTGAGCAACGGACAGTTGTTCGCAAGCATCCCCAAACTTGCATCCGTAATCTTCTGGCAACCATCAAGATTTAACAATTCAAGGGTTGCACCATGCAACCTGGCTAGAGAAAATACCACTTCATCCGACAAATTCACACAATCACTAAGATTGACCTTAGCGAGTCCCGACTCACAGCTTTCCAGAAGAGGGAGAAGACCAGTATCTGTTATCCCACAGAGCCCACTGAGATCCAAGTGATGTAACTGTGGACACAACTTCCCAAGCATAGCCAAGCTAGTACTACCAAATCCCGGGCAACTTCGGATGGACAATGATCGAAGAGATTCACATGGAGAAAGCATTAGAGTCTCAGGAGATAGATCCTTAATTCCCATGCACTTCACCAGGGTAAGAGACTTTAACTTAGAATTGCAGTTAGAAATAGCATTTAGAATCCCAGTTTGGGTGATCCGGTTGCACTCCTCCAATTGCAAGCTCTCAAGAGAGCCAACAGCTTTGGCAAAAGCAACGAGCCCATTGTCAGACACAAAGCAACACTTTCGAAGACACATTTGCTTTAAGTTCGGATAGCCCTTTCCAAGTGCTTCGAGACTCAAATCTGTTACCCCCCGACATGAAGTGATTGCCAAAGATGACAGTGTTTGGAGACCTCGTGCATTACCCATCACCCAAAAGCCCTTTTGGCTAACATTTTGAAGTCCGCTCAAGAAAAGACTTGTAATGGACTTCCCATAGTGCCCTATTACAGCAAGAGAGTAATCTGAGATGTTAAGAGCTTGAAGTTTCACCTTTGTCAAAGAAGAAGCCAATGACAAGAGACTTGCAACGCCCTGATCCCCAACAACTGGGCAGTCTTTGACTGTAATGGATTGTAGCTTGGTGCAATATTTCCCGACTGCTTGTAGACTCTCATTGCCGATGTCTGGACAAGACTCAATTGTTAATGCAGTCAAATTTGGACAGCTTTTTGCTATTGCAACCATACTCTTGTTCGAAATTGAAGGACATTGGCAAAGATCAAGCTTCTCTAATGAATGGCATTCCCTTGCAATCTCGAATAGACCTTCATCACCAATTGAAGGGATGTTCCACAATGAAAGAAACCTGAGGGAAGGGCAACCACGGGCAATTGCTGACAAACCCAGGTCAGTAACACCCCGAATAGAATTACTTCCTCGGATCGAAAGTTTTCCAATTCCACCACGGCTGGAAGTACAAACGGCAAGAGCAGCAAGCCTAAGATCTGTTGCTTTCTTCCCTTCCACACACCTCGTTAAATATCCATCACACTCCACTTCAAGATCCTCATCTGCAGAGATTGATTCTGTGTTATTTGAGGCCAGATCCACGTTCATATCATCTGATCGTCCCCGTGGGGCCTTGCTACGGTAAAACTCAGCACTGCGGACCCCACTCAAGACCGTAAGCCAGCGCTTTGAAACACAAGCAGAGGCACTTCTCTCTCGGCCTCCTGGCAAGTGTCTAAAGATCTCAAATAGGCATTCATCTGGGAGCATATCAATGGATGGTCTTTTATCTTCAAATACACTCCGTTCGATGACCAATGGGCCAGTGATTCGTGCACGCTTTCTAGGAGGGCAGTACAAGTCCACATGGGAACCAATAGATAACACAATGCCAGAATCTCCGGAACAAAAAGGACCCCCACTATAGAAATCATCGTCACCTAAAAAAGGGAAAGATATGATATCAGGCAAATTTGTCATGTTGATCTTCTATAAACAGAAATACTAAGAAACCCTAAATGGGGTTTGTAATAATAATCAAACCCCTTTTGTTTTATTCGATTGAAGAAGTGAAAACTATTTCATTGATTTAAGTTACGCCAAGTAAATACTAATAATAATCCAAATTCCCCACTTGCTACATTCCATCAATAATGAAATCTATTTTCTTCGATGAGCATATGTTCAAGAACTTTCTAACCAGTTTTCACCTCTGATCAGCTCAATCAATTTAAGAATCTATGATCATCAAAACACAAAGTAATCGATATTCTCCATATAAATAATTTGAATTAATACATACACAATCCCTATAAACTGATTTAAGCACACATACAAGGGGGAAAAAATTCATTAACTTTCTAAATCTTACATTTGCATATTCAAATCTAGATAATATAAGCATCAGAAGACCACATCGATCACATAGTTCGATTATTCAAAGTACAAAATATGTTTATTCACAATAATTCAATATATTTACTATAATTCAAAAAAGCCCAGATCAATCCATAGCACAAATCAAGAAAACTTTACATCAAATAACCCATAAAGAAAGAGCTTCAGATAATTACTCACCGCTGTAATTAACAAGAGCAGGCATGGCTTTTTCTCACAAGAAAACCCCCAAAAGAGAGAAAAAAAGATCAAACTTTTCACCAAAATCAATACAACCCAGATCAGATTATAAGCCAAGATTTGCATTCCAAGGGAAAAATGGGCTAAGATTTTCTGAAGAAACCCCAACAGTAGTTGAGGAAAAAAGAGAGAAAAAAAGATGAAAATAAGCACTTTTTGGTTGATTCACAATAGTTTTGCAATGGAGTCGAAGTTATATCAATGTGCATGTATATAAATATTATATTATAATATATTTGCTGTGTTCAATGAATTCTTCCCTAAAACTGGTTTGTTCGGTCACATCTCATGTCTTGCCACTTGTCTCAATCAAGATATTATTATTATTATTATGAAAAATTGCAACCACGGTACCAAATCTTTCATTTTTTTTTACAGATTTTGTCCAAACCTTTAATTTGTGATACCTACGATTATCAAACCTTTCAAAATGTAGCAGCTGGAGTTTTAATGGATGTAAATCATCCATTTGACCTTTAGTTGATCAAATTTTAAAAGGGCAAAATATTAGATTTATAATTTTAATATAAAATAATTAGAAAAAAAAACAAAAGAGTCTTCTTCTTCCTCAAACCGCTTCAACCATCGCTAGCCGAACGCCGCCTCTTCCTCCTCAACCCGTCCTCCTGCTTGGCTTTCGCTAGGAATCGTCCCAATCTTCTTAGGTTTGTTTTCTCGTCTCCTATTTTCGGGAAAAAAAACTCGAAATTTGAACCCTTAAGCAGGTTACGGAAATTTGAATTTTTCCTTTGTGGAGAATAAATTGAAGTTGTTTTTCTGTGCTGTAGTACTATGTGCTTGAAGGTCGGAGCAGCGACAAGGACGGACTGAGGAGGAAGAGGTTGCACCGACGCCGGCTGGTGGTGGTTGAGGCGGTTTCATGATTAATACAAAAAATGAATGATTTGAGGAAGAATGAGACGCTTTTTTTTTTTCTTTTTCTAATTATTCTAATTATTTTACATTAAAATTGTAAACTTACAATTTTGCTATTGTAAAATTTGGTCAAATCTGTTATTCTTGGTCAACTAACAATCAAATAGATGGTTTACATCCATTGGACTCCAACTGCTACATTTTGAAAGGTTTTCGTACTGTGGATGACACAAATCAAAGGTTTGGGCAAAGTCTGTAAAAAGTAAAAGGTATGGTACCGTGACTACAATTTTCCCTTATTATTATTATTATTTTCTTTTTCTTTAGAATGAAAATCTGTGGGAAAAAAATATAAATTCCATCCCTTTTTCATTTGGTTAAAGTCGAGATAACAATGGATTAAATCAACCTTAGACACCCGAGTTTGACTCGTGTTTAAATTATAGGCTCGACTCGACCCTTTGAGTAGCGATCCATAGGCTGAGCCGAGTAGAGTTGACTTCTATTTTTTTTAAGGAAATTAAACAAATAAAGTAAAAATTGAGCATACATTTATTTTGAACAAATTAATAAAATAAGAACCAAAACGAGCTTGTTTGTTGAAAAAAAAAAGTATGAGCTGGGTCTAGTCAGATCGATTACTCATCTCAAAATAAGTTCGAATCGTCCATCGACCAAGTTGAGCACGTGCGCTGAGCGAGTCCCATTTTCCACCCCTAGGTCCAAGGCATGAAGGCTACTCGGAAAAAGAAGCTAATTAGATGATATAGATACAAAAGACAAAAATGTTTCCAAATATATCATAGGCTAAACCGCTAATGAGGAATGATGCATGGTTCATCATCTAATAATAATAATAATAATAATAATAATAATTGCTAACTCCTTATTGCTTATATGAATCAAATTGTATCTTCTATATCGTGTCTTTGGTAATACATTTTATAACTTTATAAAGTGACTCGATCTCATATAATCACGTGTTATCCAGCTAAATCAAATTTTGCTTTGAATGGTCAATTTTACAATTTTGAGTGAGTTTGGTCGTGTGATAATTTGGGGATTATACCTACAAAATAGAAAAAAATAATTATTTTTGAATTCTGTTTCAATCATATTTGTTAGCCCCTAGATCCGAAGTCTCAACTCAGATCGCCACGTGGGTAGCAAGTCCACATGGGCAGGAAACCAGCTGGGAGGTCAAAGGAAAGGTTAATAAAGTCAAAATAAAAGAAAGAAGATATCGTCCGAGGTCCCCTCCTGCTGAAGCAAATATTGTTACCAAACTCCTTCACCCCCACATGAAGCACCGAGGCTCTGAAGCATGAAGCAAAGGCTCCTCCAAGCTGTCCGAAGTTCTATGCCTCCAGAGGCCTCGAAGTCAACGTCAACCCTGAACTACACAGAAGATTTGAAGATTCATGAAGTTATTGATGTGACGTTTGCAATAGAGCATGTCAGTGTGTCAGTGTCAGCCTACTAAGTAGAATGACTGACCCTGTTTCAAGTATTAATTGTAAGAGTGGACAGTGATGTGAGATTTCAGTCTAGGAGATCAAGTCACGTGGTTTTTGATCCAACGATCACCACGTCGGTCAAGATAGTATAAATAGCTTCTTTTAGTATGGAAAAAGGGTTAGCATCTTGGTAATGAGACGATAAAACACATGTATTACCATTCTCGTTAAAAATTCAGAAAGGGAACAAGATTTTGGTAGATTGTTCTTTACATGTTTTACAAGCACGAATAACAACTATCAAGATTCCAACATAAACATCATCTTTCCATATCTATCCTTCCACATATTCCATAATACAAATGAGAGATTTATTTAAGGAAATCTAATGGGCACTCGTTGATAGTGCGATTGTCGTCGAAACAAAACTGTCAGAGTCCGAACGTCATTGTCTCTTGCCGAAAAGTACCTCCCACGTCCTTCTTAATTTGGCAACCGTTCTTATTCCGGTAGAAACGTGTCGAATCTGTACTGACTTGGCAAGAGTGAGTCCGGTATCTGTTAGACTTATTTTTTGGGGTCAACAATATTGTTCAAAAATTAAGGAAAAAAAATAAGTTAAAATCAAATCCATTATACGTTACGTACCAACTATGCCTATAACACGTTTTTAATACTTAAAAATTAGATGTGATTGAACAATACAATGAGCAAAATATTTATTGAGCTTCTTTCTTCATTATACTTAATTCATCGTACCAAACAAATCATTATTGAAATAACATTTTATAACACAATTCGCGAGTGTCTTGACCCATATTCCTATAATTATCAATAACTAGGCATGTAACCTCATGATTTCTTGTTAATTTAGCATTAAAGTAATTTGAATATTTTATTCCTATAAGTATTAAAACTTGAATAATTTAAATCAAATAATTGAAAATAAAAAGTAACTTCAAGAGAAACTTTACATCGAATTTGCTGTTTTTTAAGCCTCGGAATGGGCAAGGACAACTTGCATTGCCAGTGCATCTCATGCATCATTTGGGATAGAAAGTGGAAACTCAAGTTGGCATTTCTTTAATCCATTTTTTCCTGCCCTTTTTTGAAAAAAGAAAAAACAAATCGAATCAACAACTTTTATTTAATCTTATTAGATTAATGTGTTTAATTTCTAAATTTTGAAAATGGGATTAATTTGAATTAAGCATTCAAAATATGGTAAGCATGGATCAGAACATTCGTCGATAAAATTTGTCTATGTTGTTGAATTAGAACAGTCCAAAGTCAAGCCATGATAAGGTTGAACTCGAGAAACGAGAGAGTCCACTCTTCAAGACACTTAAGGTGACATAATGAACTAAGCTTTCCAACTTTATGCGAAAGCCAAGACGACTAAGAAGTATTTTATTATATCAATGAAAATTAAGTATAAAACATGAAAACTAACGAAATACTAAAGCTCCAAGTGTTACAAATTCGAGCATGATTAGAAAATGCTTGGCTTGACACACACGTTTTTTACACATAGTAGGGTTCGATGTGCTCAAATTAGTATTGAATAAGCAAGACGTGCAATATTCAGTTAGGTGTCCTTTTGCACACATTTTAATAAATTAGGGACCTCCATTGTAATATTCCATTTTACAAAAACCAAAATGATTTTTTTTTTTTTTGACAAAAAATTAATAAATGCCGTATGTAGATAATATGACTTGAAATTTATACCAAAAAGACATTAAATTGGTTTTTAATCATATCAAATAATTTTTGTAATTACCCTAAAAGATTTTTAGACTACTAAACTGTTGAGAACTTTATTTTTAAATTCAAATCATATCCAATTTTTTTTTTTTTTTTTTTGTAAAATAAAAAAGAAAATAGATTTGATTTGATTTGAACACGGTTTTTTCATTTAAATGGCTCAATATCCTTGTGCAGATTGCGGTCATGTGGCCGGCCGGCTGTGAAATTGTCTCAATGAAATTGCAAGGAAATTAAGCAGAACCAATACGTAAGCACCTTTTTTTTTCGTCTAAATTAAGTGAATTTGGTTGGATATATATACTTGACTTCTTGGCCTAAATTTGGACTTTCATAGTGTTCGTACATGGATGTACAAAAGCTAATTTCATTTCTAGAATCAACTATTTTGTCGATTAAAATTATTCGGATCCAATTTTTGAATTCTCTATTCCCTATAATTAGAGTGAATTTTAAATATATAACGTCAATAAATAAATTTCTGTACTTGGCAATTTAAGCTTCTAAATGAGTTGATCGACTATGACATCATATCAAACGTAAATCTCGTATCACTATTTATCTTTAAAAATTATTGCAATCCATATATAATGATTTGTATCGAAGACAAAATTTGGTTCACGAGAAAGTAAGCGTTATCATAAAAGTTCAGGTACGTACTTAACTTTATTTAGGGAGTGCAATGAACTTGATCAATTTGGTTGCATCATAGTACGATCAAATATAGGGCCAAAATCAATGGATCTGAATTAAAGAAGCATCTTCAAATTTAGTCCGTTTCAGTTTCGTCTAGTTTTTAATATGTAAATTCTATAATTTGTAATTTTCTTTTTTCATCCAAGTCATTCTTTTATGCATGGTACACTAGGGAGAGAATCTAATCGATTACCCCTTACGACTTTGCATCGCATTTTCTAAGATTTGTACCCAAGATATTTGTCTTTTGAGAGATTTAAGTTGAATCACAACAATTGTTATTGTGATTTAACTTAAGTCTCTCATAAAATAGCGATTTTGGATTTAAATCTTGAGGGTGCAATATAAATTAATTATAAAGTCGTGAGGTGTAAGATAGTAGAGGCTCTTCCAAAGTAAATAGTGAATATGATAACAACTAGGTACGGAAGTCGGATCGTAAAAAAAAAAAAAAAAAAAAAAAACGTTGTCGCGTCCCCCAACATTCGAGTTGACGCAAGACGGAAACGTGAACACTGCAATTGCATGGCGAGTCCAGAACAAAAAGTCGAGATTGAGAGTAATGGTAGATGGAGGGCATGGTCATTGCAATTTCTTGGATCCTTCTCATTTATTTTTTTCCAATTGATTTATGATTTTCTATTCGAATTAATCCGCTTCACAAGTACAAGATCGTTATCTTACAAGAGACTGAAGTTGACTCCTGATACCAATTAGGCAATCAATTGATATTAGGACTCAACTTTAGTCTCTCATAAAGTAAGAGGTCTTGGGTTTGAATTTCGAAGGATGCGAAAGAAATTCATGTAGGGTAACAAGACAAATGTTCCCTCAAACAAAATAGTACGTATGAGTCAACGGTTTGGATACAAAGGCTGTATTGTTACAAAAAGTTGCTAAATTATTATTAGAATTCAACTTAAGTCTCTTCGGGGGAAACAATAGAAATTCGTGAGAGATAAAATGTACTTATGCTCTTCAAAGCGAACAGTGCATATGAGTTATGGCTTGGACACATAAGCTGAACCCTTACACGACGTGAAGTTTTGGGGGATGGGAATGATAATAGATGTAGAAAGGGAACCTACAATTGCATGGCGAGTCCAGCACAAAAAGTCAAGATTGGGAGTTTCGACACTATATATTTTCAGTAATTGTAGATGGAGGGCATGGTCAGGTACTATCAATAAATCCCATTAAGAAGGTTATTGGAATAGGTTCAATGGTTTTGGTTTGTCAAAGGAGTTGCTGTGTCATTTCATAGGCATCAACTTACAGACTTAATTTATTATATACAACGGACCCTTCTCGTTGACAAAATTTTGAAAATTATTTGCATCCAAAATTATTTAAAAAACCTAAAAATATTTATTTTTGACAAAATATTTAATAAATGCTATGTTATGACTATTTTGTCAAAATGTGGGATTCAGAACATTAATTCGTCGAGATGAATTGCATGGAAATTAAGCAGAACGATCGTAAGCACTTTTTTTGGGTCTAAATTAAGTGAATTTGGTAGGATATTTGACTTCTTCGGCAGTAGTTCAACGTAAACTTGGAACTTTCTCAGCCAAGGATTTCTTGGTTCCACTCTATACAAATTATTTATTTCTTGTCTATTGAAACAATAATTATTGTTCGTACACATCTCTTTTATATATAAAGTGGCTATCTAACGGAATTTTGTTGTTTTAACGGAAAAACTAACGGAATTTCTTGATTTAACGGAAAAACTAACGGAATTTTTTTAATTTAAAAATATTTTAACTCCATAATTGGGCTTCAAAATTTACAATTCTAAAGCCCATGTAGAAGTATTGGATGTCATGCTCATTTTATAGATACACTTCTCTCCAAAGGTTTCATAAACTTCCAATGTGGGATTGTGCATTTTATATATGCTTTTAACTCCAATAGTTTTATAAACTTCCAATGTGGGATAGTGACAAAAAAAAATGTTAAATGCTCATCAAAATCATTTTCAAATGTATGTCTAATTGACTAATTTGATTTTGAATTACAACTAATTAAATTATAATATTCACTTTCATTCTTTCATTTATTTAATTTTCAAATGTAATTTAAATTGCACTTGATTATTAATATATTAATGTTAGATATTATTTTCTATAAGTTTAGAATATTTTAATTTAACAAAGTAAACTACTTTAACATATTTATTTTAAATTTTTAGTGTTGGGACTAATTGTAGGATATATAATGAATCTAATTAGTAAAGATAGATTTACTTTAAATTATTTTTATGTATTTATTGCATTCGGTTCGACCCCAGTTGAATTCCCACAAACTTCACGTCGAAATCATTCTCGATTGTGAATCAAAATCCTTCATCTCCATTTTAGATATCGAAATTATCAAAGCCGCAAACTTTTCGTATAAATCCTATGATTAATGCTCATGTTTAGTTCCTTAATTAATAAAAAAAATTAAAATTCTCATAACACTATTTAGCAATATGATAGTATTATATTAAATGTTTAGTAAGTATTATTTTTAAATATTAGATGATTTTATGATATAGTAAAAATCTCTTTTTTTTTTATAATATAGAAAAAAAATATTTTTTAAAATAAAAATATATTTAATATCTTAAAAATAATTAAAATAATATTAAAAATACGAAACGTATTATGACGCTTATTCTTCGTATTGACATGCTTAAACTTGTGATTCTTGATTCTCAATATCGACGTCTCGCAATGCGTAAGCCTTTCAGAACATTATTAATAAATGAATGGAAAATGCAAAAAACTTTGTACTACTACATTTTAGTCACTAAGAAAAAATGAAACTAAAAAAACAAAATGGATGTGAATATTATTAATTTAAAAATGCTAATAGTTTATTTGGTAAGGTACATTGAACTCAATGAAGAAAAAATATTTATTTATTTAGTTTTGTATTATAATGTTATCTATTATTTTATTATGTATAAAAAGTTCATGATTAAATACAAAATTTAATATAATATAATAGTACGAAACACAAACTTATACATTTTAATTTAGAATTTAACACTATTCAAATTAAAATTAATATATCACAATGTGTAATTATTTATCAATTACATAAACATTACATCATTAATTATTTAATGAACCAAAAAATTATATATAACTAAGCAAACGTGCATTGCACGTTGCTTAAACCTAGTATATAAATATGTATGAAAATAATGTATTTGATCAAACTAATTGTTCATACGCGTATATAAATAATTATTGTATACAATCTAACTAATTGAAACAATAATTATATAACTATGTATGAAAATAATGTATACAATCAAACTAATTAAGTTGACTAGAAATGTAGTTCTAATCAAGTTAGTCAGCTAATGAATCTTGAAATGATAATTATATACATGGGGCAATTGCTTTAGTATAGTTTAACTAATAATTATTTTGTGTTTGTAAAATAAATTAATAAATAAATCCTGAAGAAATTTCCAAGATGGTGTATCTAATCGAATCATCTAGAATTTTAGTCGGTAATTGACTTGTAGGAGAGGATATTCCTTATAAGTTAAAAACGACTTCTAAGATTAAGGAGACGCTTCCAAGTTCATTTAGATAATTTTGTAAAAAGTGTTTTGTGTGAAGCTCCCTTAGACACAAATCTCAACTTTTTTGCTCAAATTTCAAACTTATCTAGGTATTCTTATCAAACTCGGTGAAGTCCCCATCCATTTATACTCTCTCTTCCCTTTTGCATAAATTTCGAACTAATTGGACGTTGAAACTAGATTATATATATAAGCTGTGATAGAATTATACCTTGATGAATTTCATAGACTCCTTAGCTTTTCTTAAACTTGAATTCAAGCTGTCCAATTGTCAAACCTCCAATGATGATCCACACAGAGAACAAAAATAGTGGCTAGAGTTTTCTTTTCTTGTACTAACAAGAATGATGAAAGTCTCTACATTTTTCAAACCCTAGAAGCCATTAATAGAAGTCCAAGCGGGATTGACCTGTCTCTTAAACTAAACCCGGTCTAATATTTAATTAATCAAATTAATTAAATCCGATCCATGAATTAATTAATCCAATTAATGAATTCGGGCTTATTAATAAGTAACCCAATTAGTTAATTATCCAACACTTGTCCATTAATTAATTGGTAAATGATATTCTTCTGGTTCTCTTTTGTGTGTGACCCATTAGATTCCTAATCATGATACCTAACGACGTGAATTATTATTTTGATCCAGTCAAAATCGATAAATTAAAACACTCCCTTTTAATTTATCACTAATTCACATTCCCCGTTCCAGATTGACATCTAGCAATGTGTCGGGCAATATATGTGACGGGAAATGTCACGTGGTATGACAAAACCATACTTTTTCATTTACCGTGAAACTATAATCATTTCGTCAATATAATCCGATCAATTATGAGATATGGATATGTGTCAATCTCAATAATCGATCATATCTTTTATCCCACTATTAAGTTAATGTAAGTTAAAAACTTATTTTCGACTTATGAGTTCATCTTGGCCAATGATTTTATTATCAACTTAACTGAATCAAAATGTAGATCATAATCTCTTACTAACTAAGAGTGACGAATCCTCTATTGATCATTTACAACATTCATATGATTCTTGACAAACCTGAACGATATCGTATTGGCGACCCTTGGCAGAGTAACATTCAATATCACCAAAGTATGACTATCCTTATATAAGGCACTATGATGACCTCAAGTCAAAGGATCAATTCCACTACCGAGCGTTAGATATTAACCACTGACACTTAGATAGTTTTCCATGTGGAGTCTCTTAGCGGGTCTCCAATGTTTCGTTCTATAACAAAACATCCACGTGTTCATTCAAGTATCACCACACTTCAACTTGTGAGATCATCTATTTACTTCACAAGTAAGAAATGCCACACGTGATAGTCTATCCGTAATAACGATATATGTATCTCATTATTATATACGACCACAGACGATTTAAGATTCAGTCATATGTAATTTGTATCTCACAATCACAACTCCTTGCTATTAACAAATCACTAAGACTTGGATCTACAGACTCTATTATTTAATTTATTAGAATATTAATTTAATTAAATAATAGATATTGCCATAAATATACATTAATTATATATATTAAAATGTTTATGTCAAAAGTTAGTTGGAGTTAGGGCATAACACTTACAAACCCTCACTTGCACTAGATTCAATCACTTATGTATCTTATACCATAAGCGTCTACATGACGATCATGTTTATGCTGTGACAACTCTTTGTCAATGGATCTACAAATTAGTAATTTGTGAGAATTCGTTCTTTCTTTATGTCATTTCAATGTATTATCTTTCCAATGAAATAATACTTCCTTAACACATGTTTGGATCATTGATGAGACCCTAGTTCCCTCGCTTGCACAATGGCTCCATTGTTATCACAATGCAGAAGCATGTGATCAACAATGTTAGGAACTACTCCAAGTTCATTAATGAACTTTCTGATCCAGACCACAACTTTTGTTGCTTTCTAAAGTAATGATGTAAAAGGCTTTTATTATTGAATTAACGGTTATTTCCGATTTGAAACATTTCCAACACATCACTTAAGAGTAAACCAATTATCATAATTGAGATATGATATCATTCTAATCTGACTAGAAGTTAGCATCAATGTATCCATGAACTTCTAGTTCATATTCTCCATATAAAGTCTTCTCAAGATTTTATCTATATAGATTGGGATGAATTAAGCAAACTTTTAGAACTATCCAACCCCTTTCCTCGTAAGGAACTTCACTACTAGGTGGAATGTTGAGACAATTGCCTTGATCCCATTCAATCGTGGTCTTCCAAGTATGGCGTTGTAGGCCATGAGAGTATGAACCACCTAGAACGTCGTAATCTGCGTTGCCTGCTTTCCCTCCGATCCCAAGGTAAGAGGTAAACTACAACACCCTCTGGAATGACAATACCTCTTCCAAAACCCTGAAGAGAAGTTTTGACCGATTTGAGCTGCTCTGACGAAATACCCATCTTTCCAAAAGCCTCGTGTGACAATACGTTTGCCGCACTGCTGTTGTCCACCAAGATCCTTTTTACATCAAAGTTAGTGATGATTGCTGATATAACCAACGCATCGTCATGTGGAAAAGATACGCCTTACAAATCCTTTGCTCTGAAAGTTATGTCTTCCATACTGCTCATATCCACGTTTGAGATCAAGGGGTATTATCTTGCATACTGCTTACGTCCATTGCTAGAGTCCCCTCACAAGGCCGTTCCTCAAATAATGATGTTGATGGTATCTGCGGTCGGTTGTTGATCCCTTCTGTCACAAGAGGCCTCCCCTTGTTTTGACTGTTCTGGGGGCGCTGTCTCGACCTACATACGCACCTAGAAAACCCATCTTGATGAGGGACTCGATCTTCTGCTTCAGGGCGAAGCACCCTTCCGTCTTGTGGCCATGGTCTCTATGAGAGTCATAATATTTACTCTTATCGCGGGCTTTAGGAGGATATTGTAGCTTGGGAGGCCACTTCAACTCCTTGAGGTCCTCGATCTCTATTAAGATGTTCGACATCGTGTTGTTCAATCGGGTGAAAGATGTTAGGGGGGCTTTTTGTCTTGACTAGCTCTGAGAAAGATCCAAACATTGGATGGACTCATGGGGCCTCTTCAAATCGGGCTTCTTTACTGGTGGGGCATCTCTCTTTGGAAACATTGTTTCCTTCATGTTAATGTACTTTCGAGCTTGGTGAGCAGGTCGGTTATTGACTTATGATGAGTTTTTGACAGGGACATCTTGAATGCCTCACACCTCACTACATATGTAAGAGGGAAGACCACGGCTGTGATAAGTAGGCCTGAGATCAGAAGTCTTTCTTTATTGAATCTTGTCATAAAGTTGCGAAGAGTCTCGTGGGTCCTTAGTGCATCTGCATGAGTGATGCATCTATCTTCCTGATGCGCTTACTGCTTACAAAGAAGGCCGATAACTTGTCAGCCAAGTCCGAAAAAGAGGAGATAGAGTTGGGCTCTAATGTGGAAAACCAATCCCTTGCGGCATTAGTCAGTGTTTGGGGGAAGGCTTTGCACATTACAGCGCGAGTGCAACTTGTAAGTTCATGATGTCAGTGTATATGTTGAGGTGGTTGATGGGATCAGTCATTTCGTCATAATCCTTTACCCGAGGATACGACAAAACCTTCAAGGTGAATGGTGTATTCTGGGTGAATCATGTAGCTGCGTGGGACTTCTGAATCATTCCTGCTGTAATACCTTCCTGAATAATCCTCACCAAATTAGTTGAGTCCATAGCGATCGATTTCGAACCGAGGGGTACCGAGGCATGCCAGATATTCCAACGTTACAGTGACAGGGGCCTGGAGCCTCATCTTCGACAGCATTACCACTTTGCGGGGATGGTACCGAAAGTGTATTTCTCTGTAGTAGTTGAGTCAATGCGGCCACTTGTTGGCAAAGTTCTTCGAATGCGGCTAGTGTAACTGTTATGAGAGGATGTTGTTGTTCTCCAGATGTAACCTCCTGAGGGGACGGGAGGTCTGCATCAACGAGTTGGTTAGGAGCGGATGAGCTTGCCGAAAGATGTCCTGAACGTGTGTTAACCATGGCTTCTGGTAAGGTTTCTCACAGACGACGCCAATGATGCTACAAAAATTCGTACATGTGCAAACCTGAACTGAATGGAAGAACTCCGCGCGAGCCGATCTTCAATTACCTGAAACAAAGGCATTGATGTATGTTCTCGGCATCCCTCCGATGCTTAAGTCAAATAGGTATTCAAGAAAAACTTATGCTGAATGCTTATAAAACGTACTTGAATCATGAGGCTGGGTTGCGTATTTATAGATGGTAGATGTGGAATCTTAAAAGGACTCAACTTCCTTGATTGAATGTGTTTTTACCGTGTTAGGATTGTGTTATTTGAATTAATGTGAAACTTAAGACATCTGGGGAGTTAGTGCTTGAATTGAACTAGTATTTCAGAGGCACATGCAACGAGGGAGATGCTGCATCCATTGACGGGGCCCGACCTCAAGATTGGCCCAAAAATAGCGCAACGTGGTCGGGCCATTTGGGTCGACCAATATGGGCACGACCTTGACCATGACTCGACCTCAACAGCGGACTAGGAAGTCCATTTAAGGGGGGCCAAGGTCGAGCTCGGGTTTGGTATGACCAATTATTATTATTATTATATAATGAAAATCTTTGGAAAAAAAATATATAAGTTCCATCCCTTTTTAATTTGGCTAAAGTCGAGATGACAATGGATTCAATCAACCTTAGACACCCGAGTTTGACTCGTGTTTAAATTATAGGCTCAACTCGATCCTTTGAGAAGTTGTCCATATGCTGAGCCGAGTAGAGTCGACTTCTATTTGTTTAAAGAAATTAAACAAATAAAGTAAAAAATGACCAACATTTTATTTTGAACAAATTAAAAATAAGAACCAAACCGAGCTTGTTTGTTGAAAAAAAAAATGAGCTGGGTTCAATCGGATCGATTACTCATCTCAAAATAAGCTCGATTCATCCATTGAGCAAGCTGAGCACGTGATTTGAGCAAGTCCCATTTTCCACCCCTAGGTCCAGGGCATGAAGAGCTACTCGAAAAAATAAGCTAATTAGATGATATGGATACCAAAGCCTAAAATGTTTCCAAATACATCATAGGCTAAACTGCTAACGAGGAATGATGCATGATTCATAATCTAATTACTAATATTCGAGATATGAATACAAATAATAATAATAATAATAATAATAAACTCCTTATGGCTTATATGAATCAAACTGTATCTTTTATATCGAGTATTTGGTAATACATTTTATAACTTTCTAAAGTGACTTGATCTCATATAATCATGTGTTATCTAGCTAAATCAAATTTTGCTTTGAATGGTCAATTTTACAATTTTGAGTGAGTTTGATCGTGTTATAATTTGGGGATTAAACCTACAAATAGGAAAGATAATTATTTTCGAATTCCGTTTCAATCATATTGTTCAAAAATTAAGGAAAAAGAATAAGTTAAAATCAAATCCATTATACGTTACGTACCAACTATGCCTATAACACATTTTTAATACTTAAAAATTATATTTGATTGAACAATACAATGAACAAAATATTTATTCGGCTTCCTTCTTTGTTATACTTAATTTATCTTACCAAACAAATCATTATTGAAATAACATTTTAGAACACAATTTACAACTATCTTGACCCATATTCCTATAATTATCAATAACCAGGCATGTAAGCACCCCCCCCCCCCTCCCCCCTCCTCGGGGGCATAGTTCAGTGGTGCAAAGGACAGGAGTAGGATAATTTCAACTGAGCTGTCAGTCGCAGTATGACAATTCGATTCCTAACTCTAACAAGGTTTAGAATTAGACTTTTTATGGGCACCAGTACATTAACTCTTGTACCCAGGCCCACTGAGATACATCTCGTAATTTACCTCCTCCACAATGCTCTAGGGACGAGGGATCCTCGAGGTTGGGGTTCAACCTTTCGATAACTAGGCATGTAACATCATGATTTCTTGTTAATTGAGCATTAAATTAAACGTTTAGTAACTTAAATTTGAATACATGACATAAAAGGATATGACAATATATTTTATTCCTATAAGTATTAACATTTGAATAATTTAAATGAAATAATTGAAAAAAAAGGTAACTTCAAGAGAAACTTTACATTGAATTTGCTGTTTTTTAAGCCTCGGAATGGGCAAGGACAACTTGCATTGCCAGTGCATCTCATGCATCATTTGGGATAGAAAGTGGAAACTCAAGTTGGCATTTCTTTAATCCATTTTTACCTTATCTTTTTTGAAAAAAAAAAAAAAAAAAAAAACTCAGTCAACATATTTTATTTAATCTTATTAGATTAATGTGTTTAATTTCTAAATTTTGAAAATGGGATTAAGGTTAATTAAGTAAGGCTAGACAAAACTCTCGAAACGAACCGAACCGAGTGATTATTTACAAGTTAAATACCCGAACTGATATTTGAATCGAGAACCAATAAGTTTGATTCGGTTCTCGGTTCTAAACCAAGAATCGAATATAAATCATTTTTTTAATTTTTTATATCGAATTAATTAAATTATTTAATTTTTTCTAAACAAATTAGCAAATTAACTAATTTAGTGATTAATACTCCAACTCCCAAGTTAAGTCCATACCTAGCGAGCCCAACCCAACCCAATTTCTAAATTCAATTTTTATTTTAATTTATTGGCTCAATTATTAATTTCATTGTTAGCCTAAAATCTAGATCTTTGAAGTTTTTATCATTTTATTTTCAATTTCATAATTTCATTCGGTAAGTACATGTCCACTAACCCCAAATCATTTGATAAATTGAAAACATACATCTACATGCCCAAATCGAAGCCGCCAACTGTTAGTCCGACTTTCCCTCTCCAACCGTCCATCGAAATTACGAATAAACATGTCATTAGTTGTATTTATGTAGTGTTACTATAAATGTTAAAAATTATAATTATGATACATAATTGAACAGAATAGAACATAACCGAATCCGAACGGTTCCATAATTATATTTGGACTCGATAGTTCCATTTCTTAAACATCGAAAATTTTTGGTTTGATTCAATTATCTTCAGAATCGAATCGAACCGGACCATATCCAACCCTAGAATTAAGCATTCAAAATATGGTAAGCATGGATCAAAACATTCGTCGATAAAGTTTGTCTATGTTGTTGAATTAGAACAGTCCCAAGTCGAGCCATGATAATGTTGAACTCGAGAAGCTAGAGAGTCCACTCTTCAAGACACTTAAGGTGGTGTAATGAACTAAGCTTTCAAGTTTCAATTTTATGCCAAAGTCAAGACGACTAAAGAGTATTATATTATATTAATGAAGCTTAACTATAAAACATGAAAACTAACAGAATTCTAAAGCTCCAAGCGTTACAAATTCGAGCATGATTAGAAAAGTGCTTGGCTTGACACGCGCATTGTTTACACATAGTAGGGTTCGATGTGCTCAAATTGGTTTTTAATCATATCAAATAATTTTTGTAATTAACCTAAAAGATTTTTAGACTACTAAATTGTTGACAACTTTATTTTTAAATTCAATTCAAATTCATTTTTTTTTTGTAAAATAAAAAAGAAAATAGAATTGATTTTATTTTATTTGAACACGGTTTTTTCATTTAAATGGCTCAATATCCTTGTGCAGATTGCGGCCATGTGGCCGGCCGGTTGTGAAATCGTCTCAATGAAATTGCAAGGAAATTAAGCAGAACCAATACGTAATCACCTTTTTTCCGTCTAAATTAAGTGAATTTGGTTGGATATATACTTGACTTCTTGGGCTAAGTTTGAACTTTCATATTGTTCATACATGGATGTACAAAAGCTAATTTCATTTCTAGAATCAACTATTTTTGTCGATTAAAATTATTCGGATCCAATTTTTGAATTCTCTATTCCCTATAATTAGAGTGAATTTTAAATATATAACGTCAATAAATAAATTTCTTTACTTAACAATTTAAGTTTCTAAATGAGTTGATCGACTATGACATCATATGAAATGTAAATCTCGTATCACTATTTATCTTTAAAAATTATTGCAATCCATATGTAAGGATGTGTATTGAAGACAAAATTTGGTTCACGAGAAAGTAAGCATTATCGTGAAAGTTCAGGTACGTACTTAACTTTATTTAGGGAGTGCAATGAACTTGGATCAATTTGGTTGCATCATAATACGATCAAATATATGGCCAAAATAAATGGATCTGAATTAAAGAAGCGTCTTCAAATTTAGTCCTTTTCAATTTCGTCCAGTTTTTAATATGTAAATTCTTTAATTTGTAATTTTCTTTTTCATCCAAGTCATTCTTTTATGCATTGTACACTAGGGAGAGCATCTGATCTATTATCCCTATGACTTTGCATTTCATTCTCTAAGACTTGTACCCAAGATATCTGTCTTTTGAGAGATTTAAGTTAAGTCTCTTATAAGATAGCGATTTTGGATTTAAATCTTGAGAGTGCAATATAAACTATAAAGTCATGAGGTGTAAGATGGTAGAGACTCTTCCAAAGTAAATAGTGAATATGATAACAACTAGGTATAGAAGTCGGATCGTTACAAAAAAAAAAAAAAAACATTGTCGCGTCCCTATCGCTTCTTCGAGTTGACACAAGATGGAAACGTGAACACTGATAAAAGATTTTTATTCGTAACACACGAAAGGGCGTTACTCATATTTCGTTCAAATAGACGTGAGAATTATTCAAATCTACCAAATAACAGGAAAGCTGAATTATTATTAATCAGAAAATGAGTTTAGCGTTTTCACCCTTAACACATATTTAAAGAGTCAAAACGAATCATAATCAAGTTGAAATCCTTATTTTGTAGACAAGTTTGAATAAAACAAAAAAAAAATGCAAAACTAAAACAGGCCCATAAACAAAGGAATTTGATCTCAAAAGTTAGACAATAGACATCCGATAAAAATGTGCAGAATTGATAAATGCTTTCAAATTGTACTCGCTTGTGAAAATCTGACACTCGAGTTGAAGTTATTTGCATTTTCTTGGATCCTTCTTGTTTATTTATTTTTCCAATTGATTTATGATTTTCTATTCGAATTAATCCGCTTCACGAGTACAAGATCGTTATCTTACAAAAGACTGAAGTTGACTCCTGATACCAATTAGGCAATCAATTGATACTAGGACTCAACTTTAGTCTCTCATAAAGTAAGAGGTCTTGGGTTTGAATCTTGAAGGATGCGAAAAAAATTCGTGTAGGGTAACAAGACAAATGTTCCCTCAAACAAAATAGTACGTATGAGTCAACGGTTTGGATACAAAGGCTGTATTGTTACAAAAAGTTGCTAAATTATTATTAGAATTCAACTTAAGTCTCTTCGGGGGAAACAATAGAAATTCGTGAGAGATAAAATGTACTTATGCTCTTCAAAGCGAACAGTGCATATGAGTTATGGCTTGGACACATAAGCTGAACCCTTACACGACGTGAAGTTTTGGGGGATGGGAATGATAATAGATGTAGAAAGGGAACCTACAATTGCATGGCGAGTCCAGCACAAAAAGTCAAGATTGGGAGTTTCGACACTATATATTTTCAGTAATTGTAGATGGAGGGCATGGTCAGGTACTATCAATAAATCCCATTAAGAAGGTTATTGGAATAGGTTCAATGGTTTTGGTTTGTCAAAGGAGTTGCTGTGTCATTTCATAGGCATCAACTTACAGACTTAATTTATTATGTACAATGGACCCTCCTTGTTGACAAAATTTTGAAAATTATTTGCATCCAAAATTATTTAAAAAACCTAAAAATATTTCTTTTTGACAAAATATTTAATAAATGCTATGTTATGACTATTTTGTCAAAATGTGGGATTCAGAACATTAATTCGTTGAGATGAATTGCATGGAAATTAAGCAGAACGATCATAAGCACTTTTTTTGGTCTGAATTAAGTGAATTTGGTATGATATTTGACTTCTTTGGTAGCAGTTCATCGTAAACTTGGAACTTTCTTAGCCAAGGATTTATTGGTTCCACTCTATACAAATTATTTATTTCTTGTCTATTGAAACAATAATTATTGTTCGTACACATATATAAATAATTATTGTATACAATCTAACTAATTAAAACAATAATTATTGTTCGTACACATATATAACTATGTATGAAAATAATGTATACAATAAAACTAATTGATGATGGACATGATATTGGGCAATTTTCATATGTCTAATTTTTATTCACTTGCACTTTATAATTTTCTCATTGTTGGGTATTTTAGTAATGCCCATATAACCCCTAGACAATGATAAAAAATTATGGCCCATTTAATTTCATAGGTTATAAGTTCGGGATTGAAGAATATTAAGATCCACACCACAAACGATATAGCCCAAATCTTGTTGGGTATTTAGAGGAAATCAGCTCATTGGATTAGATGCTCAATACCCAACTTATTGGAAATAAAGTGATAAGGGATTATCTCTTCCTTCTTTCAAAATTGTAAAACTCTATGATTATCTTTTGGTAACCATTTTCAGTTCTCATGATATCTATCTTTGAGATAAAATCTTGGAAAATTTGTTGAACTCTCTGCCTAAAAATTGAAGCCTCTCGGTTTCAATTATACACACCAAAAATCACTTTTGCTTTGTGCTTAAGGAGAAGCAAAACAAACGGTTCTCTGTTTAGTGCTAAAACCTTCCTGTTTTGTGCAAATCTTCAATTTCACCTTATGTCCTTCGTTCCTTGGTGTGCCCTTTGTGTTTCTCCAAAGTTTGGTGCTGCTTTTGTGGTGTTGAATTAACTTTCTGAACCTAAGAAAAAGGGGAATTTATTGTTCTTTTTATTCTTCAAATTTAGTTTTCTAGTTTGATTTCCTTTATTTGTTAATTCCATAACTTACATGTTTGATTTGTTCAATTGCAGGTGGGATTAGAATCACACTCATGTTTAGAATTAACGATTTTATCGATCAATATTAATTAATTTATTGTGGGTAAAAACTTCTCGACTTCCTGGATTCAAGGGTATTTTCTAAAACAACATAGTCCTAAATTCTTTACATTATTAATTAATTAAAAAATGAATAAAAATACAAATTAAGTTGACTAGAAATGTAGTTCTAATAAAGTTAGTCAGCTAATGAATCTTGAAATGATAATTATATACCTGGTGGCAATTGGTTTAGTATAGTTTAATTAATAATTATTCTGAGTTTGTAAAATAAATTAATATCAAGACTCAAGATAAATCCTGAATAAATTTCCAAGATGTGTATCTAATCGAATCATCTAGAATTTTAGTCGGTAATTGACTTTGTAAGAGAGGATATTCCTTATAAGTTAAAGCTTTAAATGAACAACGAAAAAATGTGAATAGGGTAGTTGCATTGATATGACTTACCCTAAAAAGATAAATTATGCTAAGTGTACATTTTATGTATTACATTTTGGTGTATATTGTGTGGGAATTCAAAAAATAATGGACGGAAAAGTGTGTTTTTTTTAACTGTCAAATCATGTGTCGTCACGTGGTATAATGTCAAAAATGATGTACATATAGCATGATTGAAAAATGATTACGTACATTTATGTATTTATAAATCTACAAGTTTTATGTTTTTTTTATTTTTTAACGCGTATAATTCTCTCCTTAATGGTGTTACAAATCCTTCTCTTTCTTTGGGCACGAGTTTCAAGCTGTCTAGTCGAACTATACAAAGTTGATGAGAGTGTCTAGGCTATTTAGAGTTTGTTTAATCTGACTTTTGAAAAGTAATAACCGACTTCTAAGATTAAGAAGACGAGTTCGAGTTCATTTAGATAATTTTGTAAAAGTGTTTTGTGTGAAGCTCCCTTAGACAAAAATCTCAACTCTTTTGCTCAAATTTCAAACTTATCCAGGTATTCTTATCAAACTCGGTGAAGTTGATGGCCAAATCCATTTATAGTCTCTCTCTTCCATTTTGCATAAATTTCAAACTGATTGGACATTGAAATTAGATAATATATATAAATTGTAAAATAATGAGATAATTATTGATGATTATTTAGTATTATCATGATACATAGATATGTCTTATCTAGTTCAGAAGGTGTATTTCATTCCAACTGTAACTCTCATTTTAGACCATATAAATACTAATCTTAATTCTCACTAAAATACACGCAAGTCTATTGACTTATCTTCCCTTCTATTTTTCTCTCTTTTATAACACGTTATCGATTCTCTTATAAGAGAGGAAGATCTAGCTGATAATATTCATACATAATAATGTCTTCCGCATGTATAATTTTCAGACTATCAATTAATTATGTGATTCTTGTTCTTAGTATGATTACTATAAAATTTATCAACAATTGGCATCAAAGACTACATGCTAAGATTAGAATCCTTTAAACAAAATTATTGATTTTTGCCTACTATTTGTTCTGTATTTATAAATTATAATACAACAATTTTCAATTGATGATATCATGTTTCTTTCGTCTATATGCATACGTGTATATATTAATATATTATCAAATTGAAAACCCGGACAGTCTGTGTGCATATGTGTATACCGCCCTTATTCTTCTTCTTCGCCTCCTCGCGTTATATTGTTAGCATTGCCACCAAAATCAAAGCATGAAATAACCCAGGCCACTATCATTTTCTCTCTCGCGTACATGGATGTAGACTTTTCAAATTTTCCCCAAATCAAAATTATGCACCTCCCCCGGCTGTGTATGTGCGAATATCTGTATGTATATATGGTTTTTGCAGCAGCCTCCCCGTCTATGGTATATGTATTGAAGTGTGTATGGATTTGCCTTTGTTTCAGCCTTGTGTGTTTGTGTAATTTATTTCTCTTCGATGCATGTGTGTATTGAAGCCGCGAGCGGAATCACCTCACCCTTTTTGAGGAAGCAGCAAAAGCTGTAGCTTACAGCGTCGGCTGTGCCTTTTGCAACCCCGGGCTGTCGTCGCAAGGACCGTGGTTAGGCCAGGCGGCAACGCAAAAGGAGAGAAAAAGTTGGAAAGGCTTAGGGTTTTCAGTTTTAGGGTGGAGATGGGAGTTTGTGTGCAATTATGATATAGTGAGTCATTTTCTTGCAATTAACAATCTAGGGGCTCCTCCTGCAATTTGTGAGATTTTTATATATTCTTAAGTTAGATACATATCGTGTTGTTGAGAAGCACAACACCGTAAATATTTAAATTGTATTAAAATATTACTTGCTCTCAAAGAGCATAAATTTATATGATCAACTGTATTATATTTTTGCTCATAATGAGTAAATAAATTGTTGTTGCTCCAGAAGGAGCACAACATTATAATTAATATTCAAGAAGAATATTATTTTCTCTTAAAGAGTATGAATTATAATTTTCAATATTTCAGAAGAATATTGATATATTGTTCTTGAAGAAACAATATTAAAATATAATGTGCTCCCGAAATAGCACATGTTTCGAAGAATCATTTTGAATTCATGTTTATCCCCGAAGGACTATGTAATTAACGTCATGAGGATATTGATTAGTTTGATTACTTGAATGATATATGATTATATAACGTTTAATCATATTCTTCGAAATTAAATAATTGAATTATATCTTATATTGAATCAGAAGTTCAATTTGACTTAATTTGAATAATTTAAACCGAATAATTTTAAAAAAAAAAAGTAACTTCAAGAGAAACTTTACATCGAATTTGCTATTTTTTAAGCATCTGAATGGGCAAGGACAACTTGCATTGCCAGTGCATCTCATGCATCATTTGGGATAAAAAGTCGAAACTCAAGTTGGCATTTCTTTAATCCGTTTTTTCCTTCCCTTTTTTGAGAAAAAAAAAAAAAAAAGTCCAATCAACAAATTTTATTTAATCTTATTAGAATAATGTGTTTAATTTCTAAATTTTGAAAATGGGATTAAGTTGAATTAAGTAGGGTTGGACAAAACTCATAAATCGAATCGGATTGAACCCGAACCGAACTGAGCGACTCTTTATAAGTTACCCGAATTGGTATTTGAATCGAAAATCGATGAGTTTGATTCGGTTCTCGAATCTAGACCAAAAATTGAATCTAAATAATTTTTTATATTTAATTAATTAAATTATTTTAATTTTTATCTAAACAAATTAGCAAATTAACTAATTTAGTGATTAATACTCCAACTCACAAGCCAAGTCCATGTCTAGCTAACCCAACTTAACCCAATTTTTAAATTCAATTTTAATTTTAATTTTTTGGCTCAATTATTAATTTCATTTTTAGCCCAAGATCTAGGTCTTTTGAAGTTTTTATCATTCATTTTCTAATTTCATACTTTCATAGTTTCATTCGGTAAGTACAAGTCTACTAACCCCAAATCATTTGACAAATTGAAAACATACGTCTACATGCCCAAATCGAAGCCTCCAACTGTCGGGTCCAACTTTTCATCTCCAACTGTCCATCGAAAGTACGGATAAACATGTTTTAGTTGTATTTATGTAGTGATATTGTAAATATTTAAAAAAATAATTATGAACATAACTGGATGGAACTGAACCCAAACGGTTCCATAATTATATTTGGACTCGACGATTCCATTTATTAAATACCCAAAAATCTTGGTTTTGTTCAATTATCTTCAGAATCAAACCGAACCGGACCATATCCAACTCTAGAATTAAGCATTCAAAATATGGTAAGCATGTGTCAAAAAATTCTTCGATAAAGTTTGTCTATGTTATTGAATTAGAACCGTCCCAAGTCGAGCCATGAGAATGTTGAACTCAAGAAGCGAGAGAGTCCACTATTCAAGACACTTAAGGTGACGTAATGAACTAAGCTTTCAAGTTTCAACTTTCTGCAAAAGTCAAGATGACTAAGAAGTATTATATTATATCAATGAAGCTCAAGTATAAAACATGAAAACTAACAAAATACTAAAGCTCCAAGCGTTACAAAGTCGAGCATGATTAGAAAAGTGCTTGGCTTGACACGCGCGTTTTTTACACATAGTAGGGTTCGATGTGCTCAAATTAGTATTGAATAAGCAAGACGTGCAATATTCAGTGAGGTGTCCTTTTGCACAAATTTTAATAAATCAGGGACCTCCATTGTAATATTCCTTTTTACAAAAACCAAAATGATTTTTTTTTTTTTTTGACAAAAAATTAATAAATGCCGTATGTATATAATATGACTTGAACTTTATACCAAAAAGATATTAAATTGGTTTTTAATCATATCAAATAATTTTTGTAATTAAACTAAAAGATTTTTAAACTACTAAACTGTTGAGAACTTTATTTTTAAATTCAAATCAAATCCATTTTTTTTTTTGTAAAAAAAAGAAAAGAAAATAGAATTGATTTGATTTGAACACGGTTTTTTCATTTAAATGGCTCAATATCCTTGTGCAGATTGGGGCCATGTGGCCGGCCGGTTGTGAAATTGTCTCAATGAAATTGCAAGGAAATTAAGCATAACCAATACTATTTCAAAGTGTTCAATTGTAGGTGGGATTAGAATCACACTCATGTTTAGAATTAACGATTTTATCGATCAATATTAATTAATGTATTGTGGGTAAAAACTTCTCGACTTCCTTGATTCAAGGGTATTTTCTAAAACAACATAGTCCTAAATTCTTTACATTATTAATTAATTAAAAAATGAAAAAAAAATTAAGTTGACTAGAAATGTAGTTCTAATAAAGTTAGTCAGCTAATGAATCTTGAAATGATAATGAATCTTGGCATTTCTTTAATCCGTTTTTTCCTTCCCTTTTTTGAGGAAAAAAAAAAAAAGTCCAATCAACAAATTTTATTTAATCTTATTAGAATAATGTGTTTAATTTCTAAATTTTGAAAATGGGATTAAGTTGAATTAAGTAGGGTTGGACAAAACTCATAAATCGAATCGGATTGAACTTGAACCGAACTGAGCGACTCTTTATAAGTTACCCGAACTGGTATTTGAATCAAAAATCGATGAGTTTGATTCGGTTCTCGATTCTAGACCAAAAATCGAATCTAAATAATTTTTTATATTTAATTAATTAAATTATTTTAATTTTTTCTAAACAAATTAGCAAATTAACTAATTTAGTGATTAATACTCCAACTCACAAGCCAAGTCCATGTCTAGGTAACCCAACTTAACCCAATTTTTAAATTCAATTTTAATTTTAATTTTTTGGCTCAATTATTAATTTCATTTTTAGCCCAAGATCTAGATCTTTTGAAGTTTTTATCATTCTTTTTCTAATTTCATACTTTCATTCGGTAAGTACAAGTCTATTAACCCCAAATCATTTGACAAATTGAAAACATACGTCTACATGCCCAAATCGAAGCCTCCAACTGTCGAGTCCAACTTCTCATCTCCAACTGTCCATCGAAAGTACGGATAAACATGTTTTAGTTGTATTTATGTAGTGATATTGTAAATATTAAAAAAATAATTATGAACATAGCTGGATGGAACTGAACCCGAACGGTTCCATAATTATATTTGGACTCGACGATTTCATTTATTAAATACCCAAAAATCTTGGTTTTGTTCAATTATCTTCAGAATCAAACCGAACCGGACCATATCCAACTCTAGAATTAAGCATTCAAAATATGGTAAGCATGTGTCAAAAAATTCTTCGATAAAGTTTGTCTATGTTATTGAATTAGAACCGTCCCAAGTCGAGCCATGAGAATGTTGAACTCAAGAAGCGAGAGAGTCCACTATTCAAGACACTTAAGGTGACGTAATGAACTAAGCTTTCAAGTTTCAACTTTCTGCAAAAGTCAAGATGACTAAGAAGTATTATATTATATCAATGAAGCTCAAGTATAAAACATGAAAACTAACAAAATACTAAAGCTCCAAGCGTTACAAAGTCGAGCATGATTAGAAAAGTGCTTGGCTTGACACGCGCGTTTTTTACACATAGTAGGGTTCGATGTGCTCAAATTAGTATTGAATAAGCAAGACGTGCAATATTCAGTGAGGTGTCCTTTTGCACAAATTTTAATAAATCAGGGACCTCCATTGTAATATTCCTTTTTACAAAAACCAAAATGATTTTTTTTTTTTTTTTTTTGACAAAAAATTAATAAATGCCGTATGTATATAATATGACTTGAACTTTATACCAAAAAGATATTAAATTGGTTTTTAATCATATCAAATAATTTTTGTAATTAAACTAAAAGATTTTTAAACTACTAAACTGTTGAGAACTTTATTTTTAAATTCAAATCAAATCCATTTTTTTTTTTTTGTAAAAAAAAAAAAGAAAATAGAATTGATTTGATTTGAACACGGTTTTTTCATTTAAATGGCTCAATATCCTTGTGCAGATTGCGGCCATGTGGCCGGCCGGTTGTGAAATTGTCTCAATGAAATTGCAAGGAAATTAAGCAGAACCAATACTATTTCATAATACATTCTTTTAAAATAATATCTATCAAACACACCCTACGATTTTTAGACTACCAAACTGTTGAGAACTTTATTTTTAAATACAAATCAAATTCATTTTTTTTATCGAACTATAAGCTGACCAAATTTTTTTTTTTTAAAAAAATAGAATTGATTTGATTTGAACACGGTTTTTGCGGCCGTGTGGCTGGCCAGTTGTGACATTATCTCAATGAAATTGCAAGGAAATTAAGCAGAACCAATGCATAAGCACCTTTTTTTTCCGTCTAAATTAAGTGAATTTGGTTGGATATATACTTGACCTCTTGGGCTAAGTTTGAATTTTCATAGTGTTCGTACATGGATGTACAAAACCTAATTTCGTGTCTAGAGTCGAACTATTTTGTCGATTAAAATCATTCGGATCCAATTTGACTTCCCGAATTTGCTGACATTCTTAAAATCAACATATTTTTGAATTCTCTACTCCTTTTAATTAGAGTGTGAATTTTAAATATATAACGTCAATAAATAAATTTTTTTACTTAGAAATTTAAACTTCTAAATGAGTTGATCGACTATGACATCATATCAAACATAAATGTCGTATCACTATTTATCTTTAAAAATTATTGCAATCCATATATAAGGATGTTTATCGAAGACAAAATTTGGTTCACAAGAAAGTAAGTGTTATCATGAAAGTTTAGGTTCGTCTTAACTTTATTTAGGGAGTGCAATGAACTTGATCAATTTGGTTGCATCATAATACGATCAAATATAGGGCCAAAATCAATGGATCTGAATTAAAGAGGCATCTTCAAATTTCGTCTGTTTCAGTTTCATCCGGTTTTTAATATGTAAATTCTTTAATTTGTAATTTTCTTTTTCATCCAAGTCATTCTTTTATGCATTGTACACTAGAGATGCATTGTAATCTAGGGAGAGCATCTGATCTATTACCCCTCACGACTTTACATCCCATTCTCTAAGATTTGTACCCAAGATATTTGTCTTTTGAGAGATTTAAGTTGAATCACGACAATTGTTGTTATGATTTAACTTAAGTCTCTCATAAGATAGCGATTTTGGATTTAAATCTTGAGAGTGCGATATAAACTATAAAGTCGTGAGCAGGGCCATTCTTGTGATTTTCGAGGCAAGAGGCGAACTCCCAAAGTTGGGTCTCCCAAAACAACGTATTGCTAAACACTAGAGGTGTCAATCCGGGTAGTCCGGGCCGGGTCAACCGACCGGCCAACATATGAGTCTGGTAACGGCCCGCGTGAAAAAAAGCTCGCCAGCTACGGGTTACGGGTCAGCCCACAATTTTGGACTACAACCCAGGCCCGCCGCTGACCCATTCTAGTTGAGCCTATGCGGGTCACGGGTCACGTTTTGTTTCGGTTTGGCCCGTATAATTGTATAAATAAATTTTTTTATATTTATAGCCAAAAAAAAAAATCTTTAAAAAAAATGTAAACTAAGAATTGAACAAAATGATAAATTCATATTTATACTAAGAAATGTTTACATAGAATTTAAATTTAATGTTACATGAATTATTTATAACTTTGAAAAGTTAAATTTAACTTAAACAAGTAACAACTAAATGCATTTCTAATTACTATTATCAAATATTTATAGTATAAGTACATCCCAATTAGATTGGTACCTACTTTTACTATAATTTATAGTTTAAGCCCCTATTTGGTGCACATTATTTTCAAAAGAATGCATTATTTTGGTTGATGTGATGGGAAATATGTAGTTAAAAAAGAAGAAAAAGTTATTGATGTGATGAAAAATATTATTTTATTGAAGAATGTGTAGTTGAAAATAAGTGGAAGAATGAGAATGAAAAAAATAATGTGGATCAAATAGGGGCTAAGTACATCTCATTTAGGTTGACACCTGCTTAACTATAATATTTAATTTTTTTTATTTTTTTTTCACGGGTCACGGTTAACCGCGGCCCGTGAAGGTGCAACCCACGAAGCCCGCGGGTCACACCTCCCTGACCCGTGAACCGCCCGCTCGGGTCACAGGTCGATCCGCGGTCCCAGATCAATCCGGGCCGATTTTCACGGGTCTGGTCGGCCCGTCCGTCTAACACCTCTACTTAACACCGAATAGTAGAATAACAAACAAATAAAAGAACAAAAAATTTATATTATAAAGTAACATAATCGACAAGAGTTCAAATAATCAGTTAAATACTATTCATCTCGCTGTTTTAGATGCAAAAACATTAATCAAATATGAATAATTTAACTGTTGAACCATATCTTTCTCTATTGATAACATAGCCAATACATTCAATATTTCTTGTGACATAGTTGATCGAAGATAAGTCTTGATCAACTTGAATTTGGAGAAACTTCTTTCTGCAGATGCAAATGTAACCGATTAATTAACAAGATTTTATAAGCAATATAAGCATTTGGGAAACAATTATTTAGTGTCTTCAAATATTGTAGCACTTCAATTGCTCTCGTTGCTTCACTTGGTATATAGCACCTCAAGACTTGTATTTCTGAAAATAATTCATCTCCACTAATATCCGGACGCCCACTATGTTCCAATTGTTTCTCAAGATTCATACAAGTGTTCATCAAAATCAAATGCATTTCACCTCTTGACAAAAATCCAAATGTGTCATCATATTGTTTGAATTGTTCAAATCGAGTCCTTATAGAAAATAGAGTTTGATCAATTATAAAAATAAAGTATTCAGCTCTAAAAGACTCTTAAGTCGATTGATTTACTTCATTATTTCCGCTTTCATCAAATTGTTTTTTTTTTCGAATTATACGTTTTTCTCGAAATACAGTTTCAATTTTCATTTCGTTTGCCTTTTTTGTCGCATCATCCATGACAATAGCAAATCTAATTTCTCTATATTCTTTAAAAAATGAAACAAATCCTTGCAAGATGTCGATAGGATGATCAATATTCATATTTTCAATTGGAAAAAATTTACTCACAATATTAATTGCATGCAACAACATGTACCAAATAATCATGCCAAGCAATAACTCAAAATTCTGAAGTTCATTTGTTGTTAACGACTCGGCTTCACTCTTTACTTTAGGCTCTTCGTTACTTTCTGTCAAATCAAGTAATGCATCTCTTATTTGTGTAGTTTACTCCATTATAGGCTTAACACTCTCAACATGAGTTTCCCAACGTGTTTGTAACAATGGTTTCACTGTC
Source organism: Fraxinus excelsior (assembly GCA_019097785.1). Classification (NCBI taxonomy): domain Eukaryota; kingdom Viridiplantae; phylum Streptophyta; class Magnoliopsida; order Lamiales; family Oleaceae; genus Fraxinus; species Fraxinus excelsior. Next base: position 3,656,077 of record CM032641.1, read on the forward strand.
AAACCTTGTACATTATCTTTGAAAATCTTCCATCTTTTGGTAGAAGAGGAGAACAATGTGTAGATACGTTGTATCACTCCAAAGAAGGTTACGACTTTAGTACAACAATTCACCATATCACACAATGCTAGATTCAGACTATGAGCGCCACATGGAATATAGAAAGCTCATAAATTCATCTCAATGACTCTTCTTTGCATACATTTGTGCTTCCCTCTCATGTTAGATCCGTTGTCATACCTTTGCCCCTTCAATATTATCAACATCAAGATCAAGTTTGATCAAAACCCTTTGAAACTCGATTGCAAGTCCAAGTCTTATCGTGTCATCTACCTTCAAGAATTCAAGCCACTATTCTTCGACTGTAGATAAGTTTACGGAATCGTCAACACATCGTATTACTAAAAACATTTGCTTCTCGTTACTAGCATTTGGAGTACAATCAAGTATAACTACGAAATATTCTACATGTTGAGCTTTCTTCACAATTGAACTTCTCTAACAACTGTATTAACTCATTTTGAATTGTTTTCCCAAGATATGTATACTGAATCTCACGTGCTTTAGCCCGTCGAATGTACTCTTGCATTATTGGATCAAACTCACTAACCATTTTCACAATTTGTAAAAATAGGCCATTGTTGTCAACATCTAGCCTCTCATCATCTCCTCGAAATAGCAATGTGTTTTTGGCGAGACTTTTCACAATAACGATTATCCTCGTTAATGCACGTCACCAACGTTCTCTTTCTCCATCTATCATCAATTGAATGTTTTTGTTAATTGTGGTTTTCGTTTGAACCCTATTTTTCAATTCAATCCAACTAATCATGCAAGTAAATGCTCCTCATTCCCTTCACGACTTTTAATAAACCGATGCAAATTATGTCAATTTTTGAATCCATCATTAACCACTTGGCCAACTTTTGTGACATTTTTTGGTGTTTTAAACAACCCGCAACAAAAGCAGAAGATCATGTCAATAGATACAGAATACACTAGCCATCTTCTATTAATTGTTTGCCCATTTGGTAGTATTCGCTTGTATTGTGAAGAATCGAAATGTCTCTTTGCACAATTTTTTGGAAACACGATGCCCTCAACTCTTTTTGGACCCATTTCAACTAAATAATCCCTCATTCTTTGATCAATGTTTTTCCAATTCCCAGGATCATCCAAATTCAAAGAAAAGTAGCCATCTTCTTCCTTATCATCCAATTTATTCACACGGACATGTTTCATCATTTCTTCTTCCTTATCATCCACTTCATTCACACAACAGGTTTCATCATTTCTTCTTCATTGTCATCTACATCTACATCATCAACACATGAAGATTTCATCAATTCTTCATCCTTATCATCTACTTTATTAACACGGGCAGGTAGAATCACTACATTATCCTCATTCATCTCATTCACATTGTTGCTTTTAAAGTACTTGTGCATATCGTCTGCTTGACTTTGAGTCAACAAAAGTTCATTTCATTTTTTTTCCTCTTCATAACTCCAAACTCATATTTAGGAGGTATGGTGTATGAGTCTATATTTAATATCCAATGATTAACCTAAAAGACAATTACAAAATATTTTAATCATCTCACAATTATAGTATTCAATATAATGACTATGTAAGCATGTGCAATTGATCATACATGCTACAAAGAACATTCATATAAGCTAGGGGTGGCAATGAGCCGAGCCGGCCCTTACCCACACGAGCTCGAGCCGATCTTGGAATTTTGGGTGAGCTCGCCTCTCGAGGGGACTCACGAGTCGAGCCGAGCCGAGCTAAAACTCGTCGGCTTGTCTTTCTTTTTACACTATACTAAACTTAATATATATATATATACACATATTAGGGGCAACCAACGTGCAATGCACGTTTGCTTAGTTTATATTTAATAGTTTTGTTTAAGAATTAATTTGTTATTAATAAAGATGTAATTTTTTTGGTTAATTAAATAATTAATGATGTAATGTTTATGTAATTGATAAATAATAGAATAAAGTGCTTCTCTCTGTCATTTCCAACCCAAAATCACAAACAGAAAACTCAAGGTATGTTAAGGGGTAAGAAGATGAGTTTACTTAGGCTCCGTTTGATTCTCATTAATGTAGAATGAGAATGAAAAATATAGCCGTTATTGGACCCCACACAAGAGATAGAAATTCAAAATTGATAGATTGATGTGATAGATAACGGTCATATTTTTCATTTTTATGGGTTTTTAATGAGAAACAAACGGAGGCTTAAACTTTTTGCATGACTTAAGTCTTTACTCTTTTTTAAGTAATAATGCAATTCATTTTATCGCTAAAGTATGATATGTATTACGATAATATATGTATATCATGTGTTAGACTTAGTATTGGTAAGTGACGGGTAAATTTTCGAGGACGAAAATATTTTAAGGGGGTGAGAATGTAATACCCCGAAAATTTTCATAAAATATAATTCAATTTTTATATACTATATTTTAATATTTTGAAAGTTAGGGACTAAATGATACATTTATCAAATTATATTTTATTTGTGTCAAATATTTAGATATTGATGGAGTTATCGTAAATATATGAATATTGGTCTCGTTGGATAAATCGTAATTAGATACATAAATCAGATTCGAGAAAAAGTCGATTCGGATAAGTTAGCTCCAAGATATTTTAGTTTGAAGGAATTATCAAAAGCTAATTTATTATTATTATTATTATTATTATTATTATATATATATATATATATATATATATATTTATATTATATATATATATATATATATATATATATATATTTATTTAAATATATATTTTTCAAAATATTTTTCTTTTTTAAAATAATAAAAATAAATCATCATCCTTTATCCGGGTTTGGGATCGGTTACTTCAATTTCGAATAGGCGAAACTAAAAATTGAACACGAATAATTTGTTACGTGTACAATTTTTTTAAAAAATTATTAAGGTATTAAAATAAAATTTGGTGAAAAATATTGTTAAATTAAATATCATTTACTTGTCTACATGTAATTTCGACATATTTATCTTATAGTCGATAATGAGTGTCTTTCTAATCCTTCACGCACATTAATGTTTTCATTGTAGAAACTACTAGTCATCGACGTTCATACCATCGCCATAAATCAATTACTTCTTTTGAGTTTTTCCTAATTGCATTGTTACTAGGCATATTATGATTAAAGTAATCAATTAATTCAGTAGTCAACGCAGTTGGACTATTACTCGATGTTTGATTTCATACAATTGAAGACAAACTACTACTACTACTACTAGAGGAACCACATGCATATGCAGTTGAATCATATCTATATGAGTTCATGCTTTGGAATAAATTTAAAACTTCTGCGTCATCATCTCCTATATTAGTGGGGTGAATAGTTGTAGAGCCGGAGGTACACGAGTAATATGTGTACATATTCGTGAAGCATATATTTCACATAAACTTTGTTCCAAATTTCTATAAGTAATATGTACGTTAAAAGTCAAAGCATTTGAAATTTGATCAATAACAAATTTAGTACCTCATAAATTACATCGGGGGTCCATGAGGCATGCTAACGGAAATAACATGGGCAAGTCTTCCCAATATTTTCTAAATTTTAATTTCACATAAATATAACTGAATTAAAATTGGGGTCATCTTTAAATCTATGAAAAGCCCTAGCAATTATATATAGACGCTCAAGGACCATACAATTTGTAAGATAATAAACACCAGACAAAATATTTGTAAAATCATAAAAACCTGTCAATTTTTTTTTTAATTTTAAAAACTAAATGCCAATCGTGCTCATTTAAAATAGTATCGTCATCGTCTCTCATAAGCCTACTGTTATAAAGTTCAGTAATTAAATGTTCGAAACCTTCACATTATTTTAATAATAAGTATGTGGAGTTTCATCTATATCATTCATCACTAATAAAGGTTTTTGTATTCAACATCCCAGCTTTGCCACAAAATTCCTCAAATGCTTGTTTTCTACTAGGTGCAATCTTGATATAGATTAGCGTATTACTAATTCATTGAATTTCATCATTAACATGTTTTAAATCATCTTGTACTATTAAATTAAAAATATGGCAAACACATCGAATATGAGATAAATAACCACCGAAATTGGATTGAAGTACCCTATACAATTTATCGATAACATGCTTATTTACACTAAGTTGTCGAACATAAAAGAACGAACTCGCATTTATAATCTCTAATAATGTTCATAATAGCATTAAATATATTGTTAGTATTGTGCAGGAACTCAATAATTTTAAAAGCAATAAAATTTTTCATGTAAAACCCAAAGTTGGTCTATATAGTGTGCAGCTGCAGCTGTATAACCTTTTTTATTAATCTATTCCCACATATCTGAAATTAAAGATATTACACCCACATATTTTTCTAAATTTACAATCAATAGTTTCTTTGAATTAAGAAAATATTAAATTGTATCAGAACAAAGAGTATTTCGACTTACCACAATGCACCTCAATTGAAAATATTGTTTGATGTACGAAATGAAATATTGGTTGTCCGCTATTGCTAGTGACAACTGCGTCGCGGCAACGAACTTCACCATTCTCTTTCGAGCTTTCTCCTCCAAATATATCCATGTAGAAAGTGACGTATTAGTAGCACCGACGCCTGGACTGCCAAATTGTAGTTGCGTTTGACCAGCTACAAGAAGCCCATTTTTGGCCACACATGTTTTGTAGTGACAGTTGAGGTTGGCAGTTTCGATGCATTTTTGCCATGTCATACTGCTTTGGTTTCAGGAATTCCATCGATCACACGATCAGTTTGAACCAATTTAAAATGGTCCCAATATTTTGTCTGCTTCTTCCCATTTCTCTTCCCTCTTGCATTGGGAATATCTAATGCAGGTTTTTCGTCGTGTTCCAAATCAATTGGATGGCTAGCATCAACATCAATGTCATCCAAATCAATTAGATGACTGCCTTCATGAACGTCGAAATCTTAAATATTTTTTGGAATAGGTAATTCATTTAGACCGGTGAATTCATTCCCAAATTGACTTTGAGCATGTGTTTCGCCTCTGACACTGAACAAGTTTTCAACAAACGATTGTGGATCCATTTGTAAATAAGGGTCCGTTTGATAGAAATATGAAAAATGAGTGGAAATAAAATATTTTATAGGGAAAATTTTTTCCTAGAAATTGTTTTGTTGGAAATTGTAATTAATTGTGTTTGATTGGTATAATTTTTCATGGAAAATATTGAAAGTTTGGTGTCCGTTCGACTTCATTTTTTTTTTATGAAAATTGTCCATTAAAGTGATAATGTTTTCTACCATTGGATCTATAATTTGTTTCAATTGCCAAAAAAATTGAAAAAAAAATAATCATACTGAATATCATTCGTTTGGCTTTGTTTTACATGAAAATTGTCAATAAAAGTGAATTTTTTTATCATTGTGTATAGAATTTTTTCCAATTGCAAAAACAAAAAAAATAAAAAGTGGGAAAATATTTTCTCACCAAAACATCAAGAATTTATTTTCCTCAAAAAGGTGAAAAGTTTAAAAAGTTGGAAAATATTTTCCCAAGAAAATTTCGCCAATCAAACACTACAAAAGTTGGAAAAGGGAAAAGATTTTCCTACTTCCCTAGAAAACTTTGTCAATCAAACGGGGCCTAATAGAAATTGAATGTTGAAGACTTAAAGTAGAATCGAGAAGTGAATGAAGATTATATAGTAGTGTAGAAAATAAATTGTAAAATCAAGATTATAACTCGACAATGTAAAAATTAAGTGTAGAAGAGTATATATTATAGAATGATGATAATGATTTGTAAATAAATTGTAGAGAGTAGAGTGGAGAATTAGAGATTAATAGTAAATTTGGTGGGAAAAATGTTGCAATGGATGTGTATTTATAGAGGAAGAAAAATGAAATGGGAAAAAAATTAATTAATGACCGACTACTCGGCGAGCAGCTCATCTAAATGACGAGCCGAGTAGGCTCAGCTTATGCTTGGGCTAGTTTTTGTCGAGCCAACAAGCCGCTCGACTCGGTTGCCACCGCTAATATAAGCCAATCAGACCACAATTATATAAGCCGACGAGACTTCAAACATTTTCAATATATTCAATATTAAGTTAGTGTAAGCCATTGCTTACTTAAGAAATAGAAAATCAACGAAAATTATGAAATCACAATTCACACCCTTCAGAATTGCATAGTCGCATCTCGCAAGCCTGAAATCAAAATCATAAGCACATGCAATCAGATTCACTACAATTAGATTCACAATCATTCATAAGTCAACTATAACTTTCTGAAATCCTAAAGTATCCCATATTCACCATTCGAAAGCATCCCAAATTCATCATTCACAAGTCAACTATCAAATTAAGGGCTAATTCTTCTTTCAATCTTGGCTTACTTTTCAACTTAACCAAACATGTAGAGGCCTGCATACTTCATTTGCACCTCACCAACTGTACTAAAATTAACTACTGTCCATAATGAGCACATGGATTTCCATTCAATTTTCTGTGGTGTGTCTACTTAACTTTTATAATATTTGAATCTTCACGAGACAGATAGTAAAATATTAACGTGCAAATGATGAAAGAATTTTAAGGAAAAGGATTAAGGGAGTGGGAAACCCTTTGTCCGTTCATCCCTTAAATTCAATTTGATGGTCTTTTAATCAAACGTCTCATGTCAATTGTAATACAATATGTGACATTTTATTGTAACTATTCTTCAAAATATGTTGTTAGAAATCAAGTACTAGAGTCGAAGTTTATGGACTCAAATACAACAAAAATTAAATGAGTATCTAACCCAATGTTCCTTTAATTTGCCTTCTTTTTTTTTTTTTTGTAATCAGACATTGATTTTCTTTTCTTTCTTCTAGGGTTTTTCCAAGAAAGAAGGGATAAAAAATTAAACCCAATAACCCATGACATGATTGTTGTATCATCATGGAAGTGGAAAATTAATTATCAAACATAATAAAATTTATAACTTTATAATCTTCAAAGAAACATACAAATAATTAGGTTTACTTTTAAAATGACATTCACAAGTCAACTATCACGAAATGGTTCTCCTTCTCCAGCTAAATGACAAATAAATAAAAATGAGGACCTTAAATAGTCACATTAAATGTAAATGCCAACTGCAAGTGCCAAGATTATGCAGTAATTAGACATTGAACATATTTACAGATGGCAGTGAACCACTTAGGCAGTTACCAGTTACCAGTTAGGACTTGTCGACTTAAACAGATGACAGTTAGCCAGTTAACAGTAGACCGACATGCGATAGCAGACAGCGATGTAAAGAACGGTTGGAAATATCGGCGTCAGCGCGGCGTGAAGAACGATTGGAACTTGGAGGACATCAGACGCGGCTCAGACGGAAATGAATTGTCGTTGCCTTCGTTGATTTTATTGAGTTAGGTTAAAATAAATTTAAAAAAACATATAAATTGGGCCACAATTGAGTGAGGCCCGGGCTGGGCCTAACAAATTAAAAAAAAGGGCGGCCAAAAATGAGGCCCCTCCAATTATGGGTCTGAGGCCATGACCTCATTCGCCTTTATGCAGGGCCGACCCTGGTCGTGAGGTGTAAGATGATAGAGGTTCTTCCAAAGCAAACAGTAAATATGGTATAACAATTAAGTACAAAATTCTAATTGTTACAAAAACATGTTGTCGCGTCCCCCAACATTCGAGTTGTCGCAAGACGAAAAAATGAACACTGATAAAAGATTTTTATTTGTAACACACGAAAGGGTGTTACTGTGAGAATTATTAAAATCCACCAAATAACAGGAAAACTAAACTATTATTCATTAGAAAATGAGTGCAAGGGTTTCACCCTTAACACATATATAAAGAGTCAAAACGAATCCCAATCAAATTGAAATCAACGTTATATAGACAAATTTGAATAAAATAAAAAAAATGCAAAAATGATGAAAATACCTTTAAACTAATTAAAAATAGAAAAATGATAAAACATACCCATAAACAAAGGAATTTGATCTCAAAAGTTAGACAATAGACATCCGATAAAAATGTGCATAATTGATAAACGCTTTCGGATTGTACTCGTTCATGAAAATCTGACACCTTAGCTAAAGTTATGTGCATTTTCGTGAATCCTTCTCGTTTCTTTTTTTTTTTTTCAATTGATTTATGATTTTCTCTTCGAATTAATCCACTTCACGAGTCCAAGATCGTTATCTTACGAGAGACTGAAGCTGACTCCTAATACCAATTAGGCAATCAATTGATACTAGGTCTCAACTTCAGTCTTTCATAAGGTAAGAAGTCTTGGGTTTGAATCCTGAAGGATGCGATAGAAATTCGTGTAATGTAAAAAGCCAAATGTTCCCTCAAAGAAAACAGTACGTATGAGTCAACAGTTTGGATACAAAGGTTGTATTGTTACAAAAAGTTGTTAAATTATTATTAAGATTCAACTTAAATCTCTTTTGGAAATGCGATAGAAATTCTTGAGAGTTCAAATATACTTATGCTCTTTCAAAGCGAACAGTGCATATGAGTTACGGCTTGGACACATAAGCTGAATCCTTACATGACGTGAAGTTTTGGAGCATGGGAATGATAAAAGATGTAGAAAGGGAACTTGCAATAGCATGGCGAGTCCAGAACAAAAGGTCGAGATTGGGAGTTTCGACGCTATATATTTTCAGTAATGGTAGATGGAGGGCATGGTCAAGTACCATCAATAAATCCCATAAGATTGTATCCTACGAGTAAAGTGTGAATAAGTATTTTTCAAGAAGAAGAATTCGTGGTGGTTAATTTGAGGGGAATATGAGCAGCAATATTGATAGAAATGAGATAACTATTGGAGTTGGCTATGTTTTTTAGAGCATGAATAAACCGAGTTGAGGTGAATTGGTGTTATTTGGATCTATCATGGTTTGAACTACCACTCTTTAACAATATTTACATTTTACAATGAAATTTCAAATCTTAATACATCAAATGACTTGCCTCAAAAATAACTACTTTCATTCATGTATTTATAAATTTACAAGTTAAGCTTTAACTAAATGACGTAAATTCAATTAAAATAATTGTATGAATGTGAATTGTATACCTTGATAGGTATGTTCTTCATAACGAGTTTATTTATTTGTTTCCATTAAGAAGGTTATTGAAATAGGTTCAATGGTTTTGGTCATTGTCAAAGGAGTTGCTGTGTCATTTCATAGGCATCAACTCACAGACTTAAATTATTATGTACAATGGACCCTCCTTATTGACAAAATTTTGAAAATTATTTGCATCCAAAATTATTTACAAAACCTTTTGACAAAATATTTAATAATTGCTATGTTATGACTATTTTGTCAAAGTGTGGGATTCAGAACATTAATTCGTCGAGATGAATTGCATGGAAATTAAGCAGAACGATCGTAAGCACTTTTTTTTTTGGTCTAAATTAAGTGAATTTGGTAGGATATTTGACTTCTTTGGCAGCAGTTCTGTAAACTTGGAACTTTCTCAGCCGAAGATTTCTTGGTTCCACTCTATACAAATTATTTATTTCTTGTCTATTGAAACAATAATTATTGTTCGTACACATCTTCTATATATAAAAAGTGCCTATTAAACGGAATATGTTAGTTTAACGAAAAAACTAACGGAATTTATTGTTTTAACGGAAAAACTAACGGAATTTTTTTAATTTAAAAATCTTTTAACTCCATAATTGGGCTTCAAAATTTACAATTCTAAAGCCCATATAGAAGTATTGGATGTCATGCTCATTTTATAGATATACTTCTCTCCAAATGTTTCATAAACTTCCGATGTGAGATTGTGCATTTTATATATACTCTTAACTCCAATAGTTTTATAAATTTCCAATGTGGGATAGTGACAAAAAAAATATTAAAATGATCATCAAAATCATTTTCAAATGTATGTTTAATTGACTAATTTAATTTTGAATTACAACTAATTAAATTGTAATATTCACTTTCATTCTTTCATTTATTTAATTTTCAAATTTAATTTAAATGCACTTGATTATTAATATATTAATGTTAGATATTATTTTCTATAAGTTTAAAATATTTTAATTTAACAAAGTAAACTATTTTAACATATTTATTTTTAATTTTTAGTGTTGGGACTAATTATAGGATATATAATGAATCTAATTAATAAAGATAGATTTACTTTGAATTATTTTTATGTATTTATTGTATTCGGTTCGACTCCAATTGAATTCCCATGAACTTCACGTCGGAATCATTCTCGATTGTGAATAAAAATCCATCATCTCCATTTTTAGATATTGGAATTATCAAATCCGCAGACTTTTCGTATAAATCTTATGATTAATGCTCATGTTTAGTTCCTTAATTAATAAAAAAATTTAAAATTCTTCTAACACTATTTAACACTATTATAGTATTATATTAAATGTTTAGTAAGTATTATTTTTAAATATTAGATGATTTTATGATATAGTAAAAATCTATTTTTTTATAATATAGAAAAAAACTATTTTTTAAAATAAAAATATATTTAATATCTTAAAAATAATTAAAATAATATTAAAAATACGAAATGTATTATGACGCTTATTTTTCGTATTGACATGTCTAAACTTGTAATTCTTGATTCTCAACATCGACGTTTCGCAACGCATTACGCCTTTTAGAACATTATTAATAAATGAATGAAAAATACAAAAAACTTTGTACTACTACATTTTAGTCAATAGAAAAAAACGAAACTAAAAAAAAATAGATGTGGAGATTATCAATTTAAAAATGCTAATAGTTTATTTGGTAAGGTACATTGAACTCAATGAAGAAAAAATATTTATTTATTTAGTTTTGTATTATAATGTTATCTATTATTTTATTATGTACAAAAAGTTCATGATTAAATACAAAATTTAATATAATATAATAGTACGAAACACAAACTTATACATTTTAATTTAGAATTTAACACTATTCAAATTAAAATTAATATATCACAGTGTGTAACTATTTATCAATTACATAAACATTACATCATTAATTATTTAATGAACCAAAAAAATTATATATAAACTAAACAAACGTGTATTGCACGTTGCTTAAACCTAGTATATAAATATGTATGAAAATAATGTATATGATCAAACTAATTGTTCATACGTGTATATAAATAATTATTGTATACAATCTAACTAATTGAAACAATAATTATTGTTCGTACACACGTATATAACTATGTATGAAAATAATGTATACAATCAAACTAATTAAGTTGACTAGAAATGTAGTTCTAATCAAGTGAGTCAGCTAATGAATCTTGAAATGATAATTATATACATGGGGCAATTGCTTTAGTATAGTTTAACTAATAATTATTTTGTGTTTGTAAAATAAATTAATAAATAAATCCTGAAGAAATTTCCAAGATGGTGTATCTAATCGAATCATCTAGAATTTTAGTCGGTAATTGACTTGTAAGAGAAGATATTCCTTATAAGTTAAAGCTTTAAATGAACGAGGAAAAAATGTGATTAGGGTAGTTGCATTGATATGACTTACCCTAAAAAGATAAATTATGCTAAGTACATTTTGGTGTATATTGTGTGGGAATTCAAAAAATGTTGGACGGAAATGTGTGTGTTTTTTAAACTGTCCAATCAAGTGTCGTCATGTGGTATAATGTCAAAAATGATGCACATGTAGCATGATTGAAAAAATGATTACGTACATTTATGTATTTACAAATCTACAAGTTTTATGTTTTTTTTTTTTTTTTTTTTTTTTAACACGGATAATTCTCTCCTTAATGGTGTTACAAATCCTTCTCTTTCTTTGGGCATGAGTTTCAAGCTATCTAGTCGAACTACACAAAGTTGATGAGAGTGTCTAGGCTATTTAGAGTTTGTTTAATCTGACTTTTGAAAAGTAAAAAACGACTTCTAAGATTAAGAAGACGCTTTCGAGTTCATTTAGATAATTTTGTAAAAAGTGTTTTGTGTGAAGCTCCCTTAGACACAAATCTCAATTTTTTTGCTCAAATTTCAAACTTATCTAGGTATTCTTATCAAACTCGGTGAAGTTTATGGCCCAGTCCATTTATACTCTCTCTCTCTCTCTCTCTTCCCTTGTGCCTAAATTTCGAACTAATTGGACATGTATTTATAAATTTACAAGTTTTATGTTTTTTTTTTAACGCGTATAATTCTCTCCTTAATGATGTTACAAATCCTTCTCTTTCTTTGGACACGAGTTTCAAGCTGTATGTTATTTACTTGGTGCTATATAAAAATTAAATTGTACAACTTTTTCTTTATCATTGCATCAAATTAGACAAAGATCATGAAGTTAAATGTCGTTAATATACAGGTATTTATAAAAATTTACATACGGTCTTTACTAAAATAAAATAAATCAGTATATAAAAGTGCGAGTTGAAGATAAAATTAGGTTCTACGAGAGAATCGGGGTTGTCGTGAAACTTTTGGTACGTATCTTTACATAGGGAGTACAATGAACTTGAATTTGGTTGCAACAAAATATGATCATATAAAGGTCATATAAGCAAACAAGACAATTTTTTTTAAATAACGTTTTAAGCAAATAAAATAAAATAAAAATATTTGCCTAGACGCAATGCCTTTGGATAGAATGATAATGCCTTGAAACCCTACTTTTCTTCTGCGACTATGTTTGCCTTTTGGAATTATTATATCTTTCATTGATGGAAATATATTAATATTTGGATAGAACTCGCCTTAAAACTCTAGATGTGTAGAGGTAGAATGCTATATGTATGTCTTCATTTTTTTCAAAACCAATGATCACGTGGTACATGTTCACTAAGTAACTTGTAGCAAACCTAGCCAAGTCGTCCCCTCTATATACCTGGTCAAGTCGTTCCTTATGTAACGAGGGTAATTCCATCAAAATGGTTAACCTTTAATATCAATTCAAAAGGTAGTAGAACTTATCGTCGAAATTGACTTGGGAGAGATGACGTTTATGTAAATAAAAGTTAAGTTTTAACTTAACATCATCAAATTCGATTTGGTATTTGCATATACAAGACTTGCTTTGAAAATGACTAGGTTCATTCATGTATTCATAAATTTACAAGTTAAGCTTTAATCGAATGATGTAAAGTTCAATTAAAATAGTTATACGAATAGAGGTGGCACAGCTCGGCTTGTTTTTTTATGAGTGGCTCGTGGCGGCTTGCCCTAATTATTTTTTCCCAAAAAGGCTAATATCCTATTAAAAAAAAAAAACACGAGCCGCCGAGTACCCATTTTGGGTGAGCTCCGGGCACGAGCCGGGCTCGTGTGGGCATGGGCCGAGCCAGCTCGGCTCGACCCATTGCCACCTCTATATACAAATATGACTTGCATATCATGGTAGGTATGTTCGGCTCGTGTGGGCATGGGCCGAGCCAGCTTGGCTCGACCCATTGCCACCTCTATATACGAATATGACTTGCATATCATGGTAGGTATGTTCTTCGTAATGAGTTTCTTCTTTATTCGTTTCCATTTTAAAATAGAGTAATATATTATAGGTTCAATGGTTTTGGTCATTCTCGAAGGAGTAGTTGTTTCGTTCAACATGATTTTTCACGTATCGATTGAGAAAGATTCATTTCTGCTTTAAAATTGGGTGCGCCCTGCTACCTACCATTTCAATTCACCAAGAATCATACAAAGGTATATTAGAAATTTATAGTAAAGTCTTCGTTTATAATCGAACAGATTATATAGTCTAGGGTTTAAAGATTTAAAATATTTAGTGACATTGACATTGAATGTTCCCAAAATCGATACTATCAAGTAAGGAAAATCAATAATTGAAGTAGGTTGATATTCTAACCTCCTCTCAACAAAGGTACGTGATATTTCATTTAGTTTTAACTTGTTTTTATTCATTAATCATATATAATTCTTTGAACTGAACATGCCTTGAAGAACAAGAACAAGAACGAGAAAATGGAAAAAAAAAAAAAAAAAAAAAATTGCCTCAAATTGCAAGGTGAACCCTAAAATATGGTAATTATCAATGTTTATTTTTTTTTAATCAACCCCGAGTTTCTAAAAATAAAATAAAATCAACCCTGGTAGAAAAGGTAAAGGATCAAGGTTAAAGCATCGAACCAACAGTATTTAAAAAAAGGTTTAAAGGTGAATTGGCTTATTCTTAACTTATTCTAATCGGGTTTCTTTTACCAATTTCATGTATAATCAAACCAATTTGCGAACCAACTGATTTGATTTGTTTTTTCAAAATATTGGTATTTTCGAGATCTGATTCAAATCCAATATAGTACCTATGGGTACACAAGAAATGTATTGAAATCGATTCAAAACTCACATTAGGATATACCAAACAATTCATCACACTCACCAATGAGGAGGAATGAATTTTAAAATTTGGTGGGTATGACAGTGGTAGGTAATGCAGTCCATGCTACTATAAATAATATTTTCTCATTAAATGGTTGAAATATAACATATTTAGCATCACCCAATTATGACACCAAACGTCAAGGTCTAGTTCAAATAGACACAGCAAAATCTTACAAGTCATTGGCCAAGGTTTAGGCCTCCGAGGGGACAAGGCTGAATTTCAAAAAAAAATTATGTGACACCCACTTTTCAACTTGTTTGAAAGCCAGAACGTAACTTAGTTTTGATGATTTATATTCACATCATGATGTTTAGAATGCAATATTAAACAAAGAATCTGCATACGGATCAAACAAATCACGCACGATTTATAGTCGAAAAGGTCTTGCATAGTTATGGGACCTATGGCACAACAGATAGACCATGATGTAATTTGTAGCAAGTCCTCTTCAGAATTTGAAAAACACAATTTTTTGTTACGGAACAAGAAATTTTCATACAAGCTCTCAAGTCATAAGATTCTCTCTCTTGAAAATCCATACTTTCCCAAACCCAGAAAACAGACGGAATTCTAGGATTCCTCCACTGAAATTTCAACCATCAAAACCTCGTGGGTTCTTTATGTAGACTTGTTTGGGTGCAACCAAATTAGGTGGAAATATATCATAAGTTTCTTGTCAACTATATAAACTCGAAAATGTATCATTAAAGGTGTGTAGTTACGAGGGAATTGACTAAGTTGAGTACAAGAGAAAAGCCACGAAAGTGGATCCACAAAAGTGACAGAGAAGAAGAATTTAAAAGTGACTTCACAAGTTATGTAACTTTTTAGCACCAAGAATTGCTTTATAAAATAGAGGTCTTAAAAGGAAGAATATGGCTTTGTAAGCAATAAGCACGACTACGTTACGTGAGTATAACTTACCAAAAGTTTTGATATAAAACCAATGCTTGAGAAGACAACTTACAGGATTTGGCACAAAAGAGCCCCCCTAAAAGAGGTTAAACACCTTACCAAAACAACTAGCATCTAGCAGTATGAAGCAAGATCGATCATCAGAGAGAGAGCGCATTGGATGAGACAAGCTCCTGCGTCTACAAGAGATCCTGCAGTTTCACCAAAAGCATTCTATCTCTCTTTGCAGCCTCAAGCGAGCACTTTATGGCCTTACAATTAAACAAGCACCCTAAAGGGGCCAAGGGACAATGACACTAGCTAAACAACTGAGAGAGCTACCCTACAAGTAAACAGGCTTGCTTTGACATGTTAAGGAGATTATCATTGGAGATCAAATTCGAAGAATTCAGAAAAAGATTAAGAATACAGAGTCATGTTTTTAGGGGTTTAAAGAGAAGAGGATAACATAGTGCTTGATGGACCACAAATCATTGACTCACACGATAGATGGTTTTTTGTCAGAATTCAAAACTCTCATGTCGTGTAAACTATGTCTATTGTGAACTAATATATTCAAGCTACATGCTATATGTTGTGCGTCAATATATAAAACTATCACCCCATGTCCAACCATTTTGTCTCAAAAGCTACATTAATGTACGTTGCAATCAACACTTTTAAGAAGAAAATGCTTTTGCCAGCTGCAGTTCTTATAAAATCAATGCTTAAGAAGGTCAACTCACAAGATTTGGCACAGAAGAGCACCAAATTCATGATTTTACTGCGTTAAATGCAAGCGCTGCAGCATTCACAAGACCATAAACCATCTAGATAAATTAGGAGTACAAAAACAGGTTATAAACCTACCAAACTACTAGCAAAGTTTGAAACCAGACATCTTAAGGAGCTTATTGTTGGAGATATAAGTTGAGGAATCCAAAACAAATCAAGAATGCATAGTTGTTTTGGAGAAACTACATTGTTTATCAACTTTGAGACAAAGATTGTTAAAGAACTTCACGACGCTAGGTCATGGCAGATCATGGCAACATAACTAAATCAGTTTAAAACAATGATGTCCAGGGTGTTGTTTGTGCTAAGGTCTAAAGACCATCCCTTGCTTCGAACAAATTAGCATGGTGAATTGTATGGAGATGTGTGTAAAATACGCACGCTGTTAAACATAACCGTAGAAGAAAGAATTTAATGATTTACTAATGTCTTCAGTTTCAGAGAATAATCCACCAAACACAGGTCAAATATAAAACCCATTTTTCTACATCAAAGTCCAGGCTCTTAATTAGTTCCTTGAGGAATGTACTTTCTCAGTTGGACTTCAAAAGTTTCTGGAGGTTGGGAAAGGTTGAACTACAAGCGCAGGAAGAAAAACAGGAATAGATGATTCTTTGGTATCCACTTGGAAGAGACAATTGCATAAGATTGTGAGTCTGGAATTTACAGCGAATCTTGGAAGCTATAGGGGGTAGATCGGAAAATCTAGCAGAGTGGTTAGATAGTATCTACGACAGCAGATCGTGAGTTTGGAGGAACGGCACATGTTGGAGATTACAAGAATTACGACAACGGGAACTAGTGGAATTTGTTAGGTTGGAAACGGACTGTAATTCATATTGTTTATGGTGGAGATAACTGGTTTGGTCCTGTAGTTTTTACCCAGCTGGGTTTTTCCGTCATCATATCAGTGTTCATTATTTATTGCTTTCCATATCACAAACTGTGGTATTCAAATATAGGATAATTGAATTGTATGCTAAATCATCTAGAAACTATTAAAAAGTGACTTGTTGCTTTTAATAGATTAATTCTACACATAATGTCAAACTTACTTAGTAAATCACGCATTTTCAATTGGTATCAGAGCCTTAAATCAATTCATCGCCTTTATTTTATAATTCTAGATGAGTCGTCAGTGTCCGTGCCTCCATTTTTTTATGGAAGCAATTATGTCTACTGAAAAGTTCGAATAAGAGCTTTTCTTAAAATTTTGGATGAACATACTTGGATTAGCGTTCAAAATGGGTGGGCTTCACCTACAACAACTGTTGTTGGTGTAGTTACACCCACCGATATCTCATTGCGGACTAAAACTAATTTGGATGAGTGTAATTGGAATAGTCTGTTCATGGTTGTATCTGCTGATAAATTTATGAGAGTCTCGATGTGTGAAACTGCTAAAGAGGTTTGGGATATCTTAGAAACCACATACGATGGAACTAAAACGGTTAAAAATTCTAAATTGCAGATGTTAACCACTAAGTTTGAAGAGATTAGAATGAATGACGATGAATCGTTCGATGAATTCTATGTGAAACTAAATAACATAGTCAACTCTTATCTTTAACTTAGGTGAAAAGATCACCAAATCCAAAATTGTTAGAAAAGTCCTTAGATCCCTGCTCAAGAAGTTTAGACCTAAGGTCACTGCGATAAAAGAAAGTAAAGACTTAGATGCTGTTAAGATTGAAGAACTCGTAGAATCACTTCAAACTTATGAACTCACCGTCTCTCAACCTAAACAGGTTAAATTCATCACCATGAACACCATTAGAGAAGAGGAGAGCGAGTCGACTGATACTGAGACTCTTTGGGATGACGAAATAGCTTATTTCGTTAAAAAAATTCAGAAGGTGATGAGGAATAGGAGAAAGCATCAGAAGCGGAAAAGTGAGGTCCCTAATAAACTCTCGAGAGGAAGACATGAGAAAAACACTTCTGGGACTCCCGTTAAGAAATCTCAATCTGTTCAATATCATGAGTGCAACGGGTATGGTTACATTAGGAGCGAATGTCCTAATTTGAAAAAGGGTTCGAGTAAAGAACGTCATAAGGCTTTAGCCATGACCATGAGTGATGAGGAGTCAGATTCCAATTCTCAGACCGAGACATTTTGTGTTGAAGATGAACAAAATTATATGACCTTCACCTCGATTGCTGCAATCGAATCTGACCGTGATTGAGAAGGTTGAAAGGGAGGATGAGAGTGAACAGTCTGATGAAGAGTTCGAGGATGAGACCGATATTCACGAGTTTTATTGTAAATTATTTGAGGAGGGTCTCAAAATTAAGAAGGTCAATAAAACCGTTTTGAAAAAGGTGAATGTGCTTAAACTTGAAAGAGAAACTATTAGGAGACCTTCAGGACTCAACTAAAAAATTGAGTGAGTTGAAGCTGGTTAATGAAAACTTGAAAGTTAAAGTTAAATCATTAACTAATAATCTTTGATAAATCTAATGCCCAACTTCAATCTTTTATTAGTGGCTCGCAGAAGCTGGATAATCTGTTGGGGATGAACAAGCCTGCAAGTAATAGGTATGGTCTGGGTTATGTACATAACGGTGATGCTACTGCTAGTATATCCAGGACCACATTCGTCCATGCCACTAACAAAGCTCGTGAGATTGCTTATACTAAACCCAAAGGAAAGCATGTCATAGGATCGAGATCTACCGGACAGCGTAGGGTAAATCGTCCTACATATCTGCAACAACCACCGAGTAGGTTTGAACTTAGGTTCATTCCCACTTGCCACCATTGTGGTGCACTGGAACACACTAGACCTAGGTGTCGTCAATTTGTGACTAGAAGTAAAAACCAAGACTTCTCAAGCAAGGTTAACTTTTTTGCTAATCAAGTTAGTCACTTAACTGAGATGATGACTCAGTTATCCAAAGTCACTTCTACTTCTAAGAAGGTTTGGGTTAAACAAAGTGACCTCTCTAGGTCTGGAGATCAGATAAATTGTTATGTTGCATACCTTGCTCTTAAAGCTCAAAATAGCTCCATGTGGTATCTTGATATTGCATGTTCAAGACACGTGTGGTGACAAAGTCTTGTTCTCATCTCTTGATGAGTGGAATGGCGGTGTAGTTACATTTGGAGATGGAGCTACTACACCGATACAAGGAAAAGGTGTTGTTAAAATTGATGGACTACCTGCCATCTCGGATGTGCTTTATGTGAAAGGGTTAAAGTCCAACAAAAATGCTTCAAGTACAAGAGCATTTTAACAGAATTTCTACGGGAATTCAAAGATTGTCTCACATGGGGGCGAGTCCCATGTGATTAAAAAATTGACAAAACTTCCCCCCCCCCCCCTCCCCACCCTCCCTCCTATAGTCTGGTCGGTCAGTACAAGGATTTTAAATCCCTGTACTTGTAGCACGACTGAAAGTCCAATTTGTTAAGCATCAGTCAAATTTGTGACGCTGATCTTGAGGTTAGCTTTGTCCAGAAAAGGTGTAATGTGTATGACTCAACCGGTAACATTGTTCTCAAAGGTGTAAGAACCTCCAATAATTGTTACGGAATTTTACCAAATTCCAACTACGTATGTAGTAGTGCCAAGATCAACATTACTGAGTTGTGGCATCAACGGTTGGGTCATATGAACCATAACAGTCTGTCTAAACTTGCGAAGAAAGAAATAGTCAATGACCTACCTAAGCTAGAAAATAATGATACCGCTGTTTGTGGTCCGTATCAACAAGGTAAACAGTTTAGAGTGCCTCACAAACAAACCTCTAAGATCTTAACAAGCAAACCGCTCGAACTACTCCATATGGATTTAATGGGACCATCTAGGATTGAAAGTCTTGGTGGTAAAAGATATATTCTGGTTGTGGTTGACTATTTTTCTCGATATACTTAAATTGAATTGCTGAGAGTTAAAACTGAGGTGTTCAATCTTATCATCTCATTGTGCAAGAGGCTTAGAAATGAGAAAGAATATTTTGTTTCCAGAATTCGTAGTGATCATGGAAAAGAGTTTGAAAACTCGAATCTTGAGAACTTCTGCTTGGAGGAGGGAATCCAGCATGAGTTCTCCTCACCGATCACTCCACAACAAAATGGGGTAATTAAGAAGAAAAATCGTGTGCTTCAAGAAATGGCTAGAGCTGTGCTTCACGGTAAGGGCATAAAAACTTCCCCTTGATTCGGTGTTTGGGTGTATGCATGTGTAGTACATTGAATCATGCATGCATCATGTTTATTTATTTATTTGTTCTCATGCATTTCTACTTTCTGTTTTTTGTGTTTTGTTTGTGTAAATTTTCTTATGTTTTGTGTGCTTGGTGCATTTATGTTTTAATTGGGAAAAAAAAAACAATTTTTCATTGTTATGATTAAATTTTTTTTTTTTTGAAAAAAAAAAAGAACAAAAAGAACAAAAAGTTTTTATGCAGAAAATTATTTTACAGCATGATATACAATACACTTGATTTTGTTAGTCGTAATCAAGCATGAATTTATTTATTGAGCTGCAATATAATTCTCATTGCTGGCTTAGGATACTTTTGGAGTATTTAATATAGGTCTCTTTATATACCATCTGCACTGCATATGAACTTGATAGTAGGACTCTACCGTGTGTGTGAGATTTGGGATGGCAATCACATGTTAGTAAGGTGACTTTGAACATGAATTGACATTTTTTATTAGACCTAAGCTCAAATTTATCCCCTTCTATAAAAAGCTCAATATCTTATATTCTTCTTCGAAACCTATTTGACTCGAGCAATTAAGTCTATGGGGTTTCTTATAACCTGGTGCATATGGTCAACTGACTTGGGTTAACCAACTTAAAGCTCATTACATAGATCATTTTAGTCGCTTAATGAAGAAGAGCCTGCACTTAAGATTTGAAAAATAATTTGAGCTTAAAATATTGAAAGATATAAAAATAAAATATGCTCAAAATTAGAGAGAAAAGAAACTATCAATACAAAATGAGCTTCTATTTAAAGGTCCTAATGTGTTTTAAATGGTTTGACTTTCATAAGTAAAGAAATACACTTATTGACAGTGATGTTTAGCATGCTCTCTCACAAAAGCAAGGTTTAGGGTCCTGATTACAAAGGATTAGTGACACTTTACATACATGGGTCACTTATACAATTTACTTCATGTTAACTTGAACTCAGTATGTGGGAAGGTTTACTGTACATTGATTATACTTATGCATGATAACGACTGCATTTTTGAATGATTATATGTTAATGTTAAAAGTTTGTTTATCCTTTCGTCATTTGTGACAAAAAGGGAGAGAAAAAAATATACATAGGGGGAGCATTGAATGAAATTGAGATTTGCATTTTATGTCTGAGGGGTAGCATGTGCATTGCATCTACATTGCATAGCTGTTTGAGTTTTGATGTTTTGTGATGTTAATGTTTCGGTTGATGTTTTGATTGACATTAATGTCCGTCTCAAACTAGCATGTCTATTTGTGTTCATGAGTTTTTGATTTCCTGTATCACGTGCTTTTATACTGGGTATTGAGTTTTTGATTTCAGGAAACAAGTGCAAGGGATATCGGTTTGATGAAGCTTGGGTAGTTTAGATTTTATTTTAGTTTTCCTTGACTTATTATATAGTTTTGTCATAGAATGTCAAATGGGGAGTTTGTTAGGTTTTTAGTATTGGCGCATCTATAGACAAATGAACTAATTTATAACATGTTGTAAAAATCAAGGACCTAGGGTGCAATTTGTATAAATTGGATATGAGGTCTAGAGTTCAAGCATGAAAATAGAAGAAACACGGCGCCGCTTTTCGCTAACATATTGCCTAGACATTGCTTGAGCGACAAAAACAGAATGCGGCCCGACTGTTGCTGAGCTCTCGCTCGAGCAACAGTGTGTCTCGCCTATCGCCAGCTTCTCGCTCGAGCGACAGGTCGATCCGGAAAACTCTAATCTGCGTTTCTAAACATTTTTCCGGCCCATTCAACCCAATCACCCTCTCATATAAATATCCAATCCATTGCACGAAAATTGGTGGTTGCTTCGTTGTACTTCAATTGAAAAACACTTTCACTTCATTAGAGAGATCCAAGAACACAATTCATTGATTGATTCATCTATATCATTCTTGAGATCCGATAACCAAGTTTTGGGAAAACATCAAAGTTCGTAAACCAAAACACCCAACTTCCTCAACACCTTGAGAAATATACTTTCTCAGTTGGACTTCAGAAGTTTTTAGAAGTTGAGAGAGGTTGGACTACAAGTGCAGGAAGAACAAGAATAAATGGTTCCTGAGTATCCACTTGAAAGAGACAATTGCAGAAAATTGTGAGTGGAATTTACAGCAGATCTTGGAAGCTACATGAGGTAGATCGGGAAATCTAGTAGGGTGGTTAGATAGTATCTACGGTAGCAGATCGTAAGTCTGGAGGAACGACAGATCTTCGAGATTACAAGAATTACAACAGCGGAAATGAGTGGAATTTGTTAGACTGGAAACGGACTGTAATTCATATTGTCTATAGTTAAGGTAATAGACTTGGTCCCGAAGATTTTACCCAGTTGGATTTCTCCGTTATTATATCGGTGTTCATTATTTATTGCTCTACATATTAAAAAATGTGGTATTCAAATATAGGATAATTGAATTGTATGTTTAATCATCTAAAAACTATTAAAAAGTAATTTATTACTTTTAACAGATTAATTCCGCACGTAAGGTCAAACTTAATTAGTAAATCACGTATTTTCACTATCTTGATCAAGACACACACCAACATGACCGCCCTTCGAACTATACATTATGGTGAAGGCATAAGCAACTATATGTATCAATTACATGAGTGCATGATTTTAAAGGATATACACTACAAAAAAAATTCTCCTTATTTCCCTCTTCTAATCAGAAAGATATGGTGAGAAACACAGGAAAAGAAAATTTGTTAAACAAGTTGACCTGTGGTCGTGGGTTATTAAATTCGAAAGCCCTACCAAAGAGAGGACTTATGGCATTTATAATTCGATAAGCAAAATAAGATTCAGCTTGAAATGCTGCACTTGATATTACATTCTAACTTTTCAATCCTTTACTATTGAACTGTACATCAAATGTTTCAGAAAGGTTGAACTTACAGAATATTCACTATTGAGCAAGATAGCAGTCATCGAAACTGGATTTGTCAATCATACATCCCTTCTTGCTCCCATATATCCACAAGAAAATCAACCATTTCCTGTCAATGGAGCACATTGGATCATTCATAAGAGCCTATTCAAAGACAGTAAAAGAAATATAAAATAGCACCAAGGATTTGCAAAATTGACTCACAGAGAGAGGAATCAACTGAGGGAATTTCTTGCTAGTTCCCAGAAGGCTCTCATAACTTGCATTCCAACTATAATATCAGTACAAGTTAGTCAAATAAAGGTTACTCCAAAACATCAAAATAATTACGCGGAAAAAAAGTGAGCAGTTCTAGAGGATCTGCATAAGGGATCTTGTAGCACAGTATCCTTGCGGAGGTTCACATTACCAAGAAGCTTACACTCAAAAAGAACTTAATTTCTCGAATTCTGTCTACATCAAACACATTACTTGACATAATTTTGCTTCAAAATTTGAATATTTTGGGGAAATTGTGTATAGCACAGTACAAATACCTTAATACAGGGTCCTGAACTTTTCCTCGGCTTTGAGACCTTTTATTACCAACCCACTGAAGCCTGGTTTGATTCCAAAGAAGAAGACCTGCATCCAGTAAATTACAAGCAGCAAAGTTCAATGACATGAAGCCAGGCCCAGAACGTATTTGAATATGCTCAAACGTACTTTTGCATCATAGACAAGCCATAATTAAAATAACTTATAAAGACTGAATGATCTTGTGTACACAGGGCATCAAATGTGTATGTTGCGCATGTGAAATCACCTTGACATAACTGAATTTACGAAATAACACAATCATCAGAACTTGCCATGATTTATGAATTCAGAATGGTCGCTTGTGCTGCTAATACCAGTGTTGTGGCTCTTCTGATTTGACATACTGATTGATGACAAGCTTCTCTGGGATAAAACTGTGCTATTATCATTATCATACGTGCTGGTGCTCCAAAAATCTTCCGAAATGGTTGGTTTCTTCACCACTAGACCTTGAATTCTTAGTCCCTTTGAAGGTTCATCCACCGCAGTAATTGGTTGTGATTTAGTAGAGCAACCAAAACAACTTCTGCTCTGTTACAAGTCATGGTTATACATATTTGCAATAAATTCTGACAAGAAGACAATTCAGTTTTATGCCACTAGATTACCAATCAAGCAGGCAGTCTTCCTTGTCAAATTCTTAATTAATCGACAATGTATGTCTTGGGAAATTATGTCCCAGAAGAAAGACTGCTACTGTCATTTGTAGTTGTTCATAGCTATGCCTAAGTTAAGCCTTGGAAAACAGTACAACAGATATACATACAAATGCACAGTCTTTAGAATTTTACCTATTTGGAACAACAATGGAAATTGTAAGAATCATGGGGATGGATTTAAGGGGGTTATTTTCATTAAGTTCGCTGAACAGTAAATAAACAATATGTGTACCAGAATGAGTGCTTGGATAATTCAATTCATTAAGATATGGGGCTCATGTACCCAATATAGTTACTAGAGTATTATGAATTTGCAATTAAATGCTTGAATACAAGGGCCAGAAACATCAACTATAGTTTTATGACTATTAAATCATTTTTCCCATCTGTTTTTGATTCAAGAGTTTTTGTATCATAAATTGCATGCGAGATCAATTATTGAAAATTTACTAGCCTTGCTAAAATGGCAAACATTCAAAGAAGATTAACACTCAACTCTTGGCATGAGTGGTAATCACAGTAAGGTTAATTTATGAAAGATGATAGACAAGTTTGTTTGATAAAAAGTACTTTTAGTTGCAAGGTTAATACGACGAAGAAAAATGCATTCCTTTAATGATATGACTCTACCATATGAAATTTTTTACAGTCTGTGTTTGAGACTTCAAAGTACTTTATTTCATTTCTCTGTAATGTGAATGAGTCTAAAGGTTAAGAGTAATGATATAGATATGTAGCCAACCACATCTTCTTCCAATACAAAACATTTCCAACCACCATCAAGAATTAACTAAGCATTTTATTTTCGAGTTCCATTCTGGGGAAGCAACCAAATTACCTATTCGGATCAGGAAGAACATGCCATTCACCAGGGACATTCTGAAATTGCCTTTGCCTTATCTTATTTGACCTAATACGCTGTTTTCTAGACTCAAATCCGTAAAAATAAATATTTTTATTATTTACTATCTTTTTACCCTGTATCTCTATTTCGATAGATAATTATTGCCTTCTCGATTTTATCACCAACGATAACTATAGAGTTTAGATTGGAGTGAAAGAATATTGACTGACTTGTCGAGCTGATACGACACCAAGCCGCACCTCTGAGGACTCCGTATGCAAGAGAAAGATGTTCCTTAGACTAATTTTAGCAACTTAAAAGTGATTTTCATTTGGGGCCAGATCAGATTTTAGTGTGCAGTACTGCAGTTCACCTAATTGTTAAATGCAACGATATGTCTTTGATTTTAGGTTTAAAGTTATATTTTAGGTTGACTTGTTTACTTCTAAGAACTAGGGATCATCTGAACAATATTTAGATTTCATTTCACCAGTCCTATGACTAAATTGGAAATATAAAAAAATGAATTGGTCAAGAGAGCCACACTTAGGAATAATATTTTCCCCGCTGTCTGATATTTTTTCAATTAGCAAATGAATATTTGTTTCAAATAGTGAGCCGTGAGATATGAGTTCAACTTTAAACAAATTTAACGAAATAGAGGAGTAACTTTATGATCCCACAACTAGAGAATTAGGGGTTTTGGTTTTCCTTCGAGTACTGAGTTGACTTAAGTTACTTTAAATACAACATACTTTATTTAAAACAGAATGTGTTGATTTGAACTTTGCACATTGAAACTGGAGGGGGGGATTCTGAATTTCATACTCGTTGACAATTTTTTGAGTGAAAGAAAATATGGGAAAATCATAAGGTAGATTCAAACTTGATCCATAATTACGAAGACAAAGAATTTGCCTTACAACCTTATACAGCATGTAGTTGAACATTCACAATTGCAATACCAGTAACCTTTTCTAACAGATTTGAAGCAATTTGATACAATTAGGCACCCAAGTAGGTAATATTTTGGCTGAAGATACTACTGCAACTTAGATCAAACCAGAAAAGTCATTCCAGAGGCAATCTATAATAACAAGTCATTTTTTTTTTTTTTGGGTAAATACAACCCAAATTTGAATCTAGTCTGTCTAGTCATCTTCTAACTAACTGCAAACAATTTGTAATACAATTTTCTCCAAGTTTTTTTTTTCCTTTTCTTTGAAACTAAGGGGGGAAGAAAAGAGAAGAAAAGAAAAGCGCAAAACTTTCAGCGAATGAAGTTACCCTTGTGTTAAAAAATTCAGTGCTTGCTTCTAAATAATATATACTAACAGTTTCATCAACTAATCCAAAATACATTGGGAAAAATATTACCAAAATGCCAAATCAATAAGAACTCAAATCTTGATAAACCCAGTTTATATTCATTTGTGTCCTTCATTGAATAAAACCATAAATCAAATTCGAAGAAAGTGGATTAAAATCAGAGTACATACCCAATGCAAGCAAGAAACTGACTGATCCAGGCGCTGATAGAAGTGTACAGCATCATATATCTAAACATATACTTCAGTCGATCAAATTCTAACTGTGCCCAGATCACAGAACCCACAAAAAATAAAGTCCCAACAGCTAAAAACAAAGCCCTGAAAATATAATTTTAACAAATATGTATCAATTTACAGTAGAATTCTATAATTTCTAAGTTTTTATATGCACACACACGAGACTGCTTATACCAGGCGAGAATAGGAAAAGGCAAACCTTATTTGTCAACAATTATGTGAACTCATTGCTTAAATTTGGTTGGACTAAGCGGAGTGGCTGATGATATGACAGTAATAGGTGTAAAGTTTGTTCATAATTACTTGTATTATTGAGTCAATACCTTATCTGTAATTAATCATGTCTCTGTATATCCTTTTTTCGGAGATTATATCGTTGTCTGTGGGCAACGTGTAATAAAATTTTGGGTAGGTCGATGATCAAAATCAAGAATAAGACATTCTTTCTTGGATCACGAATTCGATTATTCTAATTAGTTTTATGTTAGGAACAATCTATTTGTACATAATATTTTACGTAATTGTTTACCGAATTGATGAGTGGCGCCCTCTATAAGAGCGCAAGCCTCCCTATAAGAAATCGTCACTTATCAATTCGGTAAAAGATTATGTTATCTTAATGGAATAGAAAATGAATGGGGTCCAAGAACGGTTTTTGAGGAACATAAACATGTCAGTTACAGCAGAATTGTTAGTAAATAGCCATATCCAAAACGATCCAAGTTCAGTTAACTATGCGTGCAACTTACATCCAGTTTATGGCACACAGAGTGGGCCAATCTTGTGTCTTATCTGCATTTATTTGTCCTATGGAGAATGATGACGACTTAGGACTCTTTCTTTAAGACTCTTCAGAAGTTCAAAATTATTTTTGAAATAAAAAAATTGCTTTTAATCATATTTGAATAATTTTCAAAATGCGATTAATTTGACTGGATGAGATGAAGTTGACATATGATAACTCTTTTTAAAAGCTCAAGATGAAGTTTACATAAGATAACTTTTTTTAAGAGCTCTTTTACAAGAAACAAAAGCACTATCAAATCAATACTTAATCAACTATTTTCACAGTTAGGATAAATTTGAACCACTTCTCTAAAATCATAGTTCTTGCACCTCTCCCAATTCCAATTAACTGTGTGTGTGTGTGTGTTTTTTTTTTTTTTTTTTTTTTGGGTGGACTCAGAATTTCTTGGAAACTCTAAAATGCACATATCTAAGCTATTTACTTCGTTGATCGAAGTAGAAGTCAAATATGGCTCAAGATATTGACGAATATATAGAAATTCTTTCCTTTCATGAAATATTCAAGATATTGAAGAATACAAAAAACGACTCCATTTTTCTTAAATGAAAGTACACAATCAAATTACATGTATTTGGCACCATAATAAAAGCACTCTCTTAAGAAAGACGATTTCTTGTTCTGATAATATGGAAATAGAATATTTGAAAAATATGTCTAGCTAATACAGTATGGATGCTGGATAAAGCTAATGTCATTGATAACAAACCCAAATACAGCTAATTTCTGTTCAATTTCTCACTCTTAAAAAATTAACAATCTAGTACCATTTCTTCTACTGCTTGCCGCCTGGATTGAGCAGACGGGAAACTAGACCCATTCTCCACCAAGGAGTTACTGTCAACATTTCATCCTTTTTCGATATAAGAGCAGGCAGTCCGTTGGTGAAGCTACGACTGAGTGATGTCTGCTCCTTGCCACTTGTCTCCAAGGAACTGAAATTGATATCAATATATCATTAAACATGGAAGTCTCGCCATTCAAAAAGAAACCAGTCTGTTGCCAATTACAAAAGCAAAGGATAGGAAGAGCACCACAGCAGCTCGTAAAATCGATGTCAAAACTTATAGGGTCATGCTACATGTACCGAATTTTTTTTACATAATCCCTTACCTACTACTCACAATAGGAGGGTGGAGACCACATATTGGGATTTTTTTTATTCACGCGGGGTCCGTGTGCATGTGAGAGGGGGTAAACAATTTGGTAGGAGGTATTATTTACAAATAGATTTATCCAAACTTATATGCTATGATAGCTTCATTAGATTGTTCTATGTGAATGCTAAAGAGGGAAATCAGCAAGCAATATCAGGAAGGTAGAAAGACATGGAAAGAAATTAAGGAACTTGCAGTAAACTTGATTTAAAAAAAATAAAAAATGAAAAAGCTTCAACAAATCATAACTATCTTTCGTATTGTTCATCTAGTAGTTGTAGGATTACGATTACAATAGTAGTTGTATCACTTGTAAGTCTTGAGGCTAATCTAGGGAAATTGACTTGAGACGTACACCTTAACCATATTTAATAATGAGCAATGTGTGACGGAATATGAATAAGACCATAGAATTGAAGCCTCTTAAAGATGTTAACACTAGCTAGGCAATTAAAATCAAGTAAAACTACTCTAAATAAATCATAAATCTTCATATGATTGACATGAGAAGTCAAATAATAATCACGTGTGCTTGTTTGAGAACTTCACAGAACTAACTTTATGATAGGAAATGTCATATAGAATTCAATAATGATCAATTATACATCCTATGTTATAGTTGTGTATGTGACTGTCGGACCTGACAGACCATTGGCATCTTGTGCATGGATTATTATGGTAAATATCATGTAATGCTTATTATGACAATTGTTGACTCTATAAAGCATGTGACTGTACAATAAGAAGTCTTTTACTAATTGGAATTCCATGAGCAAGTTAGAGAGAGAATATCCACCAAAGCAAATATCAGTTTGGTTGGTTGTCTATTTGCCTGGTTGTCCGCCTAAACCGGAAGCAATTATAGATGGTATAACAAAACTTTGTAGGAGAATATCTCAAGAAATTTATGAAGATAGCATGAGGTCTGAACAAGCAAATCGGTATTTACAACAAATCACAAGCGTTAGAATTAGGACCGTTAAATACCACGATCTCATCCAATTGGGACATTGTATGGTGCAAGGATCAAATTACACTGTAACCTATAGTGGAAAAGTTCACAAAAATGTTGGTTCATCAACATTTGAGTGGTCATGTACATAAATTAGGATTGTTTATTTCTGGTTTGGTTATGGGTAGCGCATCTAACTAGATTATGATTTTACCTGGTTTAGAGGTGCCCTAGGCGAAACTGTCAAAAAGTCATTGATTTGGACTAGAAGCAAATAAGATTTGTTTCTTTTGCAAAACTGGTCTGTTTAACACACAAACGTTATGCATAGTTTATAAATAGAAATACATGGTTAAGAAACAAGTACAGAATTTAAAACATCAAGAAAACAATAACATAGCAAAATACTTGAAGAAAACTTGCACCAACTATTCCTCATGTCCAAACAAGTGGGCTCTGTAGCACGGACACTTCGATTAGGGTAACGTGTCTGTGTTCGACACGAGTCGATACCGACACTTCTCGGACACTCTACCGTAATCATTTTTCATTTTTATATTAGAAATATTATATATTGTTAATTCAAAATTATTAGCAAGTAATATATAAGTACTCATGTTTAAAAGATTTCAACAAAAAAAAAAATTAATAGCAAGTATAAAACTAAATTTATACTATATAAATGAAGAATTTTTAAGAATTTAATCAACGTGTCGTGTCTGCACTTTTTTAAAAATTGTGTATCGACATATCCGACACGTATCGTGTCAGACACACGTGTTCTTGTCCGTGTCAGTGCATCATAGCAAGTGGGTGTGACTAGCACCCACCCGTTTGTACTCCTTTTACTCCATTAGTTCATTGGAAGAGCTTTCAGTTTCCTACAGCTTCTCTTGTGAATAAATCTAGAGGCCCCTTGTTCGTGTTGGAAATGGTGGTCAATTGGGTCAACTTTGACCACAAATTTAAGTGGGACCCGATGTTCAATTTATCGAAATCAATGTTCAATTAAATTCTACTTTCCGTGACACGGTACGAGCTCGAGCTCGGGTCGTGGGCTTAAGCATGGGCCAGGCCTATGTCGATATTAATTTTTTTGATAAAATTTATTTAAATTTTTATCTAAATTCAATTAATTCCCTCTCTTTGACAGTTTATTAATCGTCCCATCAATTTGCTAAAACTGTGTGTTCAGTGGGCGTGAGTGGTGAGTGGAGAATTATATGGAAATTGCTCAACCGTCAACTTTCTCCTCTATTTAAATGGTCCTCAGGCTTTCATTTCAACATAGCAAAATCATGAATTCATTCTGCATACATACTCTTTTCCTTTTTGCATTAGTCTACAGAGAGTACTTCCGGTTCTGGTTCGGTGTCTTGCAGTGGAAGGGCTACTTCTGCAAGTGTCTGATCGTTATATCTTGGGAGACGCTTTACCACATACCGTAAGCACCGTGTAACGGGGTAAAAAAGTCTTAAGGATTGAGAGCTTTGTTCTCGCTTCAATCATCCTTGTTCCGAATTCTAGACTTGTTTATACATTTTGTTCTTACTGTTTTGCAATTGTTAATCTGTTTTAGCAAGTCATTTTCTAGAAATTTTATTCCCTGCAACAAACATTACAAATCTAACAGTTCGCAGGGCTTGTTTTCATGAGGATAGGCATTTACAAGCTAGAAGTTTTTTAGGTAACTTATAATTTATCTACAGATCAATGTTTAAGCAGCTAATTGCCTAATCATGAACAGGTTTAAAGGTTTGAAATTCTTATTTTTCGCTAGTTTCTATATTTCAAACCTGTCAGGAAACTGGATCATATAGAACTTTGACTTAAGAAAAATTTCACGACATTAGTTAAGTACATAATTATATATCACTTCAAACTCAAACATAAGACAATTAAATGAACAATGATGTGGAAGCAAATTATGTATCACCATTGGATATTGAACCAAGAAACCCTTCATAATAATGCTTCGGAGTTTCATAGCACTAGCATAATGCATGACCATATCTTCAATTCTAATAATCTTAGTGCCTGTTTGGGAGAAAATATAATGACATTGTAATGAAAAGAAATAGTGGAATCCTACAACATGTGTGGATAATTTTTTTTTTTTTAAAGGTAATCATAATTTTATAAATCAATGCATAATACACGGGGGGTGTACAATCATTTTAGTTCAGAAAAAAACGATATGAAATTAGGCAGCCCATCTATATGCCTAATAGCCGCAGTATTAAACCAAGTATACAATGTCAGATAAAACAATTCCCTAATCTGCGCTATGGTCCGTCATTGGTCTTCGAAACAACGGTTGTTTCTTTCTCTCCACAAGCACCATACGATGCACCCCGGAATAAGGTCCAAACAAGTTTACTATCCTTATCTCGCAACTTCCTCCTCCATGCCTTTAGCAGGTCCTCCGGCAATACCCAATTCATGTTTTGTGACGCTAAAATATCATTCCACAGAAGGCGAGCGTTCTCACAGTGAAGAAACAGTTAGTCAATCGTCTCCCCATGCCTCTTACACATATAGCACCACTCGGTAACATAGAAGCCCCTAGTACGAAGATTGTCCACAGTTAGTATTTGTCCTCTAATCGCTGCCCAAAGTAAAAATGCCACACGAGGGGGCAATTTGCATTTCCAAACCATCTTCCAAGGAAACGAACTCTCGTCAATAGCCAATAAGGATCTAAAATAGGTGCAGACTGAGAAGATACCATCGCGAGTCAGTTTCCACCTACTGCAGTCACCCTCTCCAACCCTTATATGAACCTTATAAAGGGAAGTCAAAAACAGTGCATAGTCCTCCAACTCCCAATCCTGCAAACCCCGACCAAAAGCATTGTTTCAACTGGAGCTCCCATTATGGGATTCTAAAACATCATACACCATGACAGACGGTTCCAACGCAATTCGGTATAAGGGAAAACCAATTTGAGCGGTTGATGACCACACCAACAATCATCCCAAAAACTGATGGAGCTACCATTCCCCACAATAAAAGTCAATCTGTCCCGAAAGTCATTCCATCCTCGCCGAATATACCGCCACAAACTCACAATATAGGAGCCACGCCTCTCACCCGAACACCAACCCCCCTCCATGACGCCATATTTAGCCCCTATGATTTCTCTCCAAAAGCTCTCCCTCTCTACTCCGAATCGCCACAGCCACTTGCCCAACAAAGCCTTGTTAAACAATACAAGACTTCTCAATCCGAGACCACCAGATCTAATAGGAGAACAAACAACTCGCCAATTAACCAAATGTAGTTTCCTCTCCTCCCCTAAGCCTCCCCAAAGAAACTCCCTTTGGATCTCTAATTTTTTTGCCACTGCGCAAGGAATGGGAAAACAGTGACATGAAATAAGTAGGGAGATTCGATAAAGTGGATTTTATGAGAGTAAGGCGCCCTCCCTTTGAGAGATACATACGCTTCAACCCCGCAAGTCTTCTCTCCACCCTTTCGACAATACCATTCCAAATCTGTGTACTTTTAAACCGAGCTCCTAGAGGAAGCCCAAGATATGTAATAGACAATTGCGTCACCCTACAGCCCATAATCGCAGCCAACTCCTCTACGTGATCAACCTCTCCCACAGTGATAGCCTCAGATTTTCCCAAATTAATTCTCAATCCAGAGACAACTTCAAAGCACAAAAGTAGGCGACGCAGGTTTCTGAACTGATCTGCATCTGCGTCACAGAAAATCAACGTATCATCTGCGAATAGTAAGTGAGAAACCTGCAACTGCTCATTACCAAAGCCCCTTAAAAGGCTTTGACCCACTACCTTCTCAAGCATCTTGCTCAGAGCTTCAATAACAATGACAAACAGCAAAGGAGACAGAGGATCTCCTTACCTCAGTCCTCTACTACTACGAAAATAACCCTCCGGAGTACCCTACACCATGACTGAGAAAGAAACCGTAGAAATACAAAACTGGATCCATTGGCACCACTTCTCCCCAAAGCCACACCGCTTGAGCATATACATCACAAAACCCCAGTTAACGTGATCATAGGCTTTCTGGATGTCAAGCTTGCATAACATTCCTGGAACCCTTAATCGTATTCTGGAATCAATGCATTCACTAGCAATAAGTACAGAGTCCAAAATCTGTCGACCTTTAACAAAAGCATTCTGAAATTTAGACACTACCTTACCCAGCACCTCCTTTAATCTATTCGCCAAGATCTTCGAAATAATCTTGCAAACCCCACTCACTAAGCTAATAGGGCGAAAATCCTTAATATCTGTCGCTCCCGGCTTTTTCGGAATAAGAACAATAAAAGTCGCATTAGTACTTCGTAAGAATCTTCCTCGCTGGAAGAAGTAGGTAAGAACGTCCATAATGTCAGATCGCACCACTTCCCAACAATCCTTGTAGAAAGAGAACGAGAATCCATCTGGTCCTGGGGCTTTATCATCATTCATACTAAACACCACATTCCTAACTTCATCCTCCCCAAATGATCTCTCTAACCAAATGGCATCCTCTTCACTAATAGTAGAGAAGTCTAGTCCATCCAACACTGGCCTCCAGTCCAACTGCTCTCGGTAAAGATTCTGATAAAAGCTTACTACATGGGTCCTAATCTCCTGTGGCTCCTCATAAGTAACCCTATCCATCTCTAACATATTGATAGAATTGTTGCGTCTGTTGGAGTTGGCAACATTATGGAAGAATTTAGTGCAGATGTCCCCCTCTTTCAACCACTTGACCCTGGATCTCTGACGCCAAGCAATCTCCTCCATCTCCACCAACCTTTCCAACTCTTCCCTAATTTCGCCATGTCTTCCCCTATCTTCCCTTGTCAAACCTCCAATTTCCTCCCTCCCATCCAACTCCTCTAAGTCTGAAAGACATTGATTTTTGCGATAGCTAATGTCTCCCACCGCCTCTTCATTCCACCTCTTAAGATCCTCTTTCAAAGCCTTCAATTTCCGATCCAAAACATAACTAGGAGACCCCCTAAACTCATAGGATGCCCACCAGTTCCGTACACGTTCCCCAAAGCCTTCCACTTTAAACCACATCTTCTCGAACCTAAAGGGCCTTCTACCCCCTCGCCTCACATTCCCAGACAATGAAATAGGAAAATGATCTGAATACAACCTCCCCAGTCTCCTCTGCGGGACCTCAGGATATTTAACCTCCCACTCTCCACACACCAAAAACCGATCTATTCTAGATAAAACAGGTTGGTCTCGATTGGAAGACCAAGTAAAAGCTCCCCCGATCAAAGGTAGATCCACCAGCATGTTACCTCTAATAAAATCAGAAAAATCCTCCATTGCCCCCGTCACTCTCCCTCCAGTGGACCTCTCAGTAGGAAATCGGACGACATTAAAATCTCTTCCAATACACGTTGGGAGGTTCCACCAACTCTTCATCCCAGCCAATTCATCCCACAATCTACCTCTACCCTCCTCTAAAGTAGGCCCATAGACTCCAATAAACATCCAACGGAAGTTATCCCCAATATTTCTGAACGAAAGTGATAAGGAGAAAATCCCCTCACAAGCCTCCTCCATAATAAAAACTCTGGTATCCCACATCACCAACACTCCCCTTGACGCCCCTGATGATCCGACATACTGATACCCCACATGTTGTCCCCCCCCATAGGCTACTCACAACAGCCCTCGAAATGACCTCCAACTTAGTTTCTTGTAGACATACAAGGTCCGCCCTCCATCCTCTTAAAAGATTCCGAACACCCAGTCTTTTCCCGGCTTCATTAAGCCCCCTCACATTCCAACTAACAATTTTCGGAGTCATCTACACATTTCGTCATCCCTCCCCATCATACCTCTCCTTGCCTCGCCTCCCTTAACATCATAATTAACCGAACATTCTAGACGCTTAAGCTCACGATCACCCCTCCTTCTTGTCTTACCTCCAGATGTACCCATCTCTTATCCCCTAGTCACCTCCAACTCATCAAAAAGTTGCAGAAGTCTATTTTCATACCCATCACATGACACCCCTACCATCTTACTAAATTCAAGGATTTTTTGAAGCACCCAATCAGATGGTCTTGGTTTAACGTCAAAAGCGCTAACTTTCGCCATATCCTCAACAAAAGGTGCAATAACATGTCCCCCTCTTCCTCCACCCGTACAACATCAATGTCTGTGTCTCCCTTCTCGTCTCCACCAACCCACACCATCAACCCTCACGCCCCCTTCCTTTGACGCCTTAGAAGATCTCCTACCGTATGTATTCCTTACCATAGACGCTGAACCTATCCTAACTTGCTGATTCTCAAACACCGAGTTAGATCTTTCCCCCAAACCGCCCTCACCCGCATGACAATTTGTCGCCTCCGAAGTCTCCGTATCCAGATTCGTAACACCCATCTCCCCCTCTCGATATGCCTCAATCATATAATCCATATCACCCTTTTCTGTTCCCTCTGCCTTCTCTTTCGCCTATTTATCTTTAGATTGTGCCCTTACTGATGATAACTCCTTCTGGTCCAACTCCACTGCATACATGCCCTCGTCTAAAGGTTCTTCCACACCCACCCCACACTTATGGCAACAAGTGTTTATGGGCCCCTCTATAGTCCCACTATCCACAATCTTAATCAACTCATCCAATTCCCCTTTCAATGCCTGTATACGAGCCCTTAGGACCGCATTAAAATCGCAACTCTTGTTTACAGCGCTTCCTTTATGCAACAACACTCTCTGATTGGCCTTCTCTGACTCTCGTACGTTTGCCGTAATATCGGCATGCGTCATCCCAACTCGGCTCCTTGCTATTCGAAACTTAATCTTATCTCCAACAACAAATGAGTCAATAACTGCCTGAAACACGCGTGAAACTGCCCTCCATCCCTCTCCATTCGCTCCTTCCGGCACCATCACGACTCCTCTTCTTCGCCTCTCCCCATACTGTGCTATCATCACGAACCTCCTCCCACGACTGTTGGCACATCGTTGTGCCAAGAATGCTCGAGAGGACTCATTAAACTTGGCGGCGTAATCAACCGTGTTACTAGCCGCCCGCAGCTTATCCATCATATTCACTATCCAAACGGCACCATACCTACCCATGCAAATTGTGTCTGATACCTTCGGTCCCCATTCTGAAAACTTAACAATGCCTGAATAGGTAACAACCACAACAAACTCCTTAGCCTCAATTGTAAATCGTGAACTGAAGGTCTTAGGACCCATTGCATAGCTCTGTCTCCCAATGTATTGTGTAGGCGGATCAGCCAATGGTGAAACCAATGGTTTGGATGGCCTCAGGACATCGTAGTGCATCTGGTGGGTTTTCAGCGGCGGCGCGTGGCCCCACGTGCCGACAGGTTTGAGCCGACGCCACGCGCCTCCCCCACCAGCGTCGAAAATGCCTGCACAAGCCGACCGAAAAGCGCGTGTGGCAGGAAAGGGGCCGAAGCAAGCCGAATCGGGAAGTTGAACTCGTGAGCCACCCTATTTTTCTCCTTCTCTGGACCTGCGATTTGGCCAATACAGTCACTGATGTTGTCGCAATGTCTCTCTGGTGGCTCACCGATGTCTGCAGCATGATGTGGTTGTCCGGTTGAAGGCCCACTAGTGACGGCATAGGGATTTTCGGCAGTGTGGCTGGAGATCTGTGGCGTGAGGCCGGTGGGGTTAGGTCGCCTGGGTGGGGTTGGGTTGTCGGCGGGACCGGCGAGGCTGGTAGGGTTGGGTGGTGGGTGGTTGTTGGGTTAGGTTGGGTGGTGAGTTAGGTTTGGGGGCTGGGTATTGGGGGGGACCATTTCGGGCTTTTTTAGATGACAAGTTTAATTTTTACAACATGTGTGGATAATAAGTGGATAACAGTTGTGGATAGTAGTTTTGGTTAAAATTAATGTTTGACTTTGACTTCAAATTATAATAAGATTATAACTTGTCCCAAACAAGCACTTAGAAGTGCACATGCATGTTCGTATAAACAAGAAAAATTAAAGAATCTGAGAACCATACGTCGGAAGTAGTGGACCTTCATATGCAAATGTTGACAAGCCCTGGCGCTGCTTATGCTTGGGATTGGCAGTGCATAATACATAAACTCGCCCACGCCGTTTGATTGTCCGACAAAACTCACACATTTTCTTCACTGAAGAACGGACCTTCATGGCTACACATGATAATAGCAAAGGCATCATCAAATATAGAAATACCATATTTAACTGTGAACTGGAAGTTGTAGTCATGTTAAGGCACAGAAATTGTTCTAAATTGGAAGAACGTGCCAACATGAATAATTCATAAATGCGAGGGAGTTCAAATAAATAAAAATAGAAAATCCTACTTTGCACAAAAGTGAAGAACCATTAAGGAGGGAGTTTGAAAGCCAACACAGTAGTCACCAACTCACCATAATGAGTCAAATTACATGGAGAGACTGTCTTTTTTGTCATTTCTCTTTTCATATCAGATACCTAACCAGTACAACCAATTGGATGGCGTTTTGGGCTTCTAAACAAACTTGTTGCAAGAACAATGATGATATTCTCGTAGATTACCCATCTAAGAGCTGAGCAACTATGCTATTCAGGATCAACGATATTTGTACTCTATAGCATACAGTTTGTGATGTAGAATTCATGAGCAAGAAAAGAGAGAGTAGAGACCTTCACTGAGACATGGTTATGCTGCAGTTTTCATCTAGTACAGGCTAAGATTATATACACTACAATTTTGCAGGCAGTAGAGTTATTTGGTTAAGATATTCATGTGTTTTACAAGTTAATCGTTATTTTAATAATGTTAATATTTCAGTAATAGCCCATTTTTTGGGTCTTCGGGTATTTAATGGGACAATTTAAGCTAGTCTTATTCTAAGTTCTAGTCATTATAAACATAATGCTGAGTCAAATAGGTATGTAGTTATTAGACTTCATTAAATATTATGCCATGAGTCTGCATAAGATTAGGAAAACATAACAGCTTGTGAATTTCTGGAAATCTGTAGCTGCATCCAGAATAAATTCAAGATTTTTGAAGCTTTTCCTGTTAACTCTACCCCTAAAAACAAAATTTTGCAAAAACTACATACATTAAATAATTTGAGATTTTTCAGACAAACCAAGCCAACCATAGTATCAAGATGGAAGAGAAAAATAGGTCATAGGCCCATTGCACTTTTACAATGAGATATTAAGCTTATAGAGTTTATTTACTTAGCATTTACTATATTATTAGACTCAAGGGTAATTTTGTCTATCAACATTTAATGTACCACAATCCGAGGTTTTATTTGTATCCTAATTATTACTCTTGGCCCTTTTGCACTCCCTTCAGATCCTAGAAGTAGAAACCTTATTCTTACATTGCTCAAATGTTCCAATTGAAAAATTACTCATAAGGCCCCCAAACTTTCAAAATTTACCACTTGTTTATTGGACACTACAAACTGGAGCTATCAAACATTTCTTTCTTCGACTAATTTGAGTCCAACTTCCCCTATCCCTTGCCTATGTCAATCCTTCACAGTGAAATTTTTGTAAGTATCCCTGTCCAAAAACAAGCCCAACTCTACTCTAAAGTGCTAATCTTGTGTTGTATAATTGGGGGAGGGGAATGGGGTGCTCACTTCTTGTCAATCATTAACTTATGTCTTACACGTGGTTGGTGTAAACCTGCAGACGCAACATACAATAAATCCTGGCTACCGGTTGACTGTGTAATTGTATTGCTCAACTTCTGGTTAAGCATGTTAACTTAGTTACATTGTTATTCCAAGACTTCAAGCCATCCATACAGCGATCATATAACCTTCCTCTCTAAGGTGGCATTGCCAATGGCTTGGAATAAATCTTGACAGCAACTTAATCAATTGAATATGGATTAAAGCACAATTGGCAAACAAGAAGCACATAAAATTTATACATCACTTGGCATGATATTCCAAATCAAAAAGTGTAACTTAAATAAGAGTCAGGCTTTGCAACAAAAAATTGATAGCCTTTACCAATATTGTGTAGCAATAAAAATCTCAGCTTTAAATAATCAGAAACAAAAAATAAAAAATAGAAAAAAATATTATATTTCTTGAAGGATCAGAGTTCATGTACAGGATAAAGGGCACACATGCCTATAGCAAGATTTGATGTGGTCTGATAGTTAATAGTTTCTCGATAGGAAATTCTTAGCACTAAGTCTCAAGCACTAGAATTATTTAATAATTAGAGGACCTTAAATATAATTAGAGTACCTTAAATATCCCTCACAATTTTGGACATTAAACATTCTCTAATCCATGAATCCATGAAAGAAACCATAAATTTAGCACCAACGTTCAGCAATTGATCACATTACAAACTGAATCCCCCCTGCCCTAAGTTATTCGCTAGTATAAACCCATTGACAGAAGTCACTAAGAAATGCCAACCGTAACACCCTACTCAAATCATTTCTAGTAATCAGGTAAAAACAAGTTCCACATGATTGACGGTGAATATTACATTGTCACATAAGCTGCTTAAACGGTAAACTCAGTACATTTTCTTCACAAAGCAAATGGAAAAGTTCACACTAAATCATTCGCTAGTACAAAGCCCATTTACAGAAGCTTACAAGAAATGCCAAACGTAACATCCTACTCAAACCATATTCTTGTAATCAGGCAAAAACAAGTTTCACAGCATTAATCGCGAATATTGTGTTGTCACATTTTTGCTGCTTAAACAGTAAACTCAACACATTTTCTTCACAAATCAAATGCAAAAGTGCTACTATAGGAGTATTAATTTTCATTAAATATCCCACAAACCATGTTCAAGAAATCAATATAGACTGATAAATTGAAATCATTTTCTATTGAAGTATAACCAAACACCCAAATTCCTGACACCTTTACTTACAAACACACCCAAAATCCATTTATAACAAAAAAATCCAATAATATAGAAATCCCAAACAAATCCGAAATACACAATCCCATAAAAATGTTCACTTTAGTCACCTGATTCCATAAAATTATACAAATTTACCATAACATAGAGCACCTAAACAAATCCCTGAACTTATAAAAGCCAGCTAAATAGCTATTCTAAAAGCATAAAATAGAAACCAACAAATCCTCAATATAGTATTGATTTATAAATATATTTACATTTACCTCGTTGATGAGGGCTTGCGCTGTTATGGCGAGTTAATTGAAAATTTTGCGGATCTACGTTGTTGATTCATCTCTGTTTTGTTTGTGGGTGTTGGGCCCGTAAAATGTTTACACAGTGGGCTGCATATGAAGCCCAATTAAAGAAAGTTAATTAGTTAACTCAACAGGGACACAAGTAATTTTTTTTGGAAATTACGTAACCAGAATTTTCAAGCTACCATTTCAAAAATCAAATTTAAAGTTTGTTTTTTAACAAAAATTAGAAGATGATTCAACATTTTAATATTTTAGCCTCCGTTTGTTTCTTACTTTTCATCCATAAAAATGAAAAATATGATCATTATTCATCATATCAAGTCATTAATTTTGAAATTATGCCCCTGTTTGAAACTCATTTTGAGGAAAATAGAAATTTTAGAATAGTGATTGATGTGAGAATGTGTGGTGGAAAAGTGATGAAATTTTTTTATTTGTGTATAATTTTATTTTATTTGGAGAATGTGTGGTTGAAATGAAGAATGAGAATAAAAAAGAGAAATTAATGGGTGTCAAACGAGGACTATATCTCTTTTGTGTGGTCCAATAACGACTATATCTTTCATTCACATTCTACAATAATGAGAATCAAACGGAGGCTAATAATATCTTCTCTCTTAGCCCCCATCCCATTTACCCACCAGAAACTGTAGCAACGCCATCCATCCACCAGAAGTCGTAGCGGTTCTGTGAGCATCGTGCACAGAGGCGCTTGAAGTTGTGAACTTTGCTATGGGACGATATCCAACCCGTTGTGAGCCGGTGCGATAGCGCAGCAAGTTGCGCTCACAGGCGTCGTTGCGCTGGACGCTCACACATCTGCGCTCAACGATGCTCCTTTCTGACGTGTACAGCAACAGATGTTAGAGTGGCAAAGGTGCACGAGTGGTGGAACTTGCAGAGGTAGGTGGTCATTGAAGTGGCGATGTCAAAGATTTTTGGCAGTGGTTGTTGCAACAGTTTGCTACGTGTGTAGGTTGACGCAGAAATATGGCAGTGTAAAATGGTGGTACTTTTAACAGCATAAATAGACTATGAGAAGAAACAAGGATGTGTTGTAGCGGTGGGTACTGTGGTTGATGCTATTTGATCTGTAATTTTGGATCTAATTTTTTGTGGTGTTTGGGTGGGTGGTGGTCGTGATTTTAGGTGCGATGGTGAGGTTGTGGTGATGTTGGCAATGCTGGTGAGGTGGTTGTTATGTTGGTGGTGTTCGTGGTGATGGTGCGGCGATTGTGAGTGGGATGGAGTTGGTGAGATGTTTGTGACTAATTATTTATTTGATTGTGACCAATAAATTGGTTAATATGTGATCAATAAATAATATGTAATTAATGAAATAGATAATTTATAATTAATAAATAATGCGTGACCTAAAAAATTGTTAAACTGTGATCATTAATTTGATAATTTGTGATGTAGAAAAATTTTGTGATCAACAATTTGATAATTTGTGATCATGAAATATATTTTGACATATAAAATTTGTGATTTGTGAGCAAAGAATAATATGTGAAATATTAATTTAATAAATTTCTGATTGAGAAATAATTTTTGACATATAAAATTTGTAATTTATGAATGTGACATCACCATAAATTATATACTAATGTGACATTAATATATTTAATTAATAAAATATATTTTAATTAATTATTTCTTGAAATAAAATTTAATTAATATCTGATTTTTGAAATAATAAACATTGTTTCTTAATTTTTAAATGGGTCAAACTTAATCTCCTAGATATGAAATTTTCCCTAAATTTTTTACCGTCATGATGATATCCAAAAATTAAATGAGAATATTACAAAATCACGCTAAAATTAGGGGGTCAAAATTCAAAAATCCTATTTTTTTAACATTTCATTGAAAATTACATTTCAATCCTTGTAACTTCTAATATCTTTCTATATATAAAAAGTGGCTATTAAACGGAATTATGTTGGTTTAACAGAAAAACTAACGAAATTTCTTGATTTAACGGAAAAACTAACGGAATTTCTTGTTTTAACGGAAAATTTTTTTTCCACCACCCCTTACTTTCAAAATTATAATTAAATAATAATAATAAAAATATATTAGCTTTTGATAATTCCTTCAAACTAAAATATCTTGGAGCTAATTTATCCGAATCGATTTTTTCTCGAATATGATTTATATATCTAATTACAATTTATCCAACGAGACCAATATTCATATATTTATGATAACTCCATCAATATCTAAATATTTGACACAAATAAAATATAATTTGATAAATGTATCATTTAGTCCCTAACTTTCAAAATATTAAAATATAGTATATAAAAATTGAATTATATTTTATGAAAATTTTCGGAGTATTACATTCTCATCCCCTTAAAATATTTTCGTCCACGAAAATTTACCCGTCACTTATCAATACTAAGTCTAACACATGATATACATATATTATCGTAATACATATCATACTTTAGCGATAAAATGAATTGCATTATTACTTAAAAAAGAGTAAAGACTTAAGCCATGCAAAAAGTGTAAGTAAACTCATCTTCTTAGGCCTTAACATACCTTGGGTTTTCTGTTTATGATTTTGGGTTAGAGATGACAGAGAGAAACACTTTATTTAATTATTTATCAATTATATAAACATTACATCATTAATTATTTAATTAACCAAAAAAATTACATCTTTATTAATAACAAATTAATTCTTAAACAAAACTATTAAATATAAACTAAGCAAACGTGCATTGCACGTTGCTTGCACCTAGTAACTATAATAAATGTTGACCTCAATTTTTGCATGAACATGTGATCAACCGAATCTCGACCACCTCTCTTACACGTAGACGTCACCTGTACACTAAAATATCCCGTTAGGAGATGTATTACAATCATTGTAATTTTAGAGGTGTATAAGTGAAACGTAAAAGAAATTAATTTTCAATTTTTCATCTTAAAGACCTTGGGGCTTTATTTCATCAAGTTTAAAACCTGACTATAAGAATTCCGAACTAAGTGCGAACTTTCGAGTGGGCTAAATATATTTATCAATTTTAGAAAATAAAACTGGTGTCCTAACCTTTTAAAAAAGTAGCGGAATTACCATTACATTTATTTTTTGGCACAAGTCATTTCCAACCTTTAGAAATTATTGTCGTTCATGGGTAAGTAGCCTATAACGTCTCCATCTTTCACTATTAATGTGGAAAATGTCATTATCTTTCATTTTTTGATATTTTCAGCCTTATTTCTACCTTTCAATGCGCAAAATGTCATTTTCATCCATTTTCTCAAATAAAAATTGTGAAATGACGAATATACTATTCTCTTTATATAAAAACAAAAACAAAAATATAATTGCAATCATCAGGGGCGGACCCAGTAAATTTTTCCCGTGCAGGCGGTATTAAAAAAAATAAAAATTGGAGAATTAGTACGTTTGGATTTCATTGTCAACAGTTAAATGAATTGTCATATTACCTTTCTTATTATCGTAGCGGAAAAACGTTCCAATGCCTTTTATTGTTTTTGGTTATAAATATAAAAAATAAAAAAAAAAATCATCATTTCTATCAATTTTCATCTAATTTCTCAATAAATTTAAAAATAAAAAAAAAAAAAAAAAAAAAAAAAAATCTGTTTAAAAAAAGAAAAATTAAAGAAAAATATTTTTTTAAAATTTATTTGGGATTTGTTTGTACTCTTAAATTTTTTCAACGTTTTTTTTTTTAATAAATTTAATTGGAACTCGTTTGCACTTTTTTTAAAAAAAAAATTTATTTTTCCAACTGTTTAATAATTTATTTGTGACTCGTTTGCATTTAAAAAAAAAATAAAATTGGAACTATAGTGTATATTAATTTTTTTAGCTTTTTTAATTTAAATGTTGTTATATTTTCACATTTCCACAGGTTCTTTATTGAGAAATTTAAAAGA
Organism: Fraxinus excelsior; assembly: GCA_019097785.1. Classification (NCBI taxonomy): domain Eukaryota; kingdom Viridiplantae; phylum Streptophyta; class Magnoliopsida; order Lamiales; family Oleaceae; genus Fraxinus; species Fraxinus excelsior. The sequence continues at coordinate 3,700,934 of CM032641.1, forward strand.
AAATGAAAAAAAAATGATTGTTAAAAAAAAAAAAAAAAAAATGTAATTAATGGTGAAAATTGTCAAAAAAAAAAAAAAAAAAAATATGGACATTTTTCACAAATAATGATAAAAGGTAGGGACATATGTGCTAATTTACCTTTTAATAATTTATTTAGGACTATTTGTGCTTTTAAAAAAAAATTAAAAAAAAAAAAAAACAATTAATTTTTTTCTTTTTTAAATTTTTGTTTGATTTTTTTTTTTTTTTTTTTTTTTTTTTTTTTTATTTTAATTGAAAAATGGATTAAAATAGACCTTTTTGGCACAATGAAACGTGGAAATAAGGGTGAAAGTGTCAAAAAAAAAATGAAAAGTTTAATTAAAAAAAAAACATTTTTTTCACAATTAGTAGTAAAAAGGTGGGGACGTTATATGTAATTACCCCGTCGTTCACAGGGGTGGACACAGGGGGTCCTGGGGGGGGCATTGTGCCCCAAAACTTTTGAGTTTTAATTTTTTTTATTTTTTTTAAATTGTATTGGATTATATTTATAGAGTTTAAAAATAATTTTAATCTAAATCAAAAGTTAACAATAAAATTTGAAATTAATATATTCATAAAAAATCACTAACTGTTTTAACGTTTATCAAAATTTAGTACAAATTTGATTGTAATTTCCACCAAAAAGGGGCAAAATCACAATAAAATTTAAAATTTTTCGATAAACCTGCTAAACTTTAAAAATTCACCGACAATAGTTACTCTAATCAAAATCTACAAATTACTTACATAATCTCAAAGCTTATTTCGATATATTAACATTATGGGTATATCGAATTGTCCCAAATACATATCAAAAAAATAGTTAAAAAATACGTTAAAAGTGAGTCTTAAAGAACAACGTCTAACTCGTATATTTTTTTAAAAAAAAAAATCAATTATTTCATTAAACATTTATATTTTTTTTTTTTTTTTAGTTTGTAATTTTCATTTAATTTTATTAGGAAAACCCAGTATGATAAAAATATGTTACACATCACAAATTGTAAAAAAAAAATCGAAAATTTTACATTCGAAAAATAAGGTGTAGATGTTTTTTTTTTTGTTTTTTTATCCCTATGTAAAATTTCAGATGCAAAATTACATGGGATATGATTTTTTTTTATGTAAATTTTCGAGGGTAAAATTTATTCTAACTTCTTTTGCAAGTTCGAGTGGTGTCTCCCTAACTTTTATATTCTGCTTCCGCCCCTGACCGTTTATCATTCTTTTGGATATAATATGACAAATTTGTCCTCCTCTTTAAATAAATAAAAAGAAATTATTACCGCAAGATTCCCAAACTTTTAAAAAGTGCAAATAGATTCCAAAAAGAAAATAATTCAAAAAAAAGAAAACAATTAACAAAAACTAGTATAAAAAATAATTTAGAGAAAAAGAGGGGGAGAGAGGGGGGGGGGGGGGGAGGGGGGGATATGGTGTCTACCATATTTTAATGTGATTTTTGAGAAATCCATAGTTTACAATCTTTGGAAAATCAGATTTAAAAACAATAAGAATTGTATCCAAAAATAAGGGGTTGATAAGGAAATTGACGTTGAAGGTGTTTATAATTAAAATTTTCAATCTTGCTACATGTACATTTCTCTTTATACCATAACTTACCAAATTTATACTTGACACAATCTCACATCACATTTCATATCTCACACATTTATTTTAACAATTATATACCTGCCACATCTATCAATCAAGTTGTAAATGGAGATGTACAAATAGCTTTATCCTTAAATTTTTGTCTCCAGATTTATATGTCTTTTGATTTAATTCGTTTTGCATTCCAATATCAATAATTACATCTCTATCAAAATTGTGATCATGACATACAAAAATATTCCTTGTTATTGTATGCCAAAGTCTCATATAAATGTGACTATGGTCTTGTACCTAAAGTTATATAAATATGCATAATAGTTGGTGGAGAATTCAGGAATGAATCTCAACTAGGGCGGCCGTGATCATTAACCATTGATCATCGACAGTCAACGACCACAATAGCGAAGTCGTTTATCAATATTTAATTAAATAACACGAAAGAATTTAATTATTTTACTTTCTTGCGTTTCAAGGACAAAAACAATTATCAAGCATTTCAATTTAAATGTACATAACCGGTAAAACACAACAATTATAAAGAGAAGAGAAACACCTTCTTTTCTTCCAATTTGTTGGGAGTCAAAAACAGAGATAGAGAGGTTAACGTCAGTTCGCAGGGCTGCATGGCAGCGTAGGGGAGATGAACCATGTTTGAAAATTGAATTGACCTGGAATGTCGATTAATTGGTGTTTTGGTAGGTAAATGGAAATGGATTTGATAATTGGGGCTTATTTTATTTAAAAAACAAGATGCCCAAAACTTAAAAAAAGAGCCAAAGCTCAGAAGGCCAAACTTATGTCATCTTCTTCCTTCCACTCCTTCCCCCCAACGGCCACTATAAACTTCCACCTGGTGCTCGACGACGACTATAAACTTCGACGAAATCAGCAGGGTGGTCACGCCCCTTCGTTGGGTGCTGACTCCGCCGCTGAGAATAGTTCTAATATGTCACCTTATAAATTGCTATTGATGTGACAATTAATCAAAAGACATTAAAAATGGGGTTTGAGCCGCTAATGCACCACCGCAAATGTTAGATTTTGCATCAACAATTTGACGAAGAGAATGTTCGATTCTGCTTACGAAGTATCTAATAGTGCCATTTTTAAAAAGTATGTCTCTAAAAATATTTCAACTAATAATACAATATTGAACATATGAAATACTAATGCAATATTTTTGTTACTAACTCCTTAAAAATGGAAAATAATAAAATTCGTCAATGATACAACTTTTGAGTTACCGTCCACCGATTGAAGTACCGTCAATAATTGCTAACAACATCACCTTCGATAAAACGGAGATGCATCCGTGTTAATGATAGAAGATGCATCGATGATGTTAGGAGGATGTTCAATCAATTAGCTCAAATAATCAACAAAGTATACAAATAATTGAACAAAAATAGTAAAGATAAAAGAACCTTATTAATCGTTGCCTTGAGGCAAAACCCAAATGATCAGTGCTTCAGTCACTGAAAAATAACCATCGTTCGACCGAAATCACAACCAAGGTAAAAATGACAGGATCTTCGACACTCAAACTAAACCTCTTATATAATAATACTCAGCCTTTTCTCAAGAACATTTGTTCACACAAGAACACAACACTCCTCAGAAGTATAAATCATTCAAAATTACAGTATTATGAGAGTAACCAAAAATCAAAAGAGAGTCTAACTTTATATCTATTGTCATTCTCACTTTGTTCACCCCTTTTAATTTTGAAAATTAATTTATGATCAACAACCCTCTTTCCTTTGGGTCTTTTGACCAAAATTCAAGTTTTATTCTTATTAAGTGATTACATTTCATCTTGCATGGCTGCAAGCCAATGTTTAGAGTCTTTACTATTTAAAGCATCTTCAAAAGACCCAGGTTCTGTTTCAATCATACTTTGATAAGACGGCAAGGAAACATACTCTTCAAACCTAACAAGGGGTCTAATTTGTCTTGTTTGCCTATCTCTAGGAAATTGATAGTTATTTAAGGACTAATCTGATTCTAAATCAACTTCAAGTTCATTAATAGGAACACTATCAACAGTTGCTTCCACATTTCTTCCAACAGAATCAAAAGCAATTTGATGAGTTTTATCATCAGATTGCTCTACCTCAAGTTCAATCCCATTTTTCACATTTTCAGTTTGATCAAAGGGCTTAGTTTGATTTTCAGTTTTAAGACATGGCAAATCTTCTTCATTAAATACATCATTTCTAGTAGTGAAGATTTTATAGCCTTTGATTTTCCTAGCCTATAGTCGATACCCTTTAACCCCTTCACCATAGCCCAAGAATACACATTTAAGGGCCCTAGGTTCTAACTTGCATTCAATTTGATGTGCAAAAGCTGCACATCCAAAAACCCTCAAGTTGTTGAGGTCTACTGATTTCCCTCTCCACATTTCTTAAGGGGTTTTAAAGTTTTATAACATTAGAAGGGCATCTATTAACGAGATAACTTGCAGTTTTAACAGTTTCATTCCAAAATATCTTAGGTAGGCCAGAACTTAATAGCATACATCTCACTTTTTCAAGAATAGTTCTATTCATCATCTCAGCCAACATTTTGTTGTGGGTGTGTGTCATTGTTTTGTGTCTTAACATGATAATTTGCACAACGCATCAAATTCAAAATTGCAGAATTTCAAACCATTATCCATTCTTAAGTCCTTAATCTTTTTATCAGTTTGGTTTTTATCAAAACTCTCAATTCTTTGAAAACATAAAATGTATCAGATTTTGATTTTAAAAGAAAAGTCCAATTTTTTCTAGAAAAATCATCTATGACTAACAAATAATATTTAAAACCAGATTGTGTAGACACAGAAGCTGGTCCTCAAAGATCAGCATGGAAATATTCAAGTATAGACACATATTTATGCATTCCAAGTAGAAAAGGTAGTCTATTATACTTTCCTAGAATGTAATAATACAAAAACTGAGTTTTTCAATGTTATCTTTTCTAAAGGCACCCTATTTTTTTCAAAATATGCAGACCTTTGGCACTAATATGGCCCAATCTTTTATGCCATATTTGTGGCTTATCATTTTGAACAGAGATTACTGCTGAAGTGGAATCTAAGAAATTTTTAGTTTATAAAATGTACTTGACATGTCTCTTGGGAGCTTCAACAATCAAGTGAGAGTCCCTCAAGATTTTAATGTATTCCTTGTTAATCAAAATGTCACGGTGAAGGTCATCTAAAACCCCCAAAGAAATAAGATTTTTTTGCAAATCAGGAACATATCTAGTTTTTTCAAGAATCGTCTTATTGTTTCCCTTCTAGTGTGATTGGTCATATTCTTTTTACCTAACATGTCACATGATTACCCATTAAAACCTTACCACCACTCACATTTGCAAACTCTGAAAACCATTATTTATTAGGAGGTGCAACCAGAGTCAAGTATCCATTCTTGACGGGGTGGACAGTTTATAGCAACATAGACTTCATCAATGTTGGTTTCATTATAAACTAAGGCTGCACCACCATCATCCTTGGACTTATTCTTTAAGTCATAAAGTCTCTTAGGGCAATCTTTAATAAAATAACCATCTTCAAGACAGTAAAAACATTTTTTGTCTTTTGTCTTCATTTTTATTTTATCTTTAAAGTTTCTCTTCTTTTTGTGTCCAGGTTTCTTGTTAGAATTGACATTCTTGGAATTAAACTTGGACTTCATCATCAAATTAATACCACTCACATACTTCTTCTTTTCAGATTTTAACTCTAACTCCTTAGTTCTTAAGACATTGATGATCACACTAGTAGTTAAAGTTTTCCTACCATATTTAATATCATTTTTAACATCTTTATATTTATCACCAATTGAATTTAATAAAATCACAGCCAGCTATCCACTTGAGAGTTTCTCATCACAGTTGGCTAGGTCAGGGATAGTCTGTTGAATCTATCAATATTAGTTTCAAGGTCAAGAGACGGGTCTAGTTTAAAACCAAAGAATTGTTTCAGAAGATAGACCTTATTAGGCATGGTTTTGTTCAGATAAGTAGTTTTCAATTTTTTCCACAATTCAGCAGTATTCTTAGTTTCACCAATTTCTCTAAGTACATTATGAAACAAATGCAGAAAAAAAATGTGCTACATGCAGTTTCATCTTGTTTAGTGACTTTACTTGTTTCAAGATTAGTTGGACATGACTCATCAATGGCTTTTCCACATTTTTGTTGAAATGAAAGAGCTTTCATTTTCTGGCGCCAGATAGTTCAAATTTTGAGCTAGTCATAAAAAAAAAATTGAGTGTAGTGAAGTGTATGCAGATCAGACAGATACTTATCAGGTACTTACAACTCAGAATAAATCAAGTATCACCACACAAGAGACACACAAAATATACAGTGATTGCAAGTTAACAAAAAACAAGAACTTCGGTTATTTCATAGAATAAGATATTGATCACAGTAATAAGATCACAGAGTTATAATCAACACAAGATAACGTACAAATCACAACTAGCATGTATTATATTACAAAAAAGGTCGCAGCAGAGTATTTTTATCAAGACCCTTGACTGAGTTCAAGGTAACCCTCAGATTCCAGACAACTTAAGAGTTTTTGGACAAATGAATTACCAAGATAGTCAGGGATCAGGTGTTTATACACAAGTGCAGAGAACTTAAAGAGTAAAAACACTTAATTTGTAGTTTTGTACTATAAACTGTAAAATAGACACGATCTCACCAGATCCCTTTATTAGAGTTTCAATAATAACGAAGAGCAGCTTAAAGAAGTGTCACAACTTTTAGATTTACACGAATCAAGGTCAAGAACCTCCGTTCATCCGCTCAGATACCATTGTTAGGAGGAGGTTCAATCAGTTAGCTCAAATAATCAACAAAATATACAAATAATAGAACAAAAACAGTAAAGATAAAAGAATCTTATTAATCATTGCCCTGAGGCAAAATCTAAATCCGTTCGACCGGAATCACAACCAAGGTAAAAATGACAGGATTTTCAACACTCAGACTAAACCCCTTATATCACAGTACTCAGCCTTTTCTCAAGAACAATTGTTCACACAAAAACACAACACTCCTCACAAGTAGAAATCACTGAAGATTACAATATTGTGAGTAACCAACCTTAGAATGCCTTTTATACGAGTCACCCAAAGGTCTTCATCCAATGGTCGTGGAGTGATAAGAGTGTATTTTACACGTTTATATCGATTAGTAAACTTGGATATTTGTCATTTTATGCATTAAACATAGCTTAATTTGTTATAAATTGTGTTTGCAGGTCGACATTGGTGAACATGGGGGAAATTAGGAAAAACAAGCAAAAAAAAAAGGCCTTAAATGAAGCAAAAGCAAAGTTTGAGGACTCAAGTGCAATTACTGAAAAGTTGTGTCAATCTCACGATGAAGATTTGAGAGTGATAGGTATCAATTGGATAAGGAAAGAAGCCATAGGGATGAAATATAATGGAAGTACTATCACAAATCAACCTCCAGCCGAAAAGGTTTTGCTTCGAATTTTTAGTCTTACTTTGAGATCCATTTTTGGAATAGAAGACGTTCGAATTTGAAGATTTGTATCTCTAGAAGACTTGTAGCCCATTGAGTAATATTTACAATGCAATTTAAATCACTTCAATCAGATATCGATAGAGAAAGATATGACCAAAATACCGAAAGCTATCCGACGGAGAAAGATGCAACACTATGCGGTCGCATAGTGTTAATTCCTTGCGACCGCATAGACAACTACCGAGAGTTTTTGGGCTGAATTTGTTTGTTCTATGCGACCGCATGACTTTGTACTATGCGGTCGCATAGAAGACCTCCGGCATGAAAAATTTTGGTTTCCTTATTTCATTCCCAACTCTTATGGAAATAAATCTTTTGGCAACTATAAAAGCTCAAACTCGTCCGAAACTAGGGTTATGCATTCTTAGAGAAAAAAATACCATTGAAGAGTAAGGAGAAAGGTTAGAACAAGGGTTTCACTTCAAGATTTAAGATTCAAGCTTTAACTTCTAGTTCTTTGGTGATGTCTTATATTTATTACTTTTATTGTTCTTTTATTTTATCTATGTTATGCTAGACTTCTTATGTACTAGGTGAACGATGAACCTCGCATTATGATATTTTAATTCTTTATTTTTCAATTTGATATTCAAACACGTTGATGGATGTTGAATGATTTATATACATTACTTTTTCTCTACAATTATATGCGCAATAGTTGTATGAGTGTGGTGACTTAGTTTATGCATTCGAAAGAAGGGAAATAAGTCCGACAAGGTATAAATCATCGTTTAGTTCATATAGGATAGAAATATACCGATATACTTTACGTGAATCTCTAAATGTTTACAAAACGTCATGCATTCTTGTATATTGCATTTGTCATAGAAATATAGTCAAATAGTATGCTAGAATAGGTTCAATTCTACTCGAAAGAGATTGTTGGATAAGTTAGAAACATTGATTCTTCAATCAATTCACCGTGTTATCAAATTGTGAAATAGGGATTAAAAATGAATATTGTTTAGTGATTCGGGATCCTAATACGCTTTTTTCATACATTAATTCTTCAACTTTTGCATTTAACCATCATTTTTGCACTTAGTTCATAATTTTAGTTTAATTTGCATAATAGCCATAGTTTCATCATAACATCATAAAAACAATTATCTTGAGTTTAATAGATTCGATTAAGGTCAAGATAATAAAATTAAGTTAAATCAATCCTCGTAGGAACGATACTCGAAATTTAAGGATTTCCACTTTATTACTTGTCAACAAACCGTGCACTTGTGGGATTCCAATTCGAAACATATTTTCGTGAACATGAAGCTAACACTTAACGACATCTGAAGCATCCATTCAAACATGTAAAGAAAATACGGCGTTCCTCATTTTCAGAAACACGACTTTGCACCATATATAAAATAAAGATCAGTCAACTGGTCAACAGTCCAGCCATGAGGGTTGTTTGGCATCATTGTATCAACCTTTCAGATGATAATGACAATATTGTTTGGCATCATTTGGGCTTACATAAGGGTGTCCATTATGGACACCCTTATGTAAGCCCAAATGTACATCTAGCATTTTCCTTTATGAATAATGATACATCCTTGTTGCCATTTGATGTGGTGTTAAAAGATAATTGAAGGAAAATTTGTTTATTTTTAACTGTCTAATAATGTGTTGTCACGTAGCACAATGTAGAAGATGATGTTCATGTAGCATAATTGAATTCCTATAGACAATCTCTATATAATTAATTTTATTTTCTTGAATACGCCTTGTAAAACTTTTTACCATTAGTTTCATTGTTTCAGCTACATACGATCAGATTATATCAAATCAAATAAATCTTTTAATGCGCATACAATTTTAGTTTCGATAATCGGAAAATATTAATTTCAACCTACATTTAGATGATTTTGGAATTATACTTCTATTTTTGTACATAAATAATATTAGGCTGACATGACTTGAAACTTCAAAATACGAGTACATATTTTTTATCACTCGATAATCGATATCAAAGAAAGAGAGTCGATCAAATAGGATAAAACTAACCTAGTGTTGACTCACTAAAAGTGCAGTCTAATCCGAATGGCCCAAGGAGTGAAGCCCAATTGGAGAAATCAAGACAAATGCCCAATTTGGAGTGTTGGCGAGATAAAGGCCCGCCAAATTGGTAATGACATCGTCCAAACCTGCGCAACGCCCAGAATCTGCGCGAATGGAATACCCTATTGTTGCCTAAAGCAACGAGTCTATCATCGCCCAGACCTTCGAAACGCCCAAAGTTGTAGTCACATTAGATATTGTATTTACTCAGAACGACAATTATTAAAACGGATATCGAGCACTTTTGTCACGACCCACAATTTTAAGAGCCCAATTGGGAGCAGTTGAACGACAACAACATGATGGCAGCAATTAGATATGGTAGTTCCACGATTGCCCAGCCACCATGAAAGAAGTGGGTAGTTATGGATTGGTCAAGCAATTTCCAAACGGTTTGCCACAAAGAAAACCATCAGAGTAGTATAAAATGAAGAAGAGACATAGAGAAAAGGCCCCCCGAATAAAAAACTCTCAACAGAGAATATGTAATTTCAATTTCTTAGTATAACTTCAATTTCCTTCTTTTAGTACTCGTGTGCTTGCGCCCCTTGAAGACACTTTGTTCATTTCTGATTGTAAATCTTCGTTCGTCAATAAAAACACCTCTTTTTGGGACTTTTTCTCAAGAGGTTTGTTCCTTACACAATCGTCTGATTTCCCTTTTAATTGTTAACGACCTAAAAACCGCGCGAAACACCTAGTAAATAAATTTGGAATGCATAAATAAAAACAATAAATGAAGTACATAACAAAATCATGATTCCATCGTGGAGGAGACCTTTCGCAAGCGAAAAGCAATTTTTGAATGGATCGATAGCTAGACGTCATACCCATTAACACACACATTTTGACAACAATTAAAAAAAATCACATAAAATGGACGTCATGCCCATTGATTAATAATTAAAACAATTATTGGCAAGAATAGTTAATACTTATCTTGAAACTATTCACTTTTACTTATTTTACGTTAACACAATCAAAATTTAAATCCAACCGTCCAATCAAACCGTCTAGAGTTGCTATTCAAATTCAAGATAAGCTATTTCTATCTGTGAGCATAAAGAGAGTAACAAATTGACAAAAAAGTGTCAATTTTCGATTGCTTAGGCCACACTTTAAAGAAAACCATGTTTCCGTCACTTTTCGATATTAAAAATGGTGTGGTGTCCGTAAAGCACAGGCAAAAGATGACGCTGCAGTGAGAACTTTTTCTTTATATCTTATTCTACTTTTACACTATTAGCACAGTTGTTAAAACCAAATTGGTCGATCCAATTCAAAAATCGACCAACCAGATGGTGGTCTGTCCAAGTGTATTAATTGGTCCATTAAACAAATGAACCGATTAGATCACTCCATAACCATTCGAACCGAATGGAAGAATACAAAGTCCAAGACAAAATTATATATAAGGGTGTCAACAAGTCGAGCCACGAATCGAAAATTTTTGTTCGGACTCGGGCGGCTCGAGTAAAAATACTTTGAGTTTTCTTTGCCCGAGCTGAGTCGAGAAAAAACTCGACCAAAAAATTTAGCTTCCACCCGACCTTTCAGCTTGGGCCTTAACAAGCCTGGTCGGGCTCAAACCGATTCGATTTTTTTTTTTAAAAAAAAAAAACGAATTCCTAACCAATCTAAATTTTTTAAAGAATTTAAAATTTGTGCAATTTATACATATTATAAATAATAACTAAATATTAACATATAAAAAAATTACAACTAAAATTAAAAAAAGAAGTTGCGAGTAAATATTTTTTTTTAGGTTCAGGGGCAGGGTCGGGCTGGCTCGAGCCGACTCCCCCAAAATGGGGTTCGGCCCCACCAGCCACGAGGTCGACCCAACTCGGGCATTTTCTGGGCTGAGCTCGAGCCGACGAACTATTTTTTCATCTCTATATCTTTCTATATATAAAAAGTAGCTATTAAACAGAATATGTTGGTTTAACGGAAAAACTAACGGAATTTCTTGATTTAACGAAAAAACTAACGAAATTTCTTGTTTTAACGGAAAATCTTTTTTCACTGTCCCTTACTTTCAAAATTATAATTAAATAATAATAATAATAAATTAGCTTTTGATAATTCTTTCAAACTAAAATATTTTGGAGCTAACTTATCCGAATTGACTTTTTTTCGAATATGATTTATGTATCTAATTACAATTTATCCAACGAGACCAATATTCATATATTTACGATAACTCCATCAATATCTAAATATTTGACACAAATAAAATATAATTTGATAAATGTATCATTTAGTCCCTAACTTTCAAAATATTAAAATATAGTATATAAAAATTGAATTATATTTTATGAAAATTTTCGGGATATTACATTCTCACCCCCTTTAAATATTTTCGTCCTCGAAAATTTACCCGTCACTTACCAATACTAAGTCTAACACATGATATACATATATTATCGTAATATATATCATACTTTAGCGATAAAATGAATTGCATTATTATTTAAAAAAGAGTAAAAACTTAAGTCATGCAAAAAGTTTAAGCCTCTGTTTGTTTCTCATTAAAACCCCATAAAAATAAAAAATATGACCGTTATCCATCACATTAATCTATCAATTTTGAATTTCTATCTCTTGTGTGGGGTCCAATAACAGCTATATTTTTCATTCTTATTCTACATTAATGAGAATCAAATGGAGGCTAAGTAAACTCATCTTCTTAACCTTTAACATACCTTCAGTTTTATGTTTGTGATTTTGGGTTGGAGATGACAGAGAGAATCACTTTATTTAATTATTTATCAATTACATAAATATTACATCATTAATTATTTAATGAACCAAAAAAATTACATCTTTATTAATAACAAATCAATTCGTAAACAAAATTATTAAATATAAACTAAACAAACGTGCATGGCACGTTGCTTGCACCTAGTAGGCTAGTATATAGTAAAATTGCTACCTTTTGTTTTACAAAATATTTTCTAATTAAAATTAAAGTCTAGCAATGATCCACCTATTGAACTATTGACACGATATTTTTATCGAATAGACGATTGAGCCTAGTCCGATAACTATGCTAATTAATTCTTATTATTGCAATATTAAACAAAATTAAATAGTATAATAAGCAAAATTTAATATTTTTCAATATTATCTGATGAACCTTTTAGAAGCTATAAAATAGACCCCTTACCCATATTTGTTTTTAAATAAGTGAGTCGAAACACCACTTATAATTAATTATTTATTAAAAGTTCAGTTTTTATTAACCATAGTTTAGAAGTTGGTGAAGTCATGAACATGGATTTTAAAACATTAGATTCGCATGGTGTCATGCATCTTTATTGATTATTAAAATTTATTTAAAACCTACAATGGATGAATGTGTCACGTTCCCCGTCCAATGTATGTATGATTTATTGGGAAATATTAGTAGTGACGAAATCGAACCTAGATCCTTCTTAAGAACTAAGATGATGTAACGTCCCTACCAATTAATTTAGGATCCATTTGGTATGATTTTTGAAACGTCAAAAGAAATTTTTGAGACGCAAAAGCTATTTTTAGACTCGTTTACCTAATTTTATGAGAGTAGCTGGAACTTCTTCAAAAAGTATTTTCAGAATAGAAAACTCATTTAAAAATTGATTTCAAATAAAAATAAAAATAGTTTCCTCTAAAAACTCTTCTACAAAAAGCAAAAGCAAACGCTTCTTTTTATGAGAGTATTTCTTTTAGTTAGAAGAAATTGATCCAATGTAACTTTTTCTAAAAGCATTTTCAGAATAGAAAATCCTTTTAAAAATTGATTTCAAATAAAAATAAAAATAGTTTCCTTCAAAAACTCTTCTTTAAAAAGCAAAAACAAGCGCTTCTTCTAGTTCGAAAAGCATTTAAAGTGTGGTAAAACATTTTCGAAATAGAAAGCTATTGTGAAAATTGGTTTTCAAACAAAAATAAAGATAATTTTCTCCAAAAACCCTTTTATAGAAAATAAAATTCATATCAAACGAACCCTTAAACTCATAAACAAACTTTGAGCTAGAGTCACTATAAAGGTAGCCAAGCTCGTTGATTGGAGTTCCCTTTTTTCGTTGATTGGAGTTCCGTTTATTGCAAGTGTCAACAAAATTTTGTGAGTAACATTTTCGAATTTTAAGAACAAGTTTTGCTAAGCTTAAAGATTTTCCTAAGTTCATAGCGTTCTATTTGCCCAAGTACGAAATAAATAATTACTTTTTTAAAATAAGTAATAAGTAACTTTGTGGACTTAAAAAATTTGAGATATTTTAAGATGTTCGAAATAAAATAATACTTAAAAGTAATTTTACTATTTAAAAAAAAAATTAAAATAACAACCCATCCCTCCATTGGCTTGCGATCAGTTGCCCACGCTGGCCACGCTATGTTTGGTCCAGTTACTTCGTTCCACTTTTCAACTACTCATTGGTTTTAATTTAGTGGTCCCAATTTATTTTGGAGTAAAATACAAAAGAATTAAGTCATGTACTTTTATTTTCAATTGAAAATTTGCATTAATGGCTCCTAATTTATTGTAGAAGTAGTAAGTTGATCTTCAACTTTTCTTAATAGTTGTACATCCAGCTTTCAACAATAAACCAGCCAAATGTCTGTTTGATATAACCTCATTATCCAAAAATTCATTGGATAGTAGGGCACTAAAGAGTAACGATATTTATCAACGTGCATGCCATCTTCGAAAACTAGGATCAGTTTTGGGTCAAGTGCGAATACATTTCTCGCGGATTGGCTTCAATGGCAGAGAATCCAAAAAAGGAAGAAGTCCAGTGCAAGGGAATAGCTGACCCACAGCCGCCTTTCCAACCGATTCAACATCAATGTAAAGAGGGTTTGAACTCATTAAGGTCAGGTTCAATCTGTGTAAGAGGGTTTAAGTTTACGTACGGTTTAGCGAGGAGGTTTTGGAAATCCTCAAAACTGAAGGTGATGTCAGAGGGAGTTTGTGAACATGCCATTGGATACGAAATACAAGCTTATTGGAGTTGGCCTGAGAGACTTAGCGAAGAAGCAAGAAGATGAACAATGAAGATAATGAGGAAGGAGCGCAGAATGCAGAGACGTGGTTTAATAGTACTGTGAAATGGCTTGTCGTTTGGGTTTATAAGGGTTTTTTGTAGTGTTGCACCTTTTCAGGCAAATAGAAAGAAATGATGATTGAAATCCTTGAGAATTAAAATGTCGCTAGAGCAAAGCGAATATGGCAAAAATTAATAATCGGTATTAATTCTGTCATATTGGGGGGTAATTGTTGACTCACTAAAAGTGCAGTCCAATCCGAATAGTCCAAGGAGTGAAGCCCAATTGGAAAAATCAAGACAAATGTCCAAGTCCAAATTGGTAATGGCATCGCCCAAACCTGCGCAACGCCCAGAATCTGCGCGAATGAAATACCCTACTGTCGCCCAAAGCAACGAGTCTATCATCGCCCAAACCTTCGAATTGCCCAATGTTATAGTCACGTCAGACATTGTATTTACTCAGAACGACGGTTATTGAAACGAATATCGAGCAGTTTCGTCACGATCCACAATTCTATGAGCCTAGTTGGGAGCAGTTGAACGACAACAACATGATGTCGCAATTAGATATGGTAGTTCCACGATTGCCCAGCCACCATGAAGGAAATGGGTAGTTATGGATTGGTCAAGCAGTTTCCAAACGGTTTGCCACAAAGAAAACCATCAGAGTAGTATAAAATGAAGAAGAGACATAGAGAAAAGGCCCCCCGAATCAAAAACTCTCAATAGAGAATATGTAATTTCAATTTCTTAGTATAACTTCAATTTCCTTCTTTTAGTACTCGTGTGCTTGTGTCCCTTGAAGGCATTTTGTTCATTTTTTATTGTAAATCTTCGTTCGTCAATAAAAACACCTCTTTTTGGGATTTTTTCTCAAGAGGTTTGTTCCTTACACAATCGTCTGATTTCCCTTTTAATTGTTAGCGACCTAAAAACCGTGCGAAACACCTAGTAAATAAATTTGGAATGCATAAATAAAAACAATAAATGAAGTACATAACAAAATCATGATTCCATCGTGGAGGAGACCTTTCGCAAGCGAAAAGCAATTTTTGAATGGATCGATAGCTAGACGTCATACCCATTAACACACACATTTTGACAACAATTAAAAAAATCACATAAAATGGACGTCATGCCCATTGATTAATAATTAAAACAATTATTGGCAAGAAAAGTTAATACTTATCTTGAAACTATTCACTTTTACTTATTTTACGTTAACACAATCAAAATTCAAATCCAACCGTCCAATCAAACCATCTAGAGTTGCTATTCAAATTCAAGATAATCAATTTCTATCTGTGAGCATAAAGAGAGTAACAAATTGACAAAAAAAGTGTCAATTTTCGATTGCTTAGGCCACACTTTAAAGAAAACCATGTTTCCGTCACTTTTCGATATTAAAAATGGTGTGGTGTCCGTAAAGCACAGGCAAAAGATGACGCTGCAGTGAGAACTTTTTCTTTATATATTATTCTACTTTTACACTATTAGCACAGTTGTTAAAACCAAATTGGTCGATCCAATTCAAAAATCGACCAACCAGATGGTGGTCTGTCCAAGTGTATTAATTGGTCCATTAAACAAATGAACCGATTAGATCACTCCATAACCATTCGAACCGAATGGAAGAATACAAAGTCCAAGACAAAATTATATATAAGGGTGTCAACAAGTCGAGTCACGAATCGAAACTTTTTCCGGGTCGAGTTTTTCACGAATCGAAAATTTTTGTTCGGACTCGGGCGGCTCGAGTAAAAATACTTTGAGTTTTCTTTGCCCGAGCTGAGTCGAGAAAAAACTCGACCAAAAAATTTAGCTTCCACCCGACCTTTCAGCTTGGGCCTTAACAAGCCTGGTCGGGCTCAAACCGATTCGATTTTTTTTTTTAAAAAAAAAAAACGAATTCCTAACCAATCTAAATTTTTTAAAGAATTTAAAATTTGTGCAATTTATACATATTATAAATAATAACTAAATATTAACATATAAAAAAATTACAACTAAAATTAAAAAAAGAAGTTGCGAGTAAATATTTTTTTTTAGGTTCAGGGGCAGGGTCGGGCTGGCTCGAGCCGACTCCCCCAAAATGGGGTTCGGCCCCACCAGCCACGAGGTCGACCCAACTCGGGCATTTTCCGGGCTGAGCTCGAGCCGACGAACTATTTTTTCATCTCTATATCTTTCTATATATAAAAAGTAGCTATTAAACAGAATATGTTGGTTTAACGGAAAAACTAACGAAATTTCTTGATTTAACGGAAAAACTAACGAAATTTCTTGTTTTAACGGAAAATCTTTTTTCAATGTCCCTTACTTTCAAAATTATAATTAAATAATAATAATAATAAATTAACTTTTGATAATTCTTTCAAACTAAAATATTTTGGAGCTAACTTATCCGAATTGACTTTTTTTCGAATATGATTTATGTATCTAATTACAATTTATCCAACGAGACCAATATTCATATATTTACGATAACTCCATCAATATCTAAATATTTGACACAAATAAAATATAATTTGATAAATGTATCATTTAGTCCCTAACTTTCAAAATATTAAAATATAGTATATAAAAATTGAATTATATTTTATGAAAATTTTCGGGATATTACATTATCACCCCCTTTAAATATTTTCGTCCTCGAAAATTTACCCGTCACTTACCAATACTAAATCTAACACATGATATACATATATTATCGTAATATATATCATACTTTAGCGATAAAATGAATTGCATTATTATTTAAAAAAGAGTAAAGACTTAAGTCATGTAAAAAGTTTAAGCCTCTGTTTGTTTCTCATTAAAACCTCATAAAAATAAAAAATATGACCGTTATCCATCACATTAATCTATCAATTTTGAATTTCTATCTCTTGTGTGGGGTCCAATAACAGCTATATTTTTCATTCTTATTCTACATTAATGAGAATCAAATGGAGGCTAAGTAAACTCATCTTCTTAACCTTTAACATACCTTCAGTTTTATGTTTGTGATTTTGGGTTGGAGATGACAGAGAGAATCACTTTATTTAATTATTTATCAATTACATAAATATTACATCATTAATTATTTAATGAACCAAAAAAATTACATCTTTATTAATAACAAATCAATTCGTAAACAAAATTATTAAATATAAACTAAACAAACGTGCATGGCACGTTGCTTGCACCTAGTAATTAGTATATAGTAAAATTGCTACCTTTTGTTTTACAAAATATTTTCTAATTAAAATTAAAGTCTAGCAATGATCCACCTATTGAACTATTGACACGATATTTTTATCGAATAGACGATTGAGCCTAGTCCGATAACTATGCTAATTAATTCTTATTATTGCAATATTAAACAAAATTAAATAGTATAATAAGCAAAATTTAATATTTTTCAATATTATCTGATGAACCTTTCAGAAGCTATAAAATAGACCCCTTACCCATATTTGTTTTTAAATAAGTGAGTCGAAACACCACTTATAATTAATTATTTATTAAAAGTTCAGTTTTTATTAACCATAGTTTAGAAGTTGGTGAAGTCATGAACATGGATTTTAAAACATTAGATTCGCATTGTGTCATGCATCTTTATTGATTATTAAAATTTATTTAAAACCTACAATGGATGAATGTGTCACGTTCCCTGTCCAATGTATGTATGATTTATTGGGAAATATTAGTAGTGACGAAATCGAACCTAGATCCTTCTTAAGAACTAAGATGATGTAACGTCCCTACCAATTAATTTAAGATCCATTTGGTATGATTTTTGAAACGTCAAAAGAAATTTTTGCGACGCAAAAGCTATTTTTAGACTCGTTTACCTAATTTTATGAGAGTAGCTGGAACTTCTTCAAAAAGTATTTTCAGAATAGAAAACTCATTTAAAAATTGATTTCAAATAAAAATAAAAATAGTTTCCTCTAAAAACTCTTCTACAAAAAGCAAAAGCAAAAGCAAACGCTTCTTTTTATGAGAGTATTTCTTTTAGTTAGAAGAAATTGATTCAATGTAACTTTTTCTAAAAGCATTTTCAGAATAGAAAATCCTTTTAAAAATTGATTTCAAATAAAAATAAAAATAGTTTCCTTCAAAAACTCTTCTTAAAAAAGCAAAAACAAGCGCTTCTTCTAGTTCGAAAAGCATTTAAAGTGTGGTAAAACATTTTCGAAATAGAAAGCTATTGTGAAAATTGGTTTTCAAACAAAAATAAAGATAATTTTCTCTAAAAACCCTTTTATAGAAAATAAAATTCATATCAAACGAACCCTTAAACTCATAAACAAACTTTGAGCTAGAGTCACTATAAAGGTAGCCAAGCTCGTTGATTGGAGTTCCCTTTTTTCGTAGATGACAATATACTCACGACATTGGCGCGAGCCGTTTAAAAGTTGCAAGTGTCAACAAAATTTTGTGAGTCACATTTTCGAATTTTAAGAACAAGTTTTGCTAAGCTTAAAGATTTTCCTCAGTTAATAGCGTTCTATTTGCCCAATAAATAATTACTTTTTTAAAATAAGTAACTTTGTGGACTTAAAAATTTGAGATATTTTAAGATGTTCGAAATAAAATAATACTTAAAAGTAATTTTACTATTAAAAAAAAATTTAAAATAACAACCCATCCCTCCATTGGCTTGCGATCAGTTGCCCACGCTATGTTTGGTCCAGTTACTTCGTTCCACTTTTCAACTACTCATTGGTTTTAATTTAGTGGTCCCAATTTATTTTGGAGTAAAATACAAAAGAATTAAGTCATGTACTTTTATTTTCAATTGAAAATTTGCATTAATGGCTCCTAATTTATTGTAGAAGTAGTAGTAAGTTGATCTTCAACTTTTCTTAATAGTTGTACATCCAGCTTTCAACAATAAACCAGCCAAATGTCTGTTTGATATAACCTCATTATCCAAAAATTCATTGGATAGTAGGGCACTAAAGAGTAACGATATTTATCAACGTGCATGCCATCTTTGAAAACTAGGATCAGTTTTGGGTCAAGTGCGAATACATTTCTCGCGGATTGGCTTCAATGGCAGAGAATCCAAAAAAGGAAGAAGTCCAGTGCAAGGGAATAGCTGACCCACAGCCGCCTTTCCAACCGATTCAACATCAATGTAAAGAGGGTTTGAACTCATTAAGGTCAGGTTCAATCTGTGTAAGAGGGTTTAAGTTTACGTACGGTTTAGCGAGGAGGTTTTGGAAATCCTCAAAACTGAAGGTGATGTCAGAGGGAGTTTGTGAACATGCCATTGGATACGAAATACAAGCTTATTGGAGTTGGCCTGAGAGACTTAGCGAAGAAGCAAGAAGATGAACAATGAAGATAATGAGGAAGGAGCGCAGAATGCAGAGACGTGGTTTAATAGTACTGTGAAATGGCTTGTCGTTTGGGTTTATAAGGGTTTTTTGTAGTGTTGCACCTTTTCAGGCAAATAGAAAGAAATGATGATTGAAATCCTTGAGAATTAAAATGTCGCTAGAGCAAAGCGAATATGGCAAAAATTAATAATCGGTATTAATTCTGTCATATTGGGGGGTAATTGTTGACTCACTAAAAGTGCAGTCCAATCCGAATAGTCCAAGGAGTGAAGCCCAATTGGAAAAATCAAGACAAATGTCCAAGTCCAAATTGGTAATGGCATCGCCCAAACCTGCGCAACGCCCAGAATCTGCGCGAATGAAATACCCTACTGTCGCCCAAAGCAACGAGTCTATCATCGCCCAAACCTTCGAATCGCCCAATGTTATAGTCACGTCAGACATTGTATTTACTCAGAACGACGGTTATTGAAACGAATATCGAGCAGTTTCGTCACGATCCACAATTCTATAAGCCTAGTTGGGAGCAGTTGAACGACAACAACATGATGTCGCAGTTAGATATGGTAGTTCCACGATTGCCCAGCCACCATGAAGGAAGTGGGTAGTTATGGATTGGTCAAGCAGTTTCCAAACGGTTTGCCACAAAGAAAACCATCAGAGTAGTATAAAATGAAGAAGAGATATAGAGAAAAGGCCCCCCGAATAAAAAACTCTCAACAGAGAATATGTAATTTCAATTTCTTAGTATAACTTCAATTTCCTTTTTTTAGTACTCGTGTGCTTGTGCCCCTTGAAGGCATTTTGTTCATTTCTGATTGTAAATCTTCGTTCGCCAATAAAAACACCTCTTTTTGGGACTTTTTCTCAAGAGGTTTGTTCCTTACACAATCGTCTAATTTCTCTTTTAATTGTTAGCGACCTAAAAATCGCGCGAAACACCTAGTAAATAAATTTGGAATGCATAAATAAAAACAATAAATGAAGTACATAACTAAATCATGATTCCATCGTGGGGGAGACCTTTCGCAAGCGAAAAGCAATTTTTGAATGGATCGATAGCTAGACGTCATACCCATTAACACACACATTTTGACAACAATTAAAAAAATCACATAAAATGGACGTCATGCCCATTGATTAATAATTAAAACAATTATTGGCAAGAAAAGTTAATACTTATCTTGAAACTATTCACTTTTACTTATTTTACGTTAACACAATCAAAATTTAAATCCAACCGTCCAATCAAACCGTCTAGAGTTGCTATTCAAATTCAAGATAATCAATTTCTATCTGTGAGCATAAAGAGAGTAACAAATTGACAAAAAAGTGTCAATTTTCGATTGCTTAGGCCACACTTTAAAGAAAACCATGTTTCCGTCACTTTTCGATATTAAAAATGGTGTGGTGTCCGTAAAGCACAGGCAAAAGATGACGCTGCAGTGAGAACTTTTTCTTTATATCTTATTCTACTTTTACACTATTAGCACAGTTGTTAAAACCAAATTGGTCGATCCAATTCAAAAATCGACCAACCAGATGGTGGTCTGTCCAAGTGTATTAATTGGTCCATTAAACAAATGAACCGATTAGATCACTCCATAACCATTCGAACCGAATGGAAGAATACAAAGTCCAAGACAAAATTATATATAAGGGTGTCAACAAGTCGAGTCACGAATCGAAACTTTTTCCGGGTCGAGTTTTTACTCGACCAAAAAATTTAGCTTGAACCTGACCTTTCAGCTTGGGCCTTAACAAGCCTGGTCGGGCCCGAACCGGCTTGATTTTTATTTTTTTTTAAAAAAGAATTCCTAACCAATCTAAATTTTTTTAAAGAATTTAAAATTTGTACAATTTATACGTATTATAAATAATAACTAAATATTAACATATAAAAAAAATTACAACTAAAATTAAAAAAAGAAGTTGTGGGCAAATTTTTTTATTTTTTTTTAGGCTCAGAGGTTGGGCCGGGCCTGCTCGAGCCAACTCCCCCACCCAAAATGGGGTTCGGCCCCACCAGCCACGAGGTTGACCCATTTCCGGGCCGAACTCGAGCCGACGAACTATTTTACGATCCCTATATATATATAGTAAAATTGCTACCTTATGTTTTACAAAATATTTTCTAATTAAAATTAAAGTCTAGCAATGATCCACCTATTGAACTATTGACACGATATTTTTTTCGAATAGACGATCAAATCTGGTCTGATAACTATGCTAATTAGTTCTTATTATTGCAATAATAAACAAAATTAAATAGTATAATAAGCAAAATTTAATCTTTTTTTTTCTTTTTAATATTTTTCAATATTATCTGATGAACCTTTTAGAAGCTATAAAATAGGCCCCTTACCCATATTTGTTTTTAAATAAGTGAGTCGAAACACCACTTATAATTAATTATTTATTAAAAGTTCAGTTTTTATTAACCATAGTTTAGAAGTTGGTGAAGTCATGAACATGGATTTTAAAACATTAGATTCGCATGGTGTCATGCATCTTTATTGATTATTAAAATTTATTTAAAACCTACAATGGATGAATGTGTCACGTTCCCCGTCCAATGTATGTATGATTTATTGGGAAATATTAGTAGTGACGAAATCGAACCTAGATCCTTCTTAAGAACTAAGATGATGTAACGTCCCTACCAATTAATTTAGGATCCATTTGGTATGATTTTTGAAACGTCAAAAAGAATTTTTGAGACGCAAAAGCTATTTTTAGACTCGTTTACCTAATTTTATGAGAGTAGCTGGAACTTCTTCAAAAAGAATTTTCAGAATAGAAAACTCATTTAAAAATTGATTTCAAATAAAAATAAAAATAGTTTCCTCTAAAAACTCTTCTACAAAAAGCAAAAGCAAAAGCAAACGTTTCTTTTTATGAGAGTATTTCTTTTAGTTAGAAGAAATTGATCCAATGTAACTTTTTCTAAAAGCATTTTCAGAATAGAAAATTCTTTTAAAAATTGATTTCAAATAAAAATAAAAATAGTTTCCTTCAAAAACTCTTCTTTAAAAAGCAAAAACAAGCGCTTCTTCTAGTTCGAAAAGCATTTAAAGTGTGGTAAAGCATTTTCGAAATAGAAAGCTATTGTGAAAATTGGTTTTCAAACAAAAATACAGATAATTTTCTCCAAAAACTCTTTTATAGAAAATAAAATTCATATCAAACGAACCCTTAAACTCATAAACAAACTTTGAGCCAGAGTCACTATAAAGGTAGCCAAGCTCGTTGGTTGGAGTCCCTTTTTTTGTAGATGTTTCGACAACAATATACTCACGACATTGGCACGAGCCATTTAAAAGTTGCAAGTGTCAACAAAATTTCGTGAGTAACATTTTCGAATTTTAAGTTAATAGCGTTCTATTTGCCCAATAAATAATTACTTTTTTAAAATAAGTAACTTTGTGGACTTAAAAATTTGAGATATTTTAAGATGTTCGAAATAAAATAATACTTAAAAGTAATTTTACTATTTAAAAAAAAAATTAAAATAACAACCCATCCCTCCATTGGCTTGCGATCAGTTGCCCACGCTGGCCACGCTATGTTTGGTCCAGTTACTTCGTTCCACTTTTCAACTACTCATTGGTTTTAATTTAGTGGTCCCAATTTATTTTGGAGTAAAATACAAAAGAATTAAGTCATGTACTTTTATTTTCAATTGAAAATTTGCATTAATGGCTCCTAATTTATTGTAGAAGTAGTAAGTTGATCTTCAACTTTTCTTAATAGTTGTACATCCAGCTTTCAACAATAAACCAGCCAAATGTCTGTTTGATATAACCTCATTATCCAAAAATTCATTGGATAGTAGGGCACTAAAGAGTAACGATATTTATCAACGTTGATGTTTATCACCTGTCTATGTGATAGTCGGGGCTACATTTAAGAATGCATTTTTTTTTTCACTGGACAAGGTGACACTTACCCTGCTATCACGTAGATCAGTAACATGTGGTAAATTGCATTATTCATTGTAAAAGTATAATAAAGGGTTAAGGATCAACTTGCTCTATGACAATAAGTTGAGGATCAATGATGCAATTTTTCCTTTTTTGTTTTTAAAATTTAAGTCTTCTAGTACATTAAAGGGAATGAAATTTTTAGGATAACTGATAATTTTGCCTTACGTGCCCATATTCGTAAATAATGTCGAGTCTAATTCAAGTTAATTCAACAAGGAGCATCTCAATTATTGACTATTATTAATTTCTTGTAAAGTAGAAAAATTATTTGTGCACACATGGGCTATGATGTCGTTCATTTTACAAGTTCTTTTCGACCTTGAAGAGGCAAACTCGAGCCATTAAATATCATATGATACCAAAGAGTGGTTACTATATACAACTTTTTTTAACGAAAGTCAAATGGAAATTTCGTTTTGTTCTCTTTACGAAAGAAATAAGGGGATAAGTTTTACACTTACCTAAGAACTCGTGAAAGGTTGATGAAAATAAGAAAGCTTGGGATAATTTTTTTCTTTAAGTCTCGAGAATTTGTACACGTGTTCCTGTTCAAGAAAATGTTCATACCATTGATATCGACAAATCTAAGATCGTAGCCAACTCATTGTCACGTTATATAATATGCAAAGTACGCTTAACTGTGTTTAATGTGACTTTTGCAATGTGCGCGCGAAATCGGACTCGTATTAAGTTCGTAGAATTTAGTTATTGACTTGAGCATATAACTAAAATAAATAATTTATTAACTCATAACTAAACGTGGGACCAACTAAGTACTATATATCCCATTAGCATGATTGACTCGTTTGATAGGGTTTCACACTATTGGAACTTCAACGAATGGAGGAAACAAGAGAATATAAACAAAGAAAAATACTTAAATTTTGATTTTTTCGATACTATGAATAATTATACCTAAAATTTGAAAAAAAAAATAAATAAAAAAAAAATCCTACTATTTTACACATACTATCTGCATTAATCTAGAATATGGACCCCAATTTTCTTTTTCTTGCACGTAAAATATGCCAAGACAAAATGAAGAAACCACAATTTTTACAAAAATAAAAAAAGAACTCAAAAGTTTACAAAATGTAGAATATTCAAATTCAAGAATCAACACGAATAGGCTACCCTTTGAAGCACTCGTTCTTTAAGAATTCCATTGTAAAGTGCCACTCTATTTGCTGGCATTTCTTGAAGTTTCCCACTTGTGTTAGAACTTGAGTCCGAGTTAACTTTGGCACAATTATTACTGTGTAATCTTCTGTACTCGTCACTATTCCCAGTAGGGTCCACCACATCTTCTGCAAAATGAACCCTCTTCTTCTTTTTCTCTTTCTTCTTCCCCTCTGCACATGCAAGGCATATAACATGATATATGCATGCATAAAACTACTGTCGAGTCTTTTTTAATACTGCTTAAATAAAATTAAAAAAAAAGTGCGTTCATACCTGTCGAGAGGCAAGATCGAGGAGAATCTGAAATTGGGTCGATGGAAAACTCGGAATTCGAGGGAGATTTTTGGAGTCGAAGAGCCAGAAGAATGAAAGTGCCAGAAACAGCCATGGCTGTAGCCAAAACCATGCCTTGAGAGTTCAAGATTGAAGACATATTTTCTTGATTATCAAATGATCAGAAAATAAGACAGAAAGGAAGAGTTTACTTTGTGATGAAATGAAAGGAGAATAAATGGTTAGTTTTATGGGCGGTTGAGTCTAGGTGGGGACAAGAATAATAATAATAATATATTTGGCGTGGATGAAAATGAAATAAAGTAAAATATATTGGGGTATCAAATGGGATTATTTAATTTTATGATTACCGAATGGAAAAGAAATGGGAGACTATTGGTTAGGAGAATTAATGAATGAAAGAAATAGGGATTGTCTCCTAACTTTTTTCTCGTGTACCGCACGGCAATGTAGACTTCATGGGTGATGTCATTCGCATCTTCAAGAAGACAACGTCCTTTAGACCAAAGCAATACGGTAGATGTCACATCTTGCTCCAATGGGTCCATGACTAATATTTTAAAATTTTGCTATCTCTACATAAAAAA
Organism: Fraxinus excelsior; assembly: GCA_019097785.1. Taxonomy (NCBI): domain Eukaryota; kingdom Viridiplantae; phylum Streptophyta; class Magnoliopsida; order Lamiales; family Oleaceae; genus Fraxinus; species Fraxinus excelsior. The sequence goes on from CM032641.1 coordinate 3,726,608, forward strand.
AAAATGTGAATAATTTTATTTGTACATAATCATTTATCGAATTTAGCTAAACAGTTTCAAAAGCATATTTTGATCTTAAAAACTTCTTTTTGATTTTTCAAAAGTCATGCAAAATTGCCAAATGGGCCCTTAGTTTCTCCAATTATTTATAATTAAGATATCAATTTTTAACATTATTAATTAAATTAATACATTTTCTGCCTAGAGTTTATTGATATTCCAAAAGTAATGCGTCCTTCCATATTTAAATTTATTTGAATATTTTTTTTAGCATATGGACTATGCTTTTATTTTGTAAATTTATAAAATTTGAGATTTAATGGATATTTTTATCTTAGAATTACTATAGTGAATATATTGTTTTAATTTTTTTTTATATAATATTACATATTGGTTATAAAATTAAAAATATATTTTACATTGCTACCAATAATAATTAAAATTGTTAGAATTTTGGTGTAACCCGAATTCCTTGTTGAAATAATTGAAAAATTCTAATTGAAGTCCACGTCGAGAAGAATTCAGTTTGGAATGCTATTAAAATTTCATGTCAAATTAAAGTTCTATTTTGGAAGCCCATTGAGAGTTCTAATTTATTTTAGACTCGATTTTTTGGTATCATAATTCATCAATAACTCTACTATGATGGTTTTTACATCCCCTAGATGTTCTCTATAATATTAAGCTTTTCTATACAATTTCAGAAGCGTGAGAAATGTAATTACTAACTTTTAGGATTAATTGTACATTTCTCTATTATTATTGGTGTAATGAAATTTCTTAATTCCCCTGCCATATTTTCTTATTTTTTTTCTTTTCTTTTTTTTTTTAATTTGTGATCAAATATTTCATTATTGTGTCATATAAGTTCAATATCTCAATCTGGTGAATGGTTTCATATCAAGTGGTATCGATCGATACGTGATCCTTGAATTCCCAACAATTGATATCAGAGATTCTAAGCATAATTAGCACAAGTTATATCAGAGCGATTTTTGTATCTTATTTGTTTCACAACAAATGGTATCAGAGCGCTATGTTCAGTAGTTTCGCAAAAGCGCATGGTTTGATTTGTTCGAGATTTTTTTGTTCGTGAAGGCTTCCATGAAGTAGACATTCCGCTTTTGGATCGGAGCACTAGATTTTTGCTATGACAGGTTAATATGCGTGCAGTACTTGCACGTCTGGATTTGGATAACGCGTTACTGGGAATTGACAAGAAGCTCGCAACTTTGACCCCGGAGGAGATTACGGAATAATAAAAATGCAGTTTCTCACATTCATCTTTGTCTATCTAATACCATTTTGCTATCTCTACATAAAAAAAATATGAATAATTCTATTTGTACATAATCATTTACCGAATTTTTTACCGAATTGATAAGTGACGGTCTCCAATTGAGGGGCGCGATTGAAAAAATGTATATGATGAATTACATAACATGATGTGGAAGGAAAAGAGTTGATGAAAAAATTGATTATATTTTAAATTGACAAATGATAGAGTATCAAGTGACATTATGTAATCCATTATATAAATTTTGATATACATGTAACAAGATCCAATATTTTATCCTCCATTTGATAAACATTATAAATAATTAATCTTCATTTTTAATCACACTTTTTAATAGATACACAATTATAACTGTTAAGATTGATATCACTTGTTATGACACCAATTACCGGATTGAGATGTTGAAGTTCTATGACAAAGTAATAAAGTATTTGATCAAGAATAAAAGAAGACAAGAATATGACAGAGAAATTATGAGATTTTATTGACTCAAGAATAATGAAGAAGGGAAAAAAATTACAACGAATCTTATAATTCTAGTAATATATTTTCTTACATTATGAAATTGTATAGAAGAGTCTAATATTTTGATATGATCCGAGATATGCAATTACTTGGGTTGAGTTTTGGAGTCCAAATTGAAGAAGTTGATCAGCCAAGGTTCAACTTTCGTACAGGGCTCGGGAGTTGAAACGGGTTGAATTTAAGATTTGAAAGATATTTGGAAAGAAAACGAGTGGCATGGATTAAAATGGGCATAACTTTCAGTTCGGGTGTCGGATTTTCGTCCATGAGTACAATTTGGAATTTCACGAAATTCTGCACAAGGTTTCGCGGGCGCATAATAATTTTGGGATTTCAATCGCACAGAAACATGGCATAAAGTTGGACGCGGATTTCGCAATTTTTGGCATTTCCTAGTTTATTAGAATTCCATATTTTTAGCATCTTTTACAATATTAGAATTACATTTTCGTGTAATTAAGGTTTTTTTAGGTTTCATATAAATAGGATTTTTATTTCATTTAAAATGAAGACTTTTGATAATGAATTAACAAGATTTTTCTCTCCCTTGGTTCTTGAATGAACTACCGAACTTATCAAATATATTTTTATATTTGTGGCGCTCAACCCTTAGAACTTATCAAATGATTAAGCACCATTTGTAACATTTGCAAAATCATGGTTCTTGTTTCCACATATCAACGGGTCTAGGGTTTAATATACCTTAAGTTCTTGGTTCGTGGGTTCGGGCCTGAATTTGGGCTTTCTCGGTATTTCAGACTAATTCCTCGATTTCCACGCTGATCTCATTCCCGAGTTCGCGTCATATTTATAGGGAACATGTAGGAGATGTCAAAATCCTCATAGTAGAGTTGTTCATAAAGTAGGATACCAAAAAATCAAGTCCAAAACAAATTACAACTCTCAATAGGCTTCTAAAATAGAACTTCAACTTGACATAGAATCCAACAGCATTCCAAACTAATTTCTTCTTGACGTGCACTTCAATTAGAATTTTTCAATTACTTTAACAAGGAATTCGGGCTACACCCAAATTCTAACAATCTCCACTTGACACGAATTCCACCAAGCAATGAACTGACTTCTTCAACAATAACCAAAAAATTAATTTTTCCAACAAAACACAAAATACTCAATCTCTTCCAATGAATCCAAGCATTACTTTTGTAGAATTATCTTAGATTCCAAAAAAATCATAATGATTTTATAATTTACCAAAATGGGTTGTAATACACCCCAAAGCAAAATCATTACCAAATGCATTTACAGAAAGCCCCTTGCTAGATTGTACACATTCTACTCCACTTAAAGCATGCTCAACAAAATCAACATCAATTCCACTGGGTCCGTCTGTAGCAACTAAATATAATGGCACTGCAGGTGATGGTGGTAAGACAGCATTACCTATATCTTCAAAATTTCACTGAGTTATATTCTTCAAATTTGACCATTCATGAGCTCCTAAAGGTATTGTACCAAATTGAATGTCCACTACGGTATTAAATCTGTGCTGATTAACTTTTCTAAATTCTGCACAACCCCTGCAAGATATATAACTCAGACATTTTCCGTCTTTCCAATACAACCTGGGCACCCTTATAAACTTTCAAGGCTCCACATCCACCAAAGAATTCATAACCTTTTGAATCAAAGATAGACAATGAGATGAGATTTTTCTTCAAATCTGGAACATGTTAAACCTAGCCAAGTGTTTTAATTGTCTCAACCAAAAGCTTCAATCTGACTGTACTAATTTCAGCAACCCAACAAGATGCGTCGTTTCCCATAACCACGACACCTTTGAGAATAGTTTCATATGTAGTAAACAAGACCTTATTATGACACATATGAAACACACACGCTGAATCAAGAATCCAATCCTCTTCCGATTTAGATTCAATGTCAGAAATAGTTAAGAGATCTCCATCACTTACAACGTTCTCCGTGAGGACTGCTTCGCCTGAAGTATCTAAATATCTACTTGTAGTCATCATCTCTTTATTTTGCAATTTGTGTTGACCTATGACTAGCTCCATTCGTTTTGATTATAACAAATAATACACTTATATTTCTAACATATCTAGTTTCTTGAGTTTTTCATGTATAAATCTTCCTAAACACTCAAAATCTCAAATCGTCATCCGTTGAAAAACGAGCAATCAAAAGAGACTCGAAGAGAACAAGAATCTTGAAGATTAGAATTTAGAAGTTCTTTATCAAAATTTCAATTTATATGTAAAAGTATTGACTCGTCGATTTTAGCAAATGCATAAAACTCAAACAATTTCTAATTATTCATAACTTGCGTAAGAAATGTTTTGACATTAAAATAAATTTTGAAAATTGAACATTTCAATGAAGAAATATTTTCCAAAACTTACACATTTCGGTCGACCGAAATATGGATCAGTCGATCGGTGTGTTCAACCGAAGTGTCAGTCGAAACTTTAACGGTTTGAATTTTACAACGGCTATATTCACACTTCGATCAACCAAAACCGATCAACCGAAACTTCTTGATTTTCAATCTTTTGATCTATAAGTAGCCATCTCCCTCAATTCAACAACCTACAAGAGCAATTAAGAGAGTTTATTTATTGAAAATCATTGAGCTTACTTGATTATATATTATATTTCATTTATTGCAAAAATATATTTTGATTGATTAAAACTAGTTTCATCTATTTCATCAAGGATTCTATTTTGCAAAAAAACTTCTCAATATCATCTACTTTCAATTCTTGATAAAAGTTTTCTTAGCCAACACTTATATTGAAGTGTAAATATCTCTTCATACTTAACTTGTATTATTTGTTAATAGAGATCATAGGTTGAAAACTTTGATACAAAGATACAAATTATTTCATTATTCATCATTCATCAAAGTTTGTTACATAAATACTTGAGCTTTACTATTTGCTATCTATTGAAGTGTTATCCTAACTTTTTAAACACTTGATTTGATTATATCATTTTTTAATAGAGTTCTTTCAATTGTAAAATTATTACTTACATTTTGGTGGTTTCGATATTCCTTTGAAAACTCTATTTTTTTTAAGGGTAAGTACTAGAAATTATTCTAAAGGTTTTCTAAATAATTGCGTTTTATTTATCAAATTGAATCAAAGAATTTTAAAAAATTCAAATTTGATGAGTTTTGGATTTTAGCAATGCAAGAAGAACTAAATCAATTTGAAAGAAATCATGTTTGAGATTTAGTTGATAGACCAAATGGTCAAACCATTATTGGAACAAAATGGATTTTTCGAAACAAACGAGATGAAAATGGTATAATTGTGCGTAACAAGGCTAAATTAATAGCACAAGATTACAATCAAGAAGAGAGTATAGATTTCGAAGAAACATTTGTACCGGTTGCTAGATTAGAATCTATTCATATGCTTCTTGCTTTTGCTTGCCATAAAGGTTTTACTCTTTATCAAATGGATATAAAAAGTGCTTTTTAAATGGTTTTATTCAAAAAGAAATTTACGTTGAACAACCTCCCGGTTTCAAAGATCACAAATTTTCAGAAAAAGTTTTAAAACCTGGAAAAACTCTATATGGTTTGAAACAAGCTCATAGAGTTTTTGTGTGAAAGATTGAGCAAATTTCTTATCTCAAATGGTTTTCAAATGGGAAATGCGGATACTGCACTTTTTATTAAAACAAAAAAAGATGACATGATTGTTGTACAAAGTTACCTTGATGATATTATTTTTGGTGCAACTAATATTTCCTTTTGTGTAGAGTTTTCAAAGTGTATGAACAAGGAATTCAAAATGAGTATGATGGGAGAACAAAAGTTCTTCCTTGGATTTCAAATCAAACAAACTAATGAATGTGTCTTCATTAGTCAAACAAAGTACATCATAAACATGCTCAAGAAATTTGATTTTGAAGACTTGAAACCAATGAATATTCTAATGAGTTTGTCAATCAAATTGGACAAAGATGAGCACGGCACTCCAATCGACATAAAAAATATCGAGGTATGATCGAATCTCTTCTTTATTTAACTGCTAGTAGACCCGATATCATGTTTAGTGTTTGCTTATGTGCTAGATTTCAATCCAATCCCAAAAAGTCACATCTAAGTACCTTAAAATGAATTTTTAGATATCCATGTGGAACTAGAACTTTAGGACTTTGGTATCCTAGGGGAACATACATTGACCTAATTAGCTATTCGGATGCCGATTGGGCGGGTTGCACAATTGATCGAAAAAGCACAAGTGAAACTTGTCACTTTCTAGGCTTTGCCCTTATATCATGGTTTAACAAGAAATAAAATTCCATTGCACTATCAACTGTTGAAACCGAATATATCTCGACAGCTAGTTGTTGTGCTTAAGTTCTTTGGATAAAACAAACCTTTAGTGATTATCATTTAAATTTTGTAAATACTCATATTATGTGTGATAACACTAGTGCTATAAAATTTGTCTAAAAATTCCATCTTGCACTCACGCACCAAACATATTGAAATTCGACATCATTTCATAGAGATCATGTGCGGAAATGTGATATTTATTTAGAATTTGTTAGTACCTATAAACAATTGGCCGACATTCTTACTAAACCTCTAGTTCTCGATATATTTTCTTATATTCGAAGAGGTTTAGGTATTATTGATGAATCTGAAATTTGTGGCTAAATTTGTTTAAAATGTATGATCAAACCAGAATTATATGTAAAATTCTTAAATTTTCGGTCGACCATTTTACTATTTCAGTCGACCGAACCTAGTCAGCAGAAATGAACTGCAGCCTCCCTAAAAATTCTTTGCAGAACTTCGATCAACCGAAACCATCGCATTTCAGCAGATTTAAAATCAGTTTTCATCCCCAAATCATCATTTTAAACCCTAACTCACGATTTCTCTTCACATTCTCTCTTCAAATCACATACATTTCATTTTTTTTTCATCAAAATCAGTCCAATATTTCAACAAATCTATCACATTCATCAAACTTTCTCATCGAATCTCAAGTTTATACACCATTTTTATTAAGAAGATTCAAAAATTTTGATTTTTAGCTTCAACGCTCGAAAATCTTGATTCTCCTTCAAAAACTCATTGCAAATCTTGTTAAAACATTAACACACTTCAAAGATTTGCTACCCATACATTTCCTATCATTTATCATTCATTTCATCACCAAAATTTTGAAAATCCAAAAATCTCTCACTCTTGTTCGGAAAATACGAATCAACTATGCCTCTGAAGAAGAAATCAAAGAATGGAGAAGCAAACTTGTCGAATGTCGAAGTTGACACGCCCATGCTCGACCGTTTCACTGATTACCCTATCCTAATTGGTAAGTCCATTGATTTCTTCGAATTCTATCTTCAACCTTCTTCATTTAGGATAGAAGAGTATTTTGAAGGTACTTGGTGGAAGAATGTTGTCTCTATCTCCAAAAATGTCTACCCTATGCTAGTTCGTGAATCTTATCGAAATCTCTCCTTTTATTTACACCATGTCACTTGCAATATCAAGGAAAAACGTATTACTCTCGATAGGGCTACAATTCATGAAATTCTTAGGTTAGAAGAATGTGATAACTATGCCTATGTCCAAAATTATCCCATTAGGTTTGAAGGCTACAACGAACTTAAGGCTTGTTGTTGTGTCACCGACCGACCATTGACCAATAAAATAACTTTAAACTTAAAGCATCTTAATATCTCATGCAAAGTTCTTCATTATGCAATTGCACATACTGTCATCCCTAGGAGTTGTCACTTTGAAGAAGTTCATCATCTTGATTTATTTATTCTTGATTCATTTCTTGTCGGTCATCAATTGGACTTCTCTTACATTTTCTTAAAACACATTCCACATGTTCACTCATCTCCTTGAGTCTTAGGTTTACCTTATGGCATGCTTCTCACTAAAATATTTGAACATTTTAATGTGCCATTAGACGATGAACCTATTCTTAAACCAAAACACACCGATGTCATTAACCTTAATACCGTTAAATGCATGAAAATCGTTAAAGGTGATGGCAATGGATGTGTCATACTCAATGCTTCGACAATACCTCAGGCCCCACTACTTGGTCATTCAATGAAAAGGAGGCGGAAGAAGAAATGGGTAGTGGTGGTGATGACGATGGTGGTGATGGCAATGATGCACCGCGAGCAAGACGTAGGCCCACTCCTCCGCAAGTTGCGCTACCCCCGGTCGACAAATGTCCAAAAATCAATTTAACATCCTCCAATGACGTATTGATTCCCTTACTACTACCGTCACTAGCCGAGTGGATGCTCTTGAGCATATGATAGAGCAAATGAGCTTATCACAAGAGATCTTCTTTGCACACATGTACTCCATTTATCCTCGAAACCTTCCTCCACCGGTGGAAGATTGAGTCATCGTGTTTCTTCTCTCTTTTCGCTTTTAGAACTTATGTTTAGTTTCATATCATGACCTATGATTATTAATTTTTCTTGCACCTATGCCTTGACTATGGGAGAATTCCTTTTTACGTCATGGCCCCCATTCTTTTTGATGATGACAAACGTGGAAAACAGACATGTGATTTGATTTAGTTCAATGCACTATGACTTGACTTCTAATGTGATTTATGAAGTGAGACTTCCATTATTTGTGAATGACTTCTAATGTGATTTACTTCCATTATTTATGAATGACGTCTAATGTGATTTATTGAATTATGGAAATGAATATCTTTATATATTTTGCTATGAAAAATGATATAAACACATATTCATTTCCATTAATGTGTAAAAGATAGGGATAATATCTTGCATATTTCTATAAGTCACATATTGTTTGTCATAATCAAAAAAGGAGAAATTGTTGACTTATGATTAGTTCCACTTGTTTTGATTATAACAAACAATACACTTTATATTTCTAACATAGCTAGTTTATTGACTTTTTCATGTAGAAATATTCATAAACACTCAAATGCTCAAATCGTCATCCGTTGAAAAACAATCAAAAGATAATCGAAGAGAACAAGAATCTTGTATATTAGAATTTAGAAATTTTTTATCGAAACTTCAATTTATATGTAAATGTATTGACTCATCGATTTTAGCAAATGCATAAAGTTCAAACAATTTCTAATTATTCATAACTTACATTAGAAATGTTTTGACATGAAAATAAGTTTTGAAAATTGAACATTTTAATTAATAATTTTTTTTCAAAACTTACACATTTCGGCCGATCGAAACTGGTCAACTGAAATATGGACCGATCGACCGGTGTGTTCGACCGAAGTGTCAGTCGAAACTCCAACGGTTTGAATTTTACAACGGGTATATTACACTTCGATCAACCGAAACTGATCAACTGAAACCTCTTGATTTTCAATTTTTTGATCTATAAAGCCATATCTCTTGCATTCAATTTCAACAACTTACAAGAACAATTAAGAGAGTTTATTTATTGAAAATCATTGAGTATACTTGATTATATATTCTATTTTATTTATTACAAATAATCTTTTGATTGATTAAAACTAGTTTCATATATTTCATCAAAGATTCTATTTTGCAAGAAAACTTCTCAATCTCATCTACTTTCAATTCTCGATAAAAGTTTTCTTTACCAACACTTATATTGAAGTGTAAATCTCCTTTCATACTTAACTTGTATTATTTGTTAATAGAGATCATATGTTGAAAACTTTGATACAAAAACACAAATTATTTCATTATTCATCATTCATCAAAGTTTACTACATAAACACTTGAACTGTACTATTTGCTATCTATTGAAGTGTTATCCTAACTTTCTAAACACTTGATTTGATTATATCATTTGTTAAGATGGTTCTTTCAATTGTAAAATTATTACTAACATTTTGGTGGTTTCGAGAGCCATTTGAAAACTCGATTGTTGTTAAGGATAGATGCTCTTTGTTGTAAGTCACCTAAGGATAAGTGCTCATTGTTATAAGTCACTTAATGATTAATACTCATTGTTTGTAAGTTACCATTATAATGCATTTGGCATTGTTTGTGATAGAGAGCTTGGTAACGGGGACATAGAATACATTGTGTATCGAACCCCATTAAATTTGCTTGTTATTTTCATTGTTACTTATATTGTACAATATCCATACTTGAATTAAGTTATCGAATTTGCATATTTATTTCTCGTATTACACTTTACATTTACATCTTGTAGATTAAATTAATTTGAGACTAATAGTCGAAAAAGTTTCAATAATCAATTTACCTCCCTCTTGGTTAGTTATTCTTGTGTTATTAATTAGTATCGGAGCCTAGGTGCATATTTGAAAAGATTTTACTATCTTGTGCTATGACTAATCTTAATATTGATGCGCATTCTACAAATCGTCATCCTTTGTTTGATGACACCCATTATAATTATTAGAAAACTAAAATGATGATTTATATTCAATCAATTGATTATAAGGTTTGGGAGGTTATTGAATTTGGTCCTCATAAGCTTACTAAGGTGATTAAATTTGATGGAACACCAGACCAAATTATTTCGAAATCTAGAGAAGAATATGATGAGGATGATAAAAGAAAATTGTCTTTGAATGCAAAAGTCAAAAATCTTCTTTATTGTGCTTTAGATATAAATGAATTTAATCGTATTAGCACATGTGTTTCCGCATATGATATTTGGCATGCATTAGAAATCACACACATGAGAACAAACAAAGTGAAAGAAACTAAGATAAATCTCTTATTTAAAAATTTTGAAAACTTCTTTATGAAACAAGATGAACCCATTGCTAGCATGATTAATGAAACAAGGTGAATCCATTGCTAGCATGATCTCTCGATTCACAGATAATGTTAATGACTTTAAAGGGTTTGATCGAAAATTTACTAATGGTGAACTTGTTAGCAAAGTTCTTAGGTCTCTCTAGGAAGATTGAGGCTCATTGAGGATGTTGATAGAAAATACCAAAGATGTCAATGCATATCCTTTGGAAGAGTTCTATAGAACCTTGATGACTTACGAGTTAAATCATGTCGAAACAAATGAGAAATCTAGAAAAACAAAAGAGGAAGAAAAAAAGGATTTTCTTAGAGAAAAAATTGCCTTGAAATCATCAAAAGATGAAAAAACCTCAAACTCGAACAAAAGTGACGAGGAACTTGATAATCTTGTTCTCCTTGTAAAAAAGTAGAGAGATTTTTGCAACAACCGTCAATTTTAAAAGAAAGAAGACAAAGATGAAGAAAAGAACAAAAATGTTGTATGCTACGATTGTGACAAACCTGGGCACAAGAGAACTGAATGTCTTGACAAGAGAAAATTCTTCAAGAAGAAAACTCTACAGGCCACTTGGGATGAAAGTGATGATGAACAAGAAAAAAATGAAAGTCAAGATGAAGTTGTAAACATGTGCTTTATATCCATTAATTTTACAACATTCTTTCACATCGCTGGCCATAATTTGACACATAAGAGGAATGGCATCCTTCATGTCAACAAGAATGTATATATATATATATATATATATATATATATATATTCCAATTACAATCCACTTATTCATCACTAATTTCTTTTTTAAATTAAACCGTTAAAATGGAGGCTTGAGAGAGGTGTGATTTTTATTTATTTATTTATCTGTTTTCATTGAGCTTGAGTAGGGTTAACAATGGGTTGAGATCAACTAGTTAGCCGAGTAGTTGCCCTTCCCCGACCAATTCTCCGAGCTCGTTCAACCCCTCTGGCTTATCTATTTGGGACGAGGCGAGTCGCTCACAACCGCTCAAGTGCTTAGCTCCATAATTTTTTTCTCTCAAAAGTTGGATATTTTATTTTTGCGATTTGCAAAATTATTGAAAATTATATAAAATTTAAATTTGAAAAATCAAATTATTCAATATATTTAAAAAGAATTATGAAACTCCTTTATTTTATATTATTCCAGTTAGAAAATTTAGAAAATTTGAAAAGGTAAACTTGGAAAATCAGTTTTGTTAATGTTTTAATAGCACAGATTATGGTTGTAAAATCTCGTCTTTTATTCAGATTTGGGACTGATTGATATGCAGTTGGAATTAAAATTGTACACAATTTCATTATTTTATGTATGATTTTTCAAAATAAATAAAATATTATTGCCTCACTGCCTTCTTAGCCCCTATTGGATCCCCATTTTTTTTTTTCAAAATACATGTTCCCTCTCTTGTTTTCAATCATACATTCTTCAATAAAATAATATTACACACAAATAAAAAAAAAATCTTATTTTTTAACTACAAATTCTCCATCAATCTACTATTCCAAAATACATTCTACATATAAAAAAAAAAATGGGATTCAAACATGTCCTTAATCTGTAATTGCAGTATTTGAGAATTGTCAAAAGTTAACAAAAAACTTCAGCTAAAAAATTTCAAATTTGTTTTTGTATTAGATTATGTGACACTCTATATATCAAATTTTAACAAAATTTTTATTCTCCAAAAATTCACTTTATTTCATTATATTTATAAATTCTTCTCTTTAATTATACAAAGCTTTCTGGAGGAGAAGACAAACTTCATTACCAATAGATACCAATAAAATTATGCATAAAGTGTTAATTATCCCAACTTAAAATGAATAAGAAATGATTTTTAACTACAAAATAATAATTAATAAAAAATTATTTTAATTGATTGTTTTTAATTATCATTTGTTGAAAATTAATTATAATATAAAATTAAGAATTTTTATTCTTTTTAAAAAAATTGAAAGAGTAAAATGAAGTATTTATTTTTATTTTTTTATTTTATTAACTTACTAAAATCAATTTAACTGATTTGATGATAGAGTTTAGGAGAAGAAGAAAATAAACTTATTAAATGTTATAAAAAGTCCTTCAAAAAAATATTAAATGAAAAATCGATAATTAGACTCATATGTACATGGTGTAATTTGTTATTTGAATTAAAGTATTTTTGTCTGTTTAGTCATTTATAATGACATTTTAGTAAAAAAGATTCAGCGAACGATGTTTTTTTATAGTTATTATGCAAAATATAAATTTGTAGATAGAGTATGTAAAGAGTAATTATTATTATTATTTTTTTTTTTGAAGGGAAATAAAGTAATTCATTCATCAAATCGGCAAGCAATGCATTTGAAATAAACAAATGCGGAAAATAAGGTCATTCAACATTAACATGTGATGAACTAGCGGCCTTTGCAAGCGTGTGAGCTACTTGGTTAACCCATCTCCTAACCTAGCTAAACTTGAGATTTGATAAATCTCTAGCAAGAATACGACACTCTTCAATAAGAATACCAAAGTAAGTATTGTCCACTTCATCATTCTATAGAGCACTATAAACCAGAAGGGTGTCCATTTCAATGGTTTGGATATCAGGAAATTTAGCTTTAATCCAAGAAAGGGCCTCGTGAACCCCCAAAGTCTCAGCTAAAAGTGGATCAACAATTCCTTGCACAAAAACAACTCGGCAGAAATAAATGACCCCAAATCATTCCTAATCACAAGGCCGAGCCCGGCCTTCCTTTGGTTTTCAAAGATGGTTGCATCAATATTTAATTTAAAGGAACTCGTAGTAGGAGGTTTCCACTTGTCATTCTCTGGTCTGTTGAAGTTAGCCGTGGGTTTTGGTAATGAATGATCAGCTATTGCTAGAGGAATTTTTTTTTGCAAAAGACATCACTTTAAGCACTGTAAATGACTTAGCTTTCCAAACGGTTTCATTTCGGTTCATCCAGATGGCCCAAGAAATCATAGCGATAATCTCCTATTCTTGTTGATGATTTTTAAGGATGTCTATGAGCCATTCTTTGAAGCTTGCAACCAAGAGGGATGAACAGGCTAGTCCAACTGCCTCCCAAACTTTTTGGACAAATTTACAAGAGACAAAAACATGGAGAACAGATTCTTCGTGCATCAAACAAATCGGGCAATGACTATCAATATTGACTCTTTTAGCTCTCAACTGATCAACTGTTGGAAGAACATTTTGTAATGCCCTCTAGAGTAAATTTCGAACCTTCGACGGAATTTTATAATCTTCAAAATTTATTCCAAAAACTCTCTATGGCAGTATGAAAGTGTATGTAAGAAATCCCCATCAACAACTTATATCCACTTCTGACCGTGTAAGCACCCATTTTGTCATGAATCCAGTACATTTGATCTTCCCTCCCATGTGCTGTTAAGGGAATTTTCATGATCTGGCCACGGTCTACCTCATTGAAAAGATCAGCAAGAAGATTATAATCCCAATTGTTCTCACCTACTATGAAAAGTTGATCAACAGTGGCATCTTCTCTCCCAGGACTTGGTTATGAGGTTACAAAACCTTGATTAGGGTTAAGAAGCCAAGGGTCATGCCATATTCTAATCGATGAACCATTTCCCACTCGAAATCTACAACCATTTTTCAAAACAGATTGAGCAGCAATTATACTATGCCGATATAGCTTGGCCTATAGCCAATGTGTGCTTAAAAGTTTTGATGAAGGAAAATAGTGTGCCTTAAAAATCAGAGCAACCAAAGATGTGGGCTATGTAATTAGCTTCCAACCGAGCTTCCTGAGTAGAGCTAGATTAGTTTCATGCAATTTCTTGAATCTGATGCCACCTTTAGATTTTGGAAGACAAAGTTTATCCCATGCAGTGCAATTGATGCCTCTGTTTCCTCTTGATTAGATTGCCACCAAAATTTATTCAAGATTCTCTCGAGTTCTTCACAAAGCTAAGTAGGGATCAAAAACACACTCATAACGAAATAAGGAACGGCTTGGGCGACGGACTTAATTTGTCGATAGAAGTATGTAAAGAGTAATTATATTCTACATACAATGCGCATTTTGTAAATTTCCCTTTTAATGCTATTATTATTATTATTATTATTATTATTTGAAATGAAACTTTTTTAGCCTCGCTTCGGAAAATATCTACAAACAGATTATTTTTTCCAGCCTTTTGTTTCGCAATATAGGCAATTGCTAATGAAAAAGTTACATATATTGGAAAGAGGTTTGATTAAGTTTAAAATTAATTTAAATTTCCTTTCCAGTAAACATATTATATATGTTTTTTACCTATTAAAAGAATTATTTATTTTAATAGTAATGAAATAGTTTCATAATTATTAATATACTTATTTTGATTAAAATTGTTACTTATAAGTAAATTTTGTAAAGCTTAGCCCTACGTGCATTATTTCAGGAGCGAAGACTTAAATTGTACAGATTTTACTCTTCTACAGCCGATAGATAAATCAGTTGCAAATGGCATAGTTCGAGTTAGGATATAATGTCAACTTTTCCTCTAAATTTTGATAGAATCCTTAAAATTCTATCGAAACCCGATGAACTTTCAAAAATAAAAATAAAATAAAACCATCCACTTGCTAGGGGCGAGATATAACTATTAAGACTGGTGTTTTATTTTAAAATGTTAATTTTATTAAGAGGAGCAGTTTAAGTCTTTATAAATTGATTCATGTTTTTATTTTTAATCGATGTGGAATTTTATTCCTTAACAATAATCCTTGCCTAAAAAAATGAAGAGAATTTACATGTTTTCTTTTTTTTTTTTTTTTTTTTTTTGTGAAATAAAATTTCTATGTGGAATTTATTTTATTACATATATACCCCCTCAAAATTTATTTTCACACTTTTTTGGCTCCACCCCCTACATATGCATCACGTTTTCGCTTGACTTCTACCTTTCTAGTTTCAATTTACTCTCTTTTCGAATGATTATTTTAGGGATCTATCTTAGTTGATCGTGAAATCAATGCACGAAAAAAGTATGGATAATGGTTTTAGCTCAATTTTCTTCTCTTTCATTGAATACGCGGCGAGGTAGGTTCTCTCTCTCTCTCTCTCTCATTGACTATACGGAGAGATTAGTTGTTTCATCCACAACATTTTCGCACCAAGACAAGTTCCCCCACGTTTTGGAGTTTCTGATGGTGAGATTTGATTGACTTAAGACTAAAATGACTTTCACCTAAATCATTATTGTTGTTTTTTCGTTTTTCATGTGTTTTTTGGCCAACATTTCTTTGTCCACCGTTCAACTTTCACATGGGAGGGATTTGCTTTATTCAAGTTTTAATGGCGGAATCAAATGACTAGGAAGAACCAAAAGGGCCCAATTTAGATAGTGACCTAATTTTTTTTTATTTTTTTTGACATATAAAAAAAATAAATGAGCTTGGACAGCCCTAGCTAGGGCTATCTACACCCGTGATTGCCACAGAGCAAAAGAATTCGACAATAAAAATTAGTAAAGTTATGACGTCACAACTATCCATCCATCTAACCATAGTCGAATGTTAACTACTACTAATGACTCGTCGGGCGTCGATGACTAAGGGAGTACTCTAATTTGGCATCTCGACCCCAATATCGAGGGATAGGCTAAGCAAGGATATAACATATAATGGGTTAATTTTACTTATTTGTGAAGATGAAAAGGAAATACTTGAAAAAATTGAACGTTAAGCGCGGCAAATGTCGATAATAATTTAATTGTTTATAGATTCTTTTTCCACCCTTTTGAACTAATAGATGTTTAAAAAAAAAAAAAAATCAATATATTGTTTTTTATTGTTCTAAGAGTCACATGGAAAATTTAGAGATATCGATGCAACAATCAACAATCTCGCTTTCAAGATACTAAGAAGAAATAAAAAATAAAACGTTAATTACTACAAAAAATTGTCAATTTCATATAATCCTCTCTCTTCAATATTCAACTGCATCACGACATTGTTAAGAATATGAGCTTCTTTTAGGTATTTGCCAGTCATGTTTCTATTTGAAACTCCGACTGCTAAAAATTAAAATTTCGGAACCTCGTCTTCTCGATTTTCAAAGGTTCGAAATGCGGGTGAATTCTATCCTTGAAACTTTTCAAAAAGTTCACAAAGGCGCTCTCTTTTCTTTGTTATTCCGATCTATCCAATTTTCAAATGATTATAGCGTGAACGAGTGGATATCATTTTGGCTCGATTTTTTCGTACTTCCTTGAATAAAAAGAGTCTGTTCCATCCACGGCATTTATGCCAAGACGAGTCCCCCACGCTATGGAGTTTACGATGGTGACTAGACTGGATTGATTCAAGATTTGAAAATGACTTGTGCAAATTCATTATTTATTTATTTTTTTTTCCATTTTTCTTTTTTCTCGTTTGGTCAATTACACCCCTAATGGCCGGAAGGGCCGATATTCTTCAAGACGCGGAAGTAGATATTGACTTAGTCCTTATTTGATTTTAATTTTTTCAGAAGTGATTTTTTTTTTTTTTTTAAATTTGTGTTTATAAAGTAGAAAAAAATTATAGGTCCAAGGACAAAAAAAAAAAAAAAAAAAAAAAATTATCGAAAGAATATGTAGAAAATGAGTGAGAAAAAATAACTTTGAAAAAAAAAAAAAAAAATTCATACCACCTATAAAAGTCTCGTCGAGTGAAGTTACATTTTTTTTTTTAATTTGCTTAAAAAGCAAATGACTTTTTATGTGTTTGGTATGGTAATATAATGTGTTATAAAAGTTGTACGAGCAAACGTTCTTGAGATGACATGTTAAGGACAAATTGTCGAAAAGAATAGTTGAAATATAAGTTTCATTCTTTGGAACTAAGTACCAAAAAAGTCTTAGATCTCCAACTAACCATCTTTATTACCCTTTTTTGATTAATTCAAACTAAATACCACATAAAATATCTCAACAGAATAAAACAAAAATAAAAATTCGTAAGATAGGTTCTTTAACTTGAATGTGCTCAGAATATTTATTTTGTATTAAGATATTGTAGTATTCCATTCTCTCCTCCCGATTTATATAACCGGATTTAATTTTTCACATGAATTAAGAAATCTTACTCCTCTTGTTCCAATTATATATGTTGGGTTTCCATTTTCTCTTGTCCCAAATATATAGACTTTTTTCCTGATGTAAAATATTTTGTTGTGTTCATTTATCAATATACCCTTATTAAGTTTTCCCCACTTATTTTGTCAATTTCTTAAAATCATTCAAATACACACATTTTCCAATTCTTGGAAACATAGAACAACTTTCATTTCTTCTTCTTCTTCAAATTCTTTATTAATTCCAACGATAATTTAGTTTTACATACTGAAAATTAAATATGGGTAAATTAAGAAAAATCTTGACAAAAATTAATTTTTCAATGACATTAAAGAAGCTTTCTTAAAGGTTGAACCCCAACCTTGAGGGGCCCCCCACCACCTCGCCCCTAGAGCATCGTGGAGGAGGTAAATCGCGGGATGTGCCTCAACAGACCATGGTACAAGAACTGTCTGTCATATTGGTGCTCACACAGAGTCCAATTACAAACATTTGTTAGATGCAGGAATTGAACCCTTACACTGCGACTGCCAGCTCAGCTGAGACTACCTCACTCTTGTCTTTTACACCATTAAAAAAGCTTTCTTAATCCGTGTGAAAAACGAAACAAGCCTATATAATTGGGACATATGGAGTATTTATTATTATTGAAAAAGTAATTTTTGCTGTAAACTTCATAGTTCACCCTTATTCAATTATCAACAATTAGTAGTAAATTATTGTTGGAAGTAGTGAGAAAATTAAATGTGTGTGTATTTGAATGATTTTAAGAAGTATGTAGCTTTACATTTGTAAAATTTCAATATTAAGCGGGAAAATATGGTTATCATTAGACAAATTAAATAATGGTATATTAATAAACGAACAAAACAAAATATATCCAATAAAGAAACATGACTATTTAAGCCAGACAAGATATAAGGAAAGTCAACATACATAAATGAGACGGTGGGAATATTAACATTAGACAGTGGTCGGTACTCGTTTTGAATTACAAATCACCTCATAAATATTTCCTCTGTGGTACTTAAATTTTAGTATTTGGAAAAATTGGACATATGTTATGCACTCAAGTTAATATATAAGGAACCTCCTAAAGAGCCACCCGTTCTTGAAATCGACAATCAAATTTAAACGGTATTGATTTGTTGAGATCTTGTGATCAGATTAACAGAAATCAGTTGGAAGGTTGCAGCTTAGCCAAAATCCATGGTGACTGTTGACCCCAAAAAATGGTCCAACAGAAAAGAAGAGTTCCAAGTGTTTCTTTAGTTGTAGTGTGATTATCTCTATAGTGAAAGGGGGTCGGCCCGAGAAATAAATTTTCTCAGTAGAGAGAATGCCAAAGCTTTCTTTGTGTGTATAAATTTGCATTATCCTTTACAATGTTAAGTGTTTGCTTTTATAGTAAAATACAATAGTGGAGAGTCGTCGATGATGGAACACGTGGCCTCATCCGCATAGCCGAGACCTCTTATCGTAGCCATCAATCAATCATTCATAGGCCATTTCGTATTTAATGCTGTGACGGCTTGGCAGCCATAGGCCTAATATGTAAGACTAGACTTGACTTGTTTCATTAAGTGGAGCTACATATATATGGAGTTGTCACATCACCCACTTGATACAAGATCTAGTATGAGATCTTCTCCAATACGCCTCTACATATTTCATGTCATCCATTGGGGCTCAGCTCTTCATAAGGGTTCGGACAATAGAGGTTCGACCAATAGTGGCTCGGCCAAAAGAGGTTCGACAAGATAGGGGTTCGGCCAATAGTGGCTCGACCAAAATTTCCATATGGGCAGAATGATGTGGGACGGATCTAGGTTCACTTGCTGTGTAGTTTGTTACTTGACTATATTTAGGACTTCGTTGGAACTTGTCCACTTGCCACGTGTATTTATTGTACGATTATTTATATGAGTAACATCAGTCCCCCAAGTCTGAGTCGTACATTCATGTGCGGGTCGGACTTTGAAGTATAAATAGTTAAGTCGGTCAATGTGGGATCCTCTCTATCTGAACATACCACGTAATATATGGGTGCAGCCTTATGAGGCTGAATTTACCTTGGCCGAGGCCTTTTATACATGGGAGAGCCCATCCGGGAAGAGGCAGCCTTAGAAGAGGCTGAATTGACCTTGGCCGAGGCCCTATTATGCAAGGGAAGAGCCTACTCGGAAGAGGCAGCCTTAGATGAGGCTGAATTTACCTTGACCGAGGCCTTTTATACATGGGAGAGCCCATCCGGGAAGAGGCAGCCTTAGAAGAGGCTGAATTTACCTTGGCCGAGGCCTTTTATACATGGGAGAGCCTATCTGGGAAGAGGCAGCCTTAGAAGAGGCTGAATTTACCTTGGCCGAGGCCTTTTATACATGGGAGAGCCCATCCGGGTAGAGGCAGCCTTAGAAGAGGCTGAATTGACCTTGGCCGAGGCCCATTTATTAACCGTTGATGGAGATATGGACTTGCCATATATTAACCGTTGATGAAGAGGTATGAGCTTGTCATATTTAGAAACTTATGAGCTTGTCATAGTTAATTTGATGGAGATATATGGGCTTACCATATATATTAACAGTTGATGAAGAGGTATGAACTTGTCATACTTACTTTGATGGAGATATATGGGTTTATCATATATATTAACCGTTGATGAAGATGTATGAACTTGTCATACTTAGAAACTTATGAGCTTGTCACAATTAATTTGATGGAGACATATGGGCTCACCATATATATTAACCGTTGATGAAGAGGTGGGGTTCCATATTCCAGAAGAAAGCCTATTAATTCCCCCAATATGACCCATTTTCAAGGGTTCTTCCTTCTCTAGGAGTTTTTATTCATAGCTCCTTTAAGGGGATTCTTTTTTCAAAGGTTTTTTTTTTTTTTTTTATTCAAGACATCTTCAAATACCACATCTTTTGGAGTCTTCATTTCATGGGAGATACGTTAATGCATAAGCAAAGCTAAAAATTGCATCTGAAGTCCTTCAACTTTTGACACTTCTCTATGTTGGTCCCCATATTTTGACTTTTATTTCGATCATACCCTTGATAAATTGCATCCAAAGTCCCTCAACTTTCGACACTTCCACATTTTAGTCCCAAGTTCACTTTTTGTTCGCCTTTAGTCCCTTTCTTTCCTTTTTGCATTGTTTTCCTTCACCTTGGGAATTTTTGCTTATCATATGTGGGAGGCACTTATGCATAGCCCACGAAGAGGCGTTGTAATACAAAAGTGATGTTGAATAGGTCGAAATGAGCCCTCTATACTTGAAGAAATCATAGTTGTAGAGTTGGAGTAATCCTTCAAGGATGAAGCCATTGACAATAGATGTCATTTGTGTAGAGGCGGAGGCCCATGTTTTAGGGATGAGGCATTTTAATACTTCAAACTTGTCCATTTTTTAGGGGTTTTCGTTCGTAGCCTCTTCTTTAGAGGCTTCCATTTTTTCTTTCTTCAAGAAAAAAGCATTTTGCAAGGAGAAAGTCTAGACACTCTTTTGTGGATAAGGCCCCTTAGTACTTCAAACTTGTCCCTTTTTTAGGGGTTCTCCTTCGTAGTCTTTTCTTTATAGACTTCCATTTTTCTTTCTTCAAGAACAAAGCATTTTGCAAGGAGAAAGTCTAGGCACTCTTTTGTGGATGAGGCCTCTTAATACTTCAAACTTGTCCATTTTTTAGGGGTTCTCCTTCGTAGTCTTTTCTTTATAGGCTTCCATTTTTCTTTCTTCAAGAACAAAGCATTTTGCAAGGAGAAAGCCTAGACACTCTTTTGTGGATGAGGCCCCTTAGTACTTCAAACTTGTCCCTTTTTTAGGGGTTCTCCTTTGTAGTCTTTTCTTTATAGGCTTCCATTTTTCTTTTTTCAAGAATAAAGCCTTTTGCAAGGAGAAAGCCTATGCACTCTTTTGTGGATGACCTTTACCACTAGGATATACGTGGTTATGGTACCAAAGGTTCCCACAGACGGCGCCAATCTGTTGACCCCAAAAAATGGTCCAACAGAAGAGAAGAGTTCCATTCTTTAGTTGTAGTGTGATTATCTCTATAGTGAAAGGGGGGTCGGCCTGAGAAATAAATTTTCTCAGTAGAGAGAATGCCAAAACTTTCTTTGTGTGTATAAATTTGCATTATCCTTTACAATGTTAAGTGTGTGCTTTTATAGTAAAATACAATAGTGGAGAGCCGTTAGATGATGGAACACGTGGCCTCATCCGTATAGCCGAGACCTCTTATCGTAGCCATCAATCAATCATTCATAGGCCATTTCGTATTTAATGTTGTGATGGCTTGGCAGCCATAGGCCTAATATGTAAGACTTGACTTGACTTGTTTCATTAAGTGGAGCTACATATATAGGGAGTTGTCACATCACACACTTGATACAAGATCTAGTATGAGATCTTCTCCAATACGCTTCTACATATTTCATGTCATCCATTGGGGCTCAGCTCTTCATAAGGGTTCGGACAATAGAGGTTCGACCAATAATGGCTCGGCCAAAAGAGGTTCGGCAAGATAGGGGTTCGGCCAATAGTGGCTCGGCCAAATTTCCATATGGGCAGAATGATGTAGGACGGATCTAGGTTCACTTGCTGTGTAGTTTGTCACTTGGCTATATTTAGGACTTCGTTGGAACTTGTCCACTTGCCACGTGTATTTATTGTACAATTATTTATATGAGTAACAGTGACCTTTCCTAAAGTGACGTTCGATGGTTTGGATGGATTTAAGTTATCGTTGAGTATTTGTAGTTATTGGGTCTACTTTTGCATTCATATAATTTACACTAAATTCGAATGGCTCCACGAGTGGGTTGCAAGCTAGATCGTATAGTGAGACATCTTGAATGGTTAACAAGTTTGTCCTTGATGAGATACTTGGAAAACTGAGACACTGATGTCTGAATTCTGAATCTGTGAGTTCAATATTTATGGGATACTTGGAAGGATCACGATTCATACATTTGAGGGTAATGTAAGACAAAACGTTGTCGTCACTTCTTATTCTGACTGGAGGCAAATCGTTCTTCAATTGATAACTCATTGTGACCGCCGCCTTAGTAGGATCCAAACCGAATCCTGTTACCGCCGTGTCTAGCAGCTGCCCATAACAGCGATTACGATCAAGCAATACCAACGACAACTGTTCTTCATACATCAAGTAGACATGCACGTAATCCATTCTGTATTTATGCATAAGAAATGTCAGTGTAAACATTACAATAAGGT
Organism: Fraxinus excelsior; assembly: GCA_019097785.1. Classification (NCBI taxonomy): domain Eukaryota; kingdom Viridiplantae; phylum Streptophyta; class Magnoliopsida; order Lamiales; family Oleaceae; genus Fraxinus; species Fraxinus excelsior. Next base: position 3,749,505 of record CM032641.1, read on the forward strand.
TACAACATAGTGAGATTAAGATTATAATTTTACACATCATCTCACCAATTGTCACTTCATTTCTACTGTTTTCGCAAAATGATGGTCACAATGGTGGATTTCGGCCACATTTCTAATTCTCAGTAAAAACGAACACTTTGTCACAAATACACACAACGCCCAGAGTTTCATATTAAATCGACATAGCTAAATTTCAGTCACAAAAATTTACTGGTTCGCAGTTCGTAAATATGGCGTGAATCGTAAAGTTAGGTCACAATTCTACTTATCGGTCACAAACAGTGGAAATGAACGACGAGAAAGTGGGAAAATGGCGGACATCAAAATCAATACAACGTAAATTGATAATAGTAGTGGAACACTTACAGTTGAACATAGATTATCACGTCCTGATTTCGCGTAATTTTGTGACCTGCCTTCCACCAACAATTTTCGAAAGCAGGTTTACGATTTCGGCCGTCTCCGATAGCAGGCTCTCGAGTGAGAAATTTGTGACCTCCGATCCTTTGAAATCGAAGCAGCAGTGACCTCCTAGCTCCGGGTAATTTCGAATTGTAGAGTACAATGGAATTGTTTATGGATTTCTGGCCGGTTATAGAGATGAGGAATGAGAAAGATTCGGGAATCTTGTTTCCCATCTGGTAACGGATTCCATGATTTCAGGGACTGTATTAATTCATACCAAATTAATGAAACTACTATATATAATATATTATACATTTTTTAATTGGTGGCAATCAGATTTGTGAATTTTGAAAGTAGATTCTGTAGAATTGAAATAGTGTTTCATAATTAGCTGGTATATGTATGGTTCCCAAAGATTTTTATATATAAACTTGTTAGCTTGATGAGAGCCGGCCTACTTATAATTAGACTATTACATAGCAACATCTAAAGAGGAAATTACATCAAACCAGATCTTTTCTTTTACAATTTAAAACTTCAGGTTTTTAAGTTTTTTATTCACTTATCAGGTTTTTATAATTTTAATTAATAATGATGTTTTAAAATTAAATTACACTATGTACCCACCCTACCCCCAAATTTCAATCCATTTTTCAAACCCTACTTCTCCCTTTCTCTTCCCCGCCGCCACCCCTTCCCCAGCCACATCCTCATCCCTTTCTCTCTCTTATCTCCCTCCACCATATCCCACTCCCGTTCAGCATCGTCGTCGCCGCGACACGGGTTCGCCCACACCCGACTTAGCCAGAGTCGAACGTTCATCCAATGTGTGTATATATTTGAATTGTCCAAGTCCAACGCCAATGCCTTGGGCGGCTTAAACTTCAATCCAAGAGGTCGATATGACTGGCAGAGTTATTTGCAATATTGGCCAGCAAAATGGTGTTGCAGCAGCAAGATACGGAGATGAACAGCAGCACTGATGGAATCTCCACAGTTAACGGCCACCATACTTACGACCTTGTGCCTGTCAAGACAGGTAAGACTGTGCCATCGACTTTCCCCAAACCCTTCAACATCACCGACCTCTTGCCGGCGCCGATGCACGGATCTTAGCTTCGCGTCGCGCTGACATGTATAGCAGTTGCCTGCTCATCTGATTTGGCGGTAGTCACCAGCTAATTTACGCTGGATCTGGCTGTGGTGGTCCGGCGATTTGTGAGGGTTTTGGGTTTTCGTTTTTCGGTTCGAAGGAAGCTTTTGGGTCTGCTCTATCCTGGATGTGATAATGAAGTTGGCGGTCTGTGGGAGGAGGTGGCGGTGGTGGTCGTAGTGGCAATGGTGGTAGGATGGGATGTGGTGGTGGTGGTGGAGTGTGATGCTGGAGATGGTGTAGGGTGCTGGTGGTGTAGGATGCTGGCGTTTGTTGGCTGTTGTTGGTGGCGGATGTGTGGATCTAATATTTTGGTGGTGGTTGTTCTCTCCACTCGGCTTGAGGTTTTGTGGACTAATATTTTTGGTGGTGGTTGGGATCTCGCTGTGGTGGTGGCGACGATAAACGAAGTCACTGTATTTGCAGCCCAGGTGTCTGTGAGCAAATATTTGGTCGTTCTGTGACATGTGATCAAGCATTGGTGATGTACTGGGATTGGGGGACGGTTGTAGGACGAAGTGTCTGTGACCATCTATTTGGTCGATCTGTGACCTAGTTATTGAACCGTGGTGGGTTTTTTTTTTTGGTCCGTGACTTAGCTTTTTTGGTGTCTGCGATCTAGATATTGAACTGTGGTGGTTTTTTTGTGTTTGTGACCAAGCTATTGAATTGATACGATTTTTTTTTATGTTTGTAACCTAGCTATTTAATGATTTTTTGGTGTCTATGAACTAGATATTGAACAGTAGCATTTTTTGGGTGTCTGTGACCTAGCTATTGAACGATTTTTTTGGTGTCTGTGACCTAGCTATTGAACGGTGACTTTTTTTTTGTGTCTGTGACCCACAAATTTGAATATACGTGAGCTGTGACATATAATTTTTTTGATCTGTGACCAATAAAATGATCCGTGACCAATAAATTTTCTTAACTTGTGATCAATTAAAAATGTGGCCTATAATTTTTTTCATTTGTGACCTCAAAATAACCTGTGACCTTGGAATCGAAGCAATCATCGGAATTATGCGACGGCCAACGGTCACCGGAAAATAGTCGCCGGAATTAAGTATGGTCGGAGATCGGTCGCCGGAGTAGTCACCGGTCGTCGGAGTAGCGAGGTGGGGTGGGGGGTCAATTATATTATATTACAATTAAATATTTAATTTAATAGATTGATTGTAAAATATAATTAATTAATTCATGGAAAAACCTGAGTTTTGCAAATTTAAATATTGGGTCCTGATTTTTGATTTTGTGAAAGCAAATCCCTGAACCATACATTTTTCCCACATCTAAATACAAGAAAATTAGCAGGGCCAATTTCATTGTTCCCTCTAAATACTTGATCTGGATTACAGAGGCCCAACAGTTTGGAAAGCTCTATTCCTTTATACTATGATTTAGTATTTGGGCTAACCCAAAAGGAATAAATGGGCTTTAGCTTCATAGCCTCCGCGATATAATTTGCTTTCAAGTGTATGATATATATATTGACAACAAATAATAAGAGAATTGGAGTAATGAATTATTAGCTTATTCCATACAAAGCATTTCACAAATCAAGAAAGCTGCTGAATATAACATATAGTTCTTAAGTGGGCTAATCCAATCAATCTTTCTTGAACACGACAATTGTGTCATGCCACATAGTTTTATTAAATTATGGGCTGAATAATTTTTTCTTCTCTTTCAACCACACATTATCCATCAATCTACTATTTCAGAATACATCCCTCTAAAATAATGTGGTTCAAACACACCCTAAATTATGGGCTGAATAATCGATAATACGGTAACACCCCACCCACCCACCCCCAAAAGAGGATACAAATGCAATATGAAAAAAGAAGATGGGTAATTAAGGAAATCTAAAAATAGTCCCCCGACAAGTCCCATTAATCTAAGGCAACCTCTTCTTTAACATCATGCAGGAATAACCCTAAGGAGACATTTGAGATTAAATTAATCATGAAGCCATGCCAGCTGCAGATCTTATATATAGCTGCTAGCATTTACTGCAAAAACCAATAATTGGCAGAATGAGTGAGCTGTCTATTATTTTTATTTGATGTATCAAGAAAGTATTGAGTGTACGTTTTTTGTTCATTAGGAACCATCTAGTCATTGGGATTCTTTTGTTCAGAACAGAAAAATTATGAAGATCAAAATGTTAAAACTTTTTCAATCACATGAATCTCTGTTTCATCATCAGTTATCACTTGTCTGTCTGTCTGTCAGCCTTACAAAAACAAAACCATGACATTCTAGTACACTGCCCGCGAAAACAAACAAATCCCTCCTCGAATCATATGTTCATTATTTCTCCATCAACTTTTAATTATTTTCTTTTGATTATAAGTTAAGTGATTTTGGCTGTTTGTGTTTTGGTTGGTAATCTTTAAGTTTGTTTGCTTTTGTAATGTAAGAATATTTGGACGCTATTTTGGAATTTCTCGTATACTTTCATAAGTCGAGCCAATATTTAAAAGAAAGCATAAAAAATAAGATTTCATTTTCCATATCACGAAAGAAATATAACTAAAATAATGAGTTGGGCATTTTTTTTTTTTTTTTTTTTGTATATGAAAATCGATAATATGTACTTTTACCAATGGAAAACCTATGTGAATAACATTATTTTTTCAAAGTGTAACGAGAGGAATAATAATTTTTTTGGAGAATACGTGGTTAAAAAAGAAAGAGATTTTTTTTAAAAAAAATTTATGTGTAATATTATTTTATTAGCGAACGTATGATTGATAAGTAGAGAGAGAAAAATAAATTTTAATTTGACGCACTGAAAAGTAGAGAGAGAAATAAATTTTAATTTAAGTGCGTCAAACCGGGAGCTAAACTTCACCAACGGAATTTTTGTTATTAAGTGTGTTGGTGAATGCATGCAAATGTCCCATCTACTGCTGATTTTGTAAGCGATAGCAACAAATGTTGTCAGTAAATAAATTTCTTTTGGTAAAAATGTGTTAGTTTATTTTAATATGTGGTGGTGCTTTTGAACTTTTACCTGAATTTTTGTTTTTGTTTTCATTTTTCAAATGAACATCTTGTTATTTGTGTACAGTGTGTCATCGAAATACAAATTAAAATAGAATAATAGTTATAATAAACTATATAATCCATTTTTTAAAAATATTTTTTTACGTACAAGTAGCAAAATCCATAACTATATTCATGTATGAGAACTTTCTCCCTTTATTTCATCAGGCTAAACAGATAGTGCATGTATGATATATAGAGTGTGTTTGGTAGAAATTAAAATCGGGTTAAAATTGAAAAACTAACCGTTATTGAGTCCACTCGTCTAATTGAAAAACTAGCCGTTATTGTTAACTTTTATTAGACGAGTAGACTCAATAATAACTATATTTTCAATTTTAATAGAATTTTAATCTCTATCGAACACGCTCATAGTACTATACAGGACTTAAAGATACAATAAATTAAATTTGGGTAATTAGCGCAAAACGACCCTACCTTACACGGTTTTGTGCAAAACGTCCCTACCTTTCGTTTCTTGGTGCAGAACGTCATTACCTTTCCAATTTTTGGCGTGAAACGTCATTTTGACCATTTTACCCTTCTATTGAAATAAAACAAAAACAAAAGAAAGGAAAAATAAAGAATAAATTGCAATTATGAGTTCAAACTTTTAAAAATGTGCAAATTAGTCACAAATATGAAAAATTCATCAGCCTCTAAGCCACCACATTTGAAGGCAAAATCCCCAACCTCCGATCACCTTGGTCGTCGGATCAACATACCACATTGAAGCCCTCATTGCCCTCTTCACAACCCACCCAACCACCAACCCCTACTCAGACATATTTGACCGGAATCGAGCTACAAACTTACCACATGAAATGCGGTCAAACGTTGGAATCACTCTGTCCGGCCACCTTTCTAGCCGAAACATACCACCAGCCAACTCCCCTACTCAAGACGGCCTCGACCATGCAAACAATTTAGCCCAAACAGCAAGAATAAGATTAGAATTTCAAATTGAAAGATGTCCGTCGCGACTATCACGACACCGCACTAGTTTTCCTCCAATTCTGAAGCCACCGTGATGACCTATGATGGCGGACCACCTAGGTTGGGTGTTCCATCACCTGGCGCACCTAGCTCAGCCATGGGTCCCCTTCAATTTGGCTCAAATCATCTTCAATTTGGGTATGAAATGTTCGCTGGTGCGAACTCGCGAGCGTATCGATTGGACTGTTTTTTTTTAAATTGGTGGTTGTTGGTTGCTTGTTGGAGGAAATTGTTTACATAAGTAGCTTCGACTTTATGAGGGGAGTCGACCAGTGGTGGATTCCGGTCGGTTGGGTGGCCGGACGGCGAGTTGTGGGTGTTTAACCGATTTTCAGGCTGCGATTTTTGAATTTGATTTTCGGTCAAATTACAACGAGTTATGGGGATTTCTTGATATGTAGTTGTAGAGTGTAATGAGGATGACATGTTAAAACCAATATCTGACGGTTTGGACGGCCGGGAGTAACCGGAAAAATGAGCTCATGTATTCGGCTAAAAGGGGGCAAAAGAGATTTTTTTGTTCTTTTTAATATTTTTATAAGTTTTGGATTAATTTGCATTTTTTAGAAGTTTAGGAGTAAGATTGAAAATTATTCTTTATTTTTCTTTTCTTTTGTGTTTGTTTTATTTCAATAGAAGGGTAAAATGGTCAAAAAGGACGTTTTGCGCCAAAAATTGGAAAGGTAAGGACGTTCTGCACCAAGAAATGAAAGGTAGGGACGTTTTGCACAAAACCGTGTAAAGGTAAGGACATTTTGCGCTAATTACCCGTTAAATTTTAACATTCTTTTTGCTTCAATAATGTCCAATATTATACTATCACTTTAAAAAACAAGTCAATGGCAAATAATCTGAAGTTAGACTTCAATTTTTTTTCGAATAAATGTATATTAACTTATTTAGTTTTTCAAAAGCCGTAAAACTTTCAATTGCTATATGTTTAAAAGAATATATGATTAAAAAGAGTTCGAAGAAAAATGAATTTTTAAATAATAAAGCTTAGTATGAGCTAAGACATATCGAATCATTTATCAAGCTTAACAATACAAATTACAAAGAGAATAAGAAAATAATAATAATAATAATAATAATAATAATAAACTACTTAGTAAATTTTAGTCATGTGGGATGTGCACATGCATAGGTAAATCATATAAATACATATAATTAAATAAAAAATAAGAAATTAACTTCAAGTTGAGACATTACTTGCACATATATCAAAACTTTTAATCATTAAAAGACAGCATTCCTTGTTAACAGGGTGATTTAGAATGTCATGCTTGTCGTTTAGTTAAAATAAATATATTTATATTATCAAGACAATGCAGGACTCGAATATTAATTATTAATTATTAATTTAGGGCTAAGATTATGGATTTAATTATTAAACACATGGATAAACTGCTATGAGTACATGAAACTTTTTGAAACCACGTTTTATAAATTAATAACTTTTCATACAATTAACCAAGGAAAACTAATTAAAGAGAAAGTCAAGGGATTCACTTAGAGTCTGTTTGATTGTAAGAGTGAAATTTAGGTGAAAATATTGAAATTTTGAATCATTTGGTGTTCATTTGACTTTGTTTTACATCAAAATGGTTCATTAGAAGTATATAATTTGTTACAATTGAGGATATAATTTGTTTCAATTGCTAAAAAAAAGTACAATGAAAGACCAAATCCCAACAAATTGGTGATAATTGATTTTCCTCAAAACCATGGAATTGGAATCGTGTGAGGCGTAAGATAAAAAATGAATTGTCAAGAAAATTTTCCCAATCAAACATGACTTTTTGTGTAAGATGGAATTTCATTTCCAAGTTCCATGGAAAAATTGTCAAATCAAGCAGGGCTTTAGAGCTTGTAATAAAATTGATCGAGCATTCTTGCGTTGATCTCTCGAATATGTTAGATATTAAAAAAAATCAAAAATCGATAGAATGGATTATAAATTAATATTTTATTATCTTGAAACGCCATACGTTATTTTTGCGTCCACATAATTCACATCGCAAACGTAGGGTTTTTCTTTTTCTTTTTCATCGTGAAACCATTGCACAAAGTAAATAAAATCATCATAACTTAAACCATTGCACAAAGTAAAACCATCATCAGAGATAAACTTGTAGGAAAATTGTTTAAAGTACTTGGATACCGGATTTACACTTGGATATCAGATTTACACACTAAATACCGGATTTACAATTTAGATATCATATTTGCAGAATGTATACCGGATTTGCAGAATTATGAAATTGCAAAAACGAGCAACGTAAATAATCTAAAAAAAACAAAAACAAATAAACAGCAAACAACATTTAACATGAGGACTGTGTTACACACAATTTCCTTATAACAGATTCGTCACATCACCTTACATGCTTGAGGTGTAATTTTCGCGTCTGCTTCCCAGGATATAACGGTAAGACAGTATAATCTGAGCACCACAGATTATACTCCAGCGTACTGACTTAGTGCCCGAACAGTATCACCACAACGACTCAAACAGAAATGAAAACAGAGATAAAAAAAATTGAACTGTATGCAGATGAATTTTTCGTGTACTGAAGACTGGAAAAACGAGATATATATAGGCTTAGGATCTTGTAACTTGCCCACTTACTTCATGGCAATTACAACGGGAGTTTTTGGAGTTTCAACAGTTTTGAAAAATGAAAAGTCTGTTGAAAACATTAAAAATGTAGCAAAACGTAGGCTCGTCAAAGGGGCCAATTTTTGGTCAATTCGGTCCGACATTCGTGTACGCAGGTCACGCCCGCACACAAGTTCAAGATTCGAAGTCTCTTTTGGTCCGTGATTTGCAACCCCCCTGCGCGCACGTGGAGAGAGCATCTATGCTACACATGATTACACCATTCTAAAGTGCAATCCTTTATAAAGTGGTTTTAGATTTCATCCACTTCCTATGTGGGAGAAAGATAACTTTTTACTTTTCTCACCAACCTAAACTTCTTTCACATGGCATACTTTGAGTTTCAATTTCTCATTCACCCGAACATCATTTTTGGTAAGTAAGTATATGATTTCGATGCACTCACGGAGGAGAATATAAATCAATTTTCATCTTTCAAAATAGCCAATCGGATCCCGCTCAAAATTCGTGTCAAAGTAAGCCAAAACTCAATTTTTTCCAACAAAACTTTGCAATATAAAGAGGTGAGTCGAGAAGTGGCTCACGAGTTGACTCTGCTTGTCCACCAAGGGACGAGTTGAGCCCAACTCTCTTGAGGTGAGCCAATTTGCCCCACTTTCCCCACGACGAGTTGAGCGAGCAGCTAGGCTCGCCCCCATTAAACACTCCTACTTACAACGGACTTGCAAGGAACATAAATGTGCAAACATCCTATATACTTCTCATTTGGACAATTAATTATAATAAGGAAGGTTGTCAACCTAAAAAAATTCTTCTATCAAAACAAATTATACATGTATTGCATATTTGTACTTAAAAATTTAGGACAAGCTTACGACAACTTCATAATTATCATAAAAAATTTCAACATGAGGAAGGCAGAGGTGTAAAACATTTGGACAAGCAACATTAGAAAGGTAAATGTTATAATGTATCCTAATTTTTGGCCTAATTCTTCTTCCAATGATCGATTCAACCTCTGATCAATCAAAAAGATATACCTAGGTTGGACATTCAATATACATATGGTTTGAAATCTTAGAAAATTCTTATATATATTTGTGACGGCTTAATAATTATCATTAAAAGTTCAAAATTAGTGATAATGACATTTTTTATACGTTTATTGTGGTTCACAAATATAAATAATTGTCGATAAACATTCGGAATATAGCTTAATTTGTGTAAATTGTGTTTGTAGGGCAACAATGAAGATAATGTTGGAGACTTGATGAAAAATAGAGAAAATGAGCTAAAATGAAGGAAAATGAAAGTTTAGGGACCAACATGTAAATAATCAAAAGATGACCCGATGCCAACTAAAGAACAGACACAAGCTTAATCATAAATTTAGGAATGTATGAGATGACTGGAGGAAAATAATGAACAAAAGAGGTCAAGACAAGAGAAAAAAGAAGTTGGAGTACCAAAATGAAGAATTTTGATAGTTAACTATACCTTGTAGATGCAAGGTATAATTAACCATGCGGCCGTAAGCATGGTGGCAGGGAAAAAAGTGAGAAAATTTTTTGTTCCTTGCGGGTGCATGGAAAATAACCATGCATCCGCAATGAAGGTTTTCGGCGCGAATTTTTTGGATTCTTTATCCGACTCCAACTCATATGGTAATAATTCTAGTGCAACTATAAAAGCTAAAATTCCTCAAGAAACTAGGGTTACACATTGTTTGAGAAAAAAAAAAAGGCATTGAAGAGTAAAGAAGAAGGCAAAAACGAGGGATTGAAACTTCAAGATTCAAGATTGCAAGATTTGAATTCAAAAATTGGGTGATATATTCTCCTAAATATTTTTCTTGTTCTTTAATCTTATCCATACTTTGCTCTTTTTATGTACTAGGTGAACGATGAACCTCGCATTGTGATCTTTTAATTTCTATTTTTGCAATTTGATATTTAAACACGTTTGATGGATGTTGAATGATTTATATACACTTTCTTGTCTCTACAATTATATGTGCAATAGTTGTATGAGTTTGTGTAGTTTATTTTATGCATTCGAAAGAAGGAAAATAAATTCAACAAGGTATAAATCATCGTAGGGTCCGATAGGGGATAAAAATATACCACTATACTTTACGTAAATCTTTAAATGTTTACAAAACGGCATGCATTCTTGTATATTGCATTTGTCATATAAATATAGTCAAATGGTATGCTAGAATATGTTCAATTCTACTTGAAAGAGATTTTTGAATAAGTTAAAAACATTAATTTTTCAACCAATTCATCGTGTTGTCAAATTGTGAAATAAGGGTTAAAATGGAACTTTGCTTGGTGATTCGGGATCCTAGTGCACTTTTCATTCATTAATTTCATCAAACTTTTACATTCGACATATTTTTGTTTTCATTTCGTAATTTTAGATTAATTTGCATTTTAGTTTTAGTTTAATCATAGAAATTGAAAAACTCGTCTCAAATTTAATAGATTCGGTTAAGGTCGCGATAATAAAAATCAAATTAAACCAATCCTCGTGGGAACGATACTCCAAATTCTAGAATTTTCACTTTATTACTCGTTAACGAACCGTGCACTTGCGGTGATTTAAATTAGAAGCATATTTTAGTGAACAAGTGTTTGCCGTCATTGTCGGGAATTGAGTATTAATTTGGTTTTTTGTTATTTAGACACTAATTCGAACTTGTTTTTCTTTTATTTTCTATTGAGTTCAATTACTTAGACTGAGCTAAGTGCTACTATTTTTTCGCTTCTTCGGGTCTTGCATGCGAAGAACAGTTGATGGTGAACTACTTTCAGTTGATTTGGAAATTGAACGAACTTTTCATCGAAGACAGAGGATAGCAGGGCAGTACAACTGGAAAATCGAGAACAAATACATATGGCTGATCAACAACTGGAACCAATTGTAGAACCTGCAGCTCCGGTCAATGCTGAAGCACAATATGATGGGATGCTTCGCTTGGGGATTTTTTTAGCACCGTTCGTCATTCAAAGCCAATCTAGCATTGTCTATCCCGCATTCGAACAACCGAACTTTCAACTGAAGACAAATGTCATCCAACTCTTTCAGAATAGACATCAATTCTATGGAAGGGCCAACGAAAATCCACATACACATGTATCTCGTTTATTGGATATATATCAACATTTCAAATACCAGATAATATCAGAAGATGCAATTAGATTTAGGTTGTTTCCACACACTCTTTGGGATAAAGCACTTGAGTGGCTTGATTCACTCCCGGTAGCAAGTATAACTACTTGGGACGACGACTCATAAATTCTGCACCAAATTCTTGTCGCCGGCCAAAGTGGCAAGACTAAGACAAGAAATATCAATATTCAGCCAGACTGAAGCTGAATCCTTTGATGAGGCTTGGAACAGGTTCAAAAACATGCTGCGGAAGTGTCCTCAACACGGGTTCGACAAGACAATACAAATCTAGTTTTTCTATGTGGGACTGCTTCCAGCTTTCAGGAGCATGGTAGACTTGTCATCCAATGGATCCCTAACCGCCAGAACAATTGATGAAGCTTGGGAATTGTTCGAGAGAATGACTAATACTTCAGCAATGTGGTCTTCATATCGATGAGGTCCAAAGAAAGCAGTTGGAGTGTATGAGGTAAATACTTACTCGGCATTGTCTGCAAAGATTGACTCCTTATTTCACAAGATGGAGAGCATAACACAGACAGTGAATTTAGCACAGGTCAGGAAGTCAATTTATGAAGAATGTGGAGCAGAACATGGTACGGTTGAATGTCCCATCCTTACACAAGGAATGGAACATGTGGATTATGTTCAATGGGGTCAATGTCAGCCAAGCAACCTTCATTCTGACACCTATAACTCGAGATGGAGAAATCATCCAAACTTCTCTTGGGGTGGAAACCAAAATCATAATCACAATCACAATCACAATCGAGCTACAGGGCAGTTTCAGCAGAAGAAGAAACATCAGGTGGAAGACATGTTTGCAAAACTCATGGAGAAGAGCAATAAATATATGAAAACCACAAATCAATTCATGAGGAAGACTAAACAAACTTCCAAAATCATGGTGCAACTATTGAGAATCTGGAGACTCAAGTGGGACAGTTAGCTCTCTCTATGACAGGAAGAGTGTCTGGTGCATTGTCGAGTAACATAGAAGTAAATCCTAGGGAGCATGTGCAAGCCATTACTACACGAAATGGAGTTCAGCTGCCTGAGATACGTGTAAACAGGGCGGGGACAAATACAGAACAAGTGGAATCTTCTGAAAAGAAAAGTGAGAAGCAAGTTGACAATACCAAGAAGACATCAGTAAGAGAAAGTCCAGAAAAATCACAACAAGTGCCAGATAATTCAGTAAAGCCCTATGAGCCACCCATTCCATTCCCACAAAGATTGATGAAGCATAAATGGGATCAACAATATAAGAAATTCCTCAAAATCTTCACGAAACTTCACATAAATATCTCATTTGCAGAAGCACTGTTCAAAATGTCTAGTTACGCCAAATTCCTAAAAGACATTATTTTCTAGAAATGAAAGCTCGAAGACCATGAAACAGTAATGCTAATAGAGGAGTGCAGTGCCATAATTCAGAAAAAGCTCCCACCAAAACTGAAAGACCCAGGAAATTTTACTATACTTTGTACTATTGGTGAATGCTACTTTGATAAAACTCTTTGTGATCTTGGTGCAAGTATTAATCTAATGCCTCTTTCTATTTTCAGGAAACTCAGACTAGGCAATGTCAAAGCAACCATAGTGACACTGCAATTAGCTGATTGATAATTGGCATAGCCGAGGGGGATAATTGAGGATGTTCTAATTAAGGTAGACAAATTCATTTTCCCAGTCAATTTCCTCATTCTAGATATGGAGGAAGACAAGAATATCACCCTTATCTTGGGTAGACCATTTCTAACTACCAGTAGAGCTTTTATAGATGTTCAAAAGTGGCAATTAAATTTGAGATTTGGTAAGGAACATATCACTTTCAACGTTTTCAAAGCTATGGACTATCATGTCGAGTTAGATAGTTGCTATCAAATTGATGTGGTAGAGGCGGTGGTGCAGGATAAAATTGTGTTTCAAAACTTTTCAAACACTGTTGATGACCATAATATACATTTTCAACCCAAAGAAAATCATGAGAAGCAAGAAGTCTACATTTTTTAGTTCAAGGCAGTTGATGAGGGAGAAGCAGATGACGCGGATAAAGATAAAGCTAAAGTTTGGATGAACGTTAGAGTAAGAAATAAAATGTCATTGAAGAAGATAATCAGGACTTCCAATGCTATATTCAACGTACCTTAATAGACTAATACGAAATAGTCGAGCTATAGATTATAAACTAGAGTTGGATGGGAGGAAACCCATTGTTTCTACCCTTTTATTCACTTTGCCTTATGCATTCGATTGGTAATTTCTTCTTCAAGTTTTTTTTAATTACATTACTTTTTCATTGTCTCTACAGATAATAAAAGAGCTTATGCATGATCTACACTTCTTTTTCCTCCACTATCTTCACATTCGCATATCCATCGATCAGGGGAGTATTCATTACTCTTTGTTCTTTACTTCTGTGAATTTGTCCTTATTTTATGGGCTGCTAAGTTTTCATTTTATTACTCTTTAAATATTGAGGATAGTGTTTTATATAAGTTTGGGGGTGTGAATAAGTCAATATGTCATTTATCATGTTACTGTGGTTTTTGTTTTTGTGGGACTGTGTGGAAAAAAAAATTCATTTTTTCAATTTGTTTTGCCGGGTCATTCTTAGTTTTACGCATTTGTAGTAATAGCTTAGAATTTTGTGTCCTTGCATGAGTTTGACAATTCTGCCAACCATGATTATTTCTATTGGGCTATATGTGGGCCATGAATGGTGAAAATAGTGCATCATTAAATTGATCAAAACATATTTATGTGAAACTTGATTTACTTTGCGCACGACACTTATGCTTTCATATTGGGCTAAAAATTTGACTTATTACTTAGAAATAAGTGAACTTAAGAAGTCCCGAAACACACTTCTTGTGCTACACCATAACCAATTTTTAAAATAGTTTGGAGGTGATCAAGCTGTTGTAAGGGAACACTGAGATGAGGATGTGTGGATTGTCTAAAACCAATTAGATGAAAACGAAGTGAAAGTTTCAAGTTAGGGTGTAGTTTCAGAAACTGGGTGTCTAAAAGAAAAAAGGGCATTGCATTAATCATTGAATAAAAAAAGACATCTTTTTCCAGCATGTATAACTCAAGTGATTAAGCTTGCAAGAGTTTAAAATCTGGTACCATATGGTCATCTGACAATCAGCCTAAAGCTCGCTACAAAGGGTTATACAAAAAGCAAATGAAAGATGTTAAAAAAACACACACAAAAAAGAAGAAAAAAATCTATCTATTGATAAATAACATACATACTCTTATGTATGAAATGCATTGATTATCCTCAGACATTCAGTTGATAAGATTATATCTCTCATGCGAGGCAACTAGCTCAGTTTAATCTCAAGGGTTGAAGAAATAAAAAAAGAAGAGAACCTCTACTTATTAAAGTGTGAAATTGTGATAATATGATTCATCCGAACTGAGAGAGTGAAATGAATAGATATAAATGAGTTTAATCTTAGAACACACCCCTTGATAATTTAGTGAAAAGATTAAGTTTGTGGGAATGTGTATATTTCGAGAGATGAGAGCGACAAATTTGACTACATTGGGTTGGGTATGAGTTAGCCATTATCCTGATATGCTGGTATGAGTTTTCCCACACACAAGTCGAGTTTTATATATGACACGT
The DNA here is from genome assembly GCA_019097785.1 of Fraxinus excelsior. Classification (NCBI taxonomy): domain Eukaryota; kingdom Viridiplantae; phylum Streptophyta; class Magnoliopsida; order Lamiales; family Oleaceae; genus Fraxinus; species Fraxinus excelsior. Next base: position 3,764,550 of record CM032641.1, read on the forward strand.
GGATATTGATGCAATTTTGCACGGCTATATTTGTTCATGTGGTCTCTTATTAAGTTACAATCCTGAGATACGGCAGGTTGTCTAACCATGTGTCACTTGGAAGTAAGTTATGAATTTGTTTGAGGACAAACAATGATGCAAGTTTGGGGGAGTTGATAAGGGCGCTTTTATATTGGGTTCACAAATATGAATAATTATCGATAAACATTCGGAATAGAGCTTAATTTGTGTAAATTGTGTTGGTAGGACAACAATGAAGATTATGGTGGAGACTTGATGAAAAATAGTGAAAATTGGCTAAAAATGAGGAAAATGAAAGTTCATGGACCAAAATGCAAATAACCAAAAGATAACCTGAGGCCAACTCAAGAGCGGACACGAGCTTAATCATGAATTGAGGAATGCACGGGATGATTGGAGGAAAATAATGAACAAAAAAGGTCAAGACAAGAGAAAAATGAAGTTGGAGGATCAAAATGAAGAATTTCAATAGTTAACTATACCTTGCAGCCGCAAGGTATAATTAACCATGCGGCCGCAAGCATGGTGGCAGGGAAAAAAGTGAGAAAAATTTTTGTTCCTTGCGAGTGCATGGAAAATAACCATCGGTCGCAAGGAAGGTTTTCGGCACGAATTTTCTGATTTCCTTATCTGATTCCAACTCGTATGGTAATGATTTTAGGGCAACTATAAAAGTTAAAATTCATCCAGAAACTAGGGTTACACGTTATTTGAGAGAAAAGAAGGCATTGAAGAGCAAGGAAGAAGGCAAAAACGAGAGATTTCACTCCAAAATTCAAGATTGCAAGATTTAGATTCAAGAATTGGGTGATGTCTTATCCTAAATATTTTTCTTGTTCTTTAATTTTATCCATACTATGCTAGACTTTTTATATATTAAGTGAACGATGAACCTTGCATTGTGATCTTTTAATTTCTATTTTTGCAATTTGATATTAAAACACGTTTGATGGATGTTGAATGATTTATATATACTTTCTTGCATCTACAATTATATGCGCAATATTTGTATGAGTTTGAGTGGTTTATTTTATGTATTCGAAATAAGGGAAATAAACTCAACAAGGTATAAATCATTGTAGGGTCCAATAGAGGATAGAAATATATCACTATGCTTTACGTGAATCTCTAACTATTTACAAAACGTCATACATTTTTGTATATTGCATTTGTCATATAAATATAGTAAAATTGTATGCTAGAATATGTTTAATTCTACTCAAAAGAGATTGTTGAATAAGTTAGAAATATTGATTTTTTAACCAATTCATCGTGTTGTCAAATTGTGAAATATGGGTTAAAATTGAACTTTACTTGGTGATTCAGGATCCTAGTGCACTTTTCATTCATTAATTTCATTAAACTTTTGCATTCGAAATATTTTTGTTTTCATTTCATAATTTTAGATTAATTTGCGTTCTAGTTTTAGTTTAATCATAAAAATTAAAAAACTCATCTCAAATTTAATAAATTCGGTTAAGGTCGCGATAATAAAAATCAAGTTAAACCAATCATCGTGGAAACGATACTCGAAATTCTAGGATTTTCACTTTATTACTTGTTAACAAACCGTGCACTTGCAGTGATTTAAATTCGAAACATATTTTCATGAACAATTAGGAAGGTAAAGGTGTGACCTCCAATATACATATATTTCCATTGTGACGATTATTTATAAAAATAATCAAAATAAATTATATATTTATTGCATATTTGTACTTAAAAAATTAGGGCAAGCTTGAGAGGGCTTAATAATTGTGTAAAAAAATCAACATGATGAATGAAGGTAAAGGTGTGACATCCAATATACATATACTTTCATGCGACGAATATTTCTAACAATAGTGACGGTTAAACAACCTTAGAAAAATCTTCTATCAAAATAAATTATCTTGTACTAAAATAATCAATTATTTTCTTCATTAAATTATAAGTTGCTATTGACTTTGCATTATCTTTATATATTGGTCTAGTAGAGAAGTAGCAAGTCACATTCTCATGACGTAGCAAACGATGGATGAACGGAGTTAGAACTGGCAAAAAATTGATATTAATTTGGTAGGCAAAGTACAGTTTTTAATTATAATTAAAAATAGACATTTGAGCGGATTAGACGTAAAATAATTAATTAATTAATGATAATAATTGTGGCAAATTTTTTAATGAAGTAGCTGGAATTATCGTAACATAGAGAGTTGAAAATAAAACATTGTCACGAGGAAGAATAAATATGTTGTTAATATTGTAATTAATATTGCACAAATGTGTCTGCACTTACGAAGCATGTCAACGGCAAATAGTTTGTTATGTGATTATGGATGGGATCACATGCCTCCTTCCACGCCTCCCCTTGATTGATTCCTTTCACAAATGCAAAATAACACAAAGGCGATGTTCGGGAACTAAACTCGTCTTTGATATACAATATAAGAGGGTGTTTGGTAGATATTAAAATCAGATTAAAATTGAAAATATAGTCATTATTGTTGACTTTTATTAGACGGGTGGGACCCAATAACGGCCATATTTTCAATTTTAATTGAATTTTAAGCCTTGCCAAACATGCTCTAAATATTATTTAAGAACGAAGTGCAATCAGCGATCAAGATCGATTTTCGACCACATTTGTAGAACGTATTGAGACATTTCTCTTTATTACGAAATTCTCGATCAAATCTAGTAAATTACTAATTTCGTAACATCTAACATAGTATATGCTAACCTTCGAAAGAATCGTGATCGCCCTCTGAACAATCCGAATAAGATAAAGCTTGAAGAAAGTTCCGTACTCTATTAATTTCTTCAGTTCTAAGTATAGGTCATGCTATTCGTAAACTATTAAAACATGAGACATGGCTTTATGACTTTATATATCTTAAGTGACGGCTAAATAAGAAATATGCGCAACAAATATTTCACAAAATTAGTCTATTCATTTTACGTAACATATTGTTATTGACGCATAATTGAGACCTTTTTTCTTGTACTCTTCTAATTTTAGCTTTGGACGACGTTTGATGTGCCACTCTAGCATTGTCATAGATTTTGTTTATGTTGCATGATCATCGTAAGTCACGGTTACACGCTAGATTTTACACATGTGAGTACAATGTTTGATCCGCTAAGGTAGACGAACAAATTAATTGATGATGATTACATTTCTCTCTTAAATTGTCTCGTCATATACTATAGGTAGTTAACTTATTTTCTTTAATAATCAAAATAAAAATTTGAACAAACAAAACTCAAATTGAGTCCCAAACATCTATAGTTAAACAAGACAAATAAAAACAAAATTACTTAAATTAAATCCAACAAACAAAGGTTGGTCTATGAAGCCACATGCTTCATGGGGACCCTAAACCCCCAACCCCAAGAGCATGAGAAGATCCCAAAAAGTGATACAAATTGCAAGTTTGTTTCTTTTAATTAATAGATTATAATCAAAAGCGAAAAAAAGTAGATTACACACACACACACATATATAAAATAGTAAATTTGCTGTGTAACGGTTGGCTTTGCTTCGAAAGAACATATCATGTCTCGGGCATTGTAAAATCGTGTTAGCTTTTTATGACCCTGAAACACGCCACTAGGGAGTCTAATCATCTTCTTGAATCTTGATAAAGCGTTTTTCCAACTTCCAAGAATAGGGAGGGGGTATTTTTTTATTTTATTTTTTATACTAATCAACATTGAACATGCAAGTAGGGGTGGGCATGAGTTGGGTTGGGTCGATTTTTCCCCCAACCCAACATGGTCGGTTTGGCATAAATTCAACCCAACTCAACCCATGTAAAGATTGAAACCCAACCCAATCCAACCAAATGTCGGTTGGGTCGGGTTGGGTTGGTCAGGTTAGCTTGGGAGTTGGGACGATCTATCAACAAACATTAAAGTCACCAAAGTACTAAATTTAAAACAACATTAATATATTGCGTTAAAGAGAGATGTATTGGAAGAGAGATCTCATCCAAAATCACAACCAATGTTGATGATTTGGTGAGACGACGTCCGCCGCGTGAGAGAGATGATGGAAGATATGTTAGGGTTTTTTTTTTGTCTTTCGCTTTTTTTTTTTACCGGGTCTCTCACTTTTATTTTGTTTTAGTTTGACAGTTTTTTAGTTTTTTAATTAGCTGTTCGGGTTGGATGATTTTTGTCGGGTTGGATGGGTTAACCCACAACCTGACCAACTTAACCTTACAAACCAACCCAAGAAAAAAAATGGCAAAAATCGACCCAACCCGGTTGGGTTGGGTTGGGTCGGTCGGGTTGATCGGGTTGGACGGGTTTTTGCCCACCCCTACATGCAAGAACACGTTATTATTAAATGTTTTATAAGTGTTATAAATGTGATATTTAAATATGGGTGAATGCTAATTAATTTAGAATTAATATCAGGGAATATAAACGTGACAATGAATATTAAATTATTTACTTAATTTCCAGATGTTAATTAACATACATAAATGTGAATAATGAAATACATTTTGAATGTGAAATTCTAATTAACTTATAATTAGAATTAATAATACTGAAATGTATAAATAAAGACAGATATTAATTAAATAAAAATGAATGTTAATTAATTGAGAATTAATGATAGGAAATTCATACATTAACGAAAGCACACAAGTGAAATGAATATGTCACATATACATGTGCATATAACTAAATGGTTAAATAAATTAAATACACATTGAAAAAAAAAAGTAAAGTATTATTGAAATAATCGAATTATAGTATAGTCGTCCAAAAAATTATTCTCGTTTGATATAATATTTAATAAGCACATTATTATAAAATGCTTCATAAATGCTATAAAAGTGACTTGTGAATATGCGTGAATGTTAATTAATTTAAAATTAATATCAGATAATATAATTGAATTATAGTAAGTTAAAATTGTCCAAAAAATGATTCTCGTTTGATGTAATATTTAATAGATTATAGATAAATGCTAATTTAATTCTACTTTATCTATGTAATACTTTAGGGTGTATAAATAAAGGGTTTTTTTTTACTAATTTTCTCTAAATGAGTTTCGTAATGAGGGGATTTTTTCGAAGTTGGAGATTGTTTGACATATGATGTGAATATATAGGGTTTTTTCTTGTACGTATATTTACATCTCGTTGTCAATTTGTTAACAAAATAACACAAAAATAGTCGAGCCATTCTTTTTTCTTATGATACCAATCCAAACAAGTTATAAAAATAATTATCCAATGTTCTAAAAAGTATAAGACGTAGCTAAACGTGGATATCAAGTTTTGAGTTAGACGAACCTAAACGAGGACTAGGTATAAAAAATTATTTAATATTTAAAATAATACATATCAAATATCTAAAATTATGAAATACTATATGAAAAAAAATGCGCCTGAACTCAAAGCGATGCGTTTTGTCCAAATTTTGGGCTTAGGCGGGTCAAGCCGTCTAAACGTGCTTTTTAAAATACTGATTATTATCTGGTCACAGCGTGGGACCCAAATTCATATTAACAAACAAATCAACTTTCTATCAATCATGGAGGAAAAATATACATTAATTAAAATATACACAACTAGCCACTAGCAAGTCCCCTAAGACTGGCCCTTGTAGAGCCAAAATCTAAATTTTGATAAAGACGGAGACATAACAACTTGGAGAAGAGAGGGGTCAGCAAAGGTACTATTATCAGGTGAAGGAATAGTGCTAGAAAGAATGTGAAAAAATAAATTAAAATAAATGAGAACATTATATCGGGTTTTGAATACTTTTTCGACACGTCTAAAAATATTCGAGAATAAATTTTACGTGTCAAAATCAAAATAGTTAAGTATTCGATGTCCGATTTAACATGAAATAGATATATATAGATATATGTATAGACAAACTCACAAACAGCTAGGATTCTTGAGGGTTGATCCTAACTATCAACCTTAGGGGCAAGACAAAGGCTGAAATATGATTGGTGCCCCGTACTGTGGGTAGAGAAGCATCAAAACCGTTGGGGCGTGTTGATAGCGCGATGACAGATAGAAAGAAAATCGTTGAAGTATAATAGAAAGCGTCAATTTGGTTTGCAAAATAGCTAAGTTTTGGCCAATGCATTGTCGGACTCCAAGTCCAAAGGGAATGTAGGCCATTGGATGCTTCGCTGCTCGAGCCACTCCTTGAGAGAATCTATCCGGATTGAACTCATTTACGTCGTTACCCCATATAGCTTGATCATGGTGAACTGCAAGGATTGGTATTAGTAACTCCGTTCCACGTGGAATATTACAACCTCCAAGCTCCACGTCCGTCGTTGCTCGTCTGATTGTTGCCACAATCGGCGGATAGAGTCTAAGTGATTCGTTCAAGATCATCCCCAACTGCCCCAAATTACACAAAATTAGACAATACGACATATCAGATTTTATCGTCCGTCCAATCATGAAAAAGAAGTGATGAATGCGATTGAGGCTTACCGTTTTGAGCTTGACCACATCATCTTTAGTGGGTAAGTCACGTGATCCGCACACCTTAAGAACCTCGTCACGTGCTAGGGCCTGCCATTCCGGGTGCATAGCTAGCAAAACAGTCGTCCACGTCAGCAAATTTGATGTTGTCTGTTCACCAGCAAAGAAAAAGGTCTTGCATTCTTCAGCAATGTCGTTGACAGTAATTCTCGAATTCAAATTCAATTCTTCACTCTTCAAACTTGCTTGAATCATAACTCCCAACAAATCTTTGGGCCCACTTTCTACAATTTCATTCCCCCAATTCTTTGTCCTTTGACCAATCACTCTCATTAGGGATTTATTAATTTCCTTTTCCAATTTCCAAGACTTTATATTCCGTCTCAAGGGTAAGAACCTGAAGAAAATCCGGAAGAATAAGTTAAAATCGTATCTATCGTACTCTTCGAAACTATTCAAATAATAGGAAACTAAAGAAAATACGGCAAAATAAGTAAAAAAATCTTATTTGTCGTACTCTTCACAACTATTCGAGTACTAATGGATGATATGTACCTATAACCCGGGATGAAAACTTTGTGAAATGCTTCGGATGCAAGGGCCATTTGTTGGGCTTGTAATCTGAAAATGGCTTTTCCTTCTTCATAGCTACTTCCAAACGCAGTTCGAGCGACTATATCTTCAGTTAATAGCCGGAACCACTCCGATACTTCAATTTCGACTTCACCGGAATTTTTCGACATATCGAGCCATTTGTCTAACATTTCTGTCACACTCCTTGATGCCATTGGTATTAACAACTGAAAAGGTAAAGTATATATTTTATCAAAAGTTTAAATTAAAATCTTATTTATAATACTGTCGAGTCATGTCGACTCGAGTCGATTAAGACTGACTTTAAGATTTTCCATGTGGAAGGTAGGGGTGATGATTTTCCGATGGTGAGCCCATTTCTCTCCTTTGAGGCTGAGGAGTCCATCGCCTTCGAGCTGTTTCGTCAATGCATTAGCCTCGTTCTTCTCGTAGAATTCCGACTTATAAGTGAAAATTTCTCGAATCAAGTCGGGATCAGCCACGGTGAGACGAACGGTTGGCCCGAACCACACGAGAAACGTCGCCCCTGAATTCAAGAAAAAGTTCAATGCGCTTCAGTAAAAGGATTTTTCACATGAAAAAGAAATAAAGACAACCACTAAAATTCAGAAGAAGAACACTGGATAGTGTAGACCCTACAGTAGAGAGAGGATAGGAAGAAAACAATTCCGAACTTGCCCACACTACCAAACATACGAAACTTCATTACCTGAATTCAGGCTAACACAAAAATCTGATACAAGAAGAACAAAATAAAATACAGAAGTTAATGAAAACTCCATTTCCTTCAAAGAAACCAGAAAACAGGGCCAGACGATCGTGTTCTTTTTCTGTTTGACAATGTCTAACGTTGTTCAATCCCATGTCCGGGAAAGGGATGATCCAGAATTGATCAGTCGTATGATTAGATTAAGAGGGAAAAGAGAATATACCATAGATTTTCTTCCAGTGATGATAGAAGGAGAGAACTCTAGGAAGTATATTATGAGAAAAATCCATGGGTTGAGAAGAAGCTTTCAACATTAAACTAACAAGTTCTTTAGCATTTCCAACAAAAAGGCGATAAGGGGGACCTCTAATCCCTTGTAAAGAGAAATGCTCTTCAATTTTTCTGGGTCTCCACCAAATCAACACGAAAACCTTTAGAACAAACAGAAATGCTATTATGGTGAATACACATGGCTTTAACCAGTAGAAAAAAAGCTCTTCCATGGCTGCCTGCCTTTTATCTTCTTTCTGTTATGTTAAATTCTGTATCTGCTCTTTTTTAATGCCAATAACAAACTCTGTAACAGAGAGGGACAGAGTTTTTATAGATAGAGAGAGATTGGCAAGCCCACCGGCGTTGGGACCGCAATGGGAATTTATAAGGAGGGTCAACGAATGATAAAATTTTTGTACAGGACAATGTTACCCTTGTCTTTATTTCTTTTTGGTTGTCCCTGTAGAATCTATTTTGGCATTTAGCCTAAGTAGCTCCCATGTCTTAACAATTTGATTATAAGCATACATTATACATGTTTGTTGTAAATTTGTTGTTCAAAATCATATATGTGGATGAATGATGAATTAAGAAAAAGAAGGAAAATGTGCCCTAAAATTGTCTATGTAACCGCATAAGCCATTTAGGCTTGCGGTCGCATAGTAATTTGGAGGAAAACTTCGGGCAACAAATGCTATAACTATGCGGTTGCATAGTTGAAAAATGTGACCGTTGATTGGATTTTTTTTCTAGAATTTTCTAGTGGTTTATTGATTAAACATTGCACCTCTTGCTTTGAAATTGGAACCACTTTGTATGGGATGATTGAAATCTGTAAAAACTTCTTGCGCTAATTCCAAAATATATAAATGAGTAAAATAAATTTATTGTATTATTCATCCAACTTTTCAAAGAAATTTTGTCCATCTACATAATCAAATTACTCTTTTTCACTTGTTCATTTGAAGATTCACTTTGCTTTTGGTAATCTTCATTAAAAGCTTGTTTAATCCTACAAATTATTTGCCAATTAAATCCTTAAAAGTATTGTCGAGGAGGTAAATATCGTTTGAGGACAACGATATATTTTTCGTGTTCAAACCTTTGCCGGATTTTATATTCATCATCTTCTTCCTTGATTTTCTCCATTACTGTATTTTTCAATAACAATCTCAAATGATAATTGCCATTCTACTGCTATGGAGACAGAATCTACACTCTTTACAAGCAAAATGATGAATCAACACTTAGTGCGTTTGGACAGATTTGATTGTGCCAACTTCACAAGATGACATGACAAACTTAAATTCCTCCTTACGGCTTTAAAGATCTTCTATGTGCTTAATCCAAAATTGGAGCCAATTTCCTGCCGCAAAAAGACAAAGATACTGATGAGATTCATACAGAAAAAAAGAAAATGGAAGAGGACGAATTAACATGTTGTGGCCATATTTTAAATGCGCTATCAAATTGATTATATGATCTCTACACCATCATCACTTCAACAAAAGAGACCTGGTATACAATTGAAAGTAAATATAAGGCCGATGAGGAAAGTTGATATGATCCAGGATAGGTCATCACTTGGTCGAGTTTTGGAGTCCAAATTGTAGAAGTTGACAAGTCAATGTTCAAGTTTCGTGAAGTGCTCGGGAGCCGAAACGAGTTGGATTCAAGGTTTGAAAAATATTTGAAAAGAAAACGAGCAACGTGGATTAAAACGGGCATAACATTCACATTAATTCATGAATCGTATTTGCTATTTATCTTCGTTTATGCATTTAGTTATAATTCTAACATACTCACATTCAAGTATGTATTTCATTACTTACATGCATATATTCTATAACATATTAAATATCACATCAAATGAGAATTTTTTTTAGACGATTATGACTTTAATAAAATTCAATTATTTTAATAATATCTTATTTTTCATTTTTTAATATATTTAATTAGCAAACTATAATAAATTCTCAATTAATTAGCATTCACATTCATTAATTAATATTAATTAGAATTTCACGTTCACATTCAAGTCCATGCCATGTTATCAATTCTCAATTAATTAATATTAATATTAATATTAACATTCATTTAATTAACATTAACTAAAATGTCAAATTCAATTATGCAGGTATGCTGCTTATTATTCACGTCCATGTATGCTAATTAGCATCATTTTCACTTAATTGGAAATTAAATTATATTCATTTAATATAAATTATTTAACATTTATTGTGAGGTATATATTCATTGATATTAATTCTAAATTAATTAACATGCACATTAATTCGTGAATCGTATTGGCTATTTATCTTCGTTTATGCATTTAGTTATAATTCTAATATACTCGCATTCAAGTTTGCATTTCACTATTTACGTGCATATATTCTATAATATATTAACTATTACATTAAATGAGAATTTTTTTGGACGATTATGATCCTAACAAAATTCAATTATTTCAATAATATCTTATTTTTCGTTTTTCAATATATATTTAATTTGTAAACTATAATAAATTCTCAATTAATTAGCACTTACATTTATTAATTAATATTAATTAGAATAATATTAACATTAATTTAATTAATATTAACTAAAATTTCAAATTCTATGATGATGTTTGTTATTCACGTACAAGTATGCTAATGAGCATCATTTTCATTTAATTGGAAATTAAATTATATCCATTTAATATAAATAATTTAACATTTATTGTGAGGTATATATTCATTGGTAATAATTCTAAATTAATTAACATTCACATTAATTCATGTATCGTATTTGTCATTTATCTTCATTTATGCATTTAGTTATTATTTTAATATACTCACATTCAAGTATGCATTTCACTATTTACGTGCATGTATAATAATTAACATATATTTTCAAGGACTTGCATTTCTCTTATATTTAGATCAAAATGGTAAATGAATTGTCAAATACTACATTCACGACACTTATAAAATATTTTAGAATAATGTGCAACGCACGTTCACTTTGACTAATTTGTGTAAAAATGGGGGGGAAACTAGATTTGTGGGATGGAGGGAGTATTAAAACCATAATTTATATTATCCCTACTTGAGTTTTTTTTTTTTTTCGACAAGTTTTTGGGATTCGAATCAGACATAAATTTCACCAAAAAAACTAGCAATTTGAGGGGTGACCGAGTTTGTGGAGCAGGTGGAGATCGAAGGTCACAAGTTCGAATCATCTACCAACACTTCCTCGGTCGAGTTCATTGCACCAAGTTTGCCCATTGCGGTTTATCTCTCCTATGTGGTTTGCGAATTGCTGTACATGGAGCGAGATTTACCTAATACGCACTCACAGATAGCGACTGTGGATTCCTACGTCAACAAAAAAAAAATTAAATGTAATTTGTATTATTCTAAGTCACCAATAAGTTGTTGTACTGTGTGACAACACACCAACAATGTTTGGTAAATTTTATCAGTTACATATTAATTCGTGTCTTATTCACAAGAGTAATAATTACATTATTGCATTGAATTGGATGGAAAATTGTATTAAATCTTTCACCAATTCAGTTGTAATAAAATAAGAATATTTTCGAATTTTGAAATGATTAAATGAGATTAGTTATGTTCATAAATTGTATTGACTTGTAATATTTACAGTTTCTCATGAAATAGATGAAGATAAAAAATTTGAGTTGTCTATAATATCACAAATTATTTCCAGAATATTAAAATAATCCATATCATTCTGAGTTGTATAATTTAAATCAAACATGTATTGAATTTTAAGATAATATCTTAAAGTTTATCTTATTTAAACTATTTTCCAGAAAAGATTAAGGCATTATGAGTTATAAAATTGACACTCGAAATGCCTTAATCTCTTCGAAGACCTTCGTTTCTGCGTCTTCATTCAAAGGTCAAAAGACCAAATTGGTAAAAATTACTAGTCACAAAACCTCTATCCATTCGACCTTCCTCGTCTACTATTGCTATTGGAGGCGTTATTTTTTGATATTATTCAAATGCATTAACAATTGAGTTGTGACTTGTGAAGGTTTTAAATGATTTTCTAAGTTGGGAAAGCCATGAGAAAATGGACGAAAGTGAGAGGAGGTCCAAGGCGTGTTTGCCTTGGTTGGCGTTACTCGATGACTCATGATTTTCTGTATGAAGCGGGCTGTTAGAATGTTATAAATTGTATATAATAAATTTTTATTTCTATTACAAAGTAGAAGACCGTATTTATAGGGTTATAAATAATTCTAAAAGGAAAAATTGAATGATAATCACATAATTTCTATTACGAAGTAGAACGTTATAAATTGTATATAATAAATTTCTATTTCTATTACAAAGTAGAAAATCTTATGGAAGGGCTAAAATTAAATGATAATCACATAATCAACCATTAAGAAAAATAAATCCACAACATTGAAAAAATATCATGGAGATTGTTCTTTATAATCTGAAACTCAATATGGTGTAGTGACAATTAAATTGAGTTTGAAAATTAAATTGATTCAATTGTTTGCATGCCAACAAAGCCAAACAAAGAAGTCAAAGCCAATAATAGAGAAAAATCATCATCCACCAATCAGTAATTGTTTGACAACTATTATCTTAAAATTCTTTAACTCGCTTACCCATTTTCAATCATACATTTACACAATAAAATATTATGCATGTTAAAGCGGGATCGAGACTAGACAGGATATGTGGGGGGGGGGGGGGGGGGGGGATCTCCTACCCAATTTATCGCCCTGTTTATTTTTTATTTATTACTTTTTTTTCCATTTTGTTAAGAACAACTCATATTCTCTTTAAAAATAATTATAAATATTTTATTTTATTTTTTGATAAAAAAACTTAAATTTGAAATTAATTTTAAACGAGGTGGGTAGCGGGATAAGAACTATGTTTCCCGTACCCACCCCGTTCCCACCATATTTACCAATTAGGTATCTCATTAGATAGGGCTTCATGGGTATTGAGTTGAATGTGTTTTTTTTTTTTTTGCCATCCTTAGTTAGAATATTATAAATTGTATACGATAAACTTATGTTTCTATTACAAAATATAAGACTATATTTATAGGGTTATAAATAACTCTAAAAAAGAAAAGATTATGTGATAATCACACAATCAATTATTAAAAAAATCCCACACAATTAAAAAAATCTCATGGGTATTGAGTTGAATGTGTTTTTTTTTTTTTTGCCATCCTTAGTTAGAATATTATAAATTGTATACGATAAACTTATGTTTCTATTACAAAATATAAGACTATATTTATAGGGTTATAAATAACTCTAAAAAAGAAAAGATTATGTGATAATCACACAATCAATTATTAAAAAAATCCCACACAATTAAAAAAATATCATGTAGATTATTCTTTATAATCGTTCCATATGTTCAACAAAGGCCCACTGTGACCCGAAAGGGATCGTGCATGACCTCTCGCAAGGCTATAAAGGTTTTAGTCTGTGGGCTTGCCTCGTTTGCAACCTCACATGCTGCGAGGTTTCGATAATCTAAACGTTAGACTATTTTCAAATTACGTTTTGATTCAGAAGGTGTCTTTTCTCCAACATTCATGTCCATTCGTGTTAGAGGAGTTTCTATATATATGTATATATGTGATTTTTGGTGAAAAATAACGAGAAACACCTATATATAATTATTGTGTGAATCAAAATCCTTCAAATATGAAATCAAATTTAATCCACTTTTTTATTTGTTTGGTTTAGATAAAGATCAAATTTTGAGTAGATTTGATAAGAATCGATGTAATATAGTTAAAAAGTTGTGGATACCATAAAGTGTGTGATTAAAATCATTTGTTGACTATGACTTAAATTTAATGCACTATTCTAGTTGAACAAAAAATTTAATCCACTTTTCTTAAAAGTGTTTTGTGTTCTAAGAGTGGTATACTCATGATTGGTGTATAATCTCAAAAATGCTTGTTTAATCCTCCGAGCTATTTGCTGGTGATACACATAAGTAATCTCAAGAATGACAATGAAAATATGCTTTATGATAGTTTAGACGTGTTCAAGCCTTCTATGTTTCTCGATTCCTTATTTTGTGTCTGCTTCTTCAATTTTATTGTTATTTGATCTTCACTTGTCAGGCCAGGAACACACAATATTAAATCAAGAAACAGAAATAACAAGATTTTCTCTAAAATAAAGTGCAGAAAATTAAAGAAACACAATTGATATATTTCGGAATAAGCCCCGGAGGTTTCGCGATCTCTTCTAACGCCTACATACTTCATTAATCATCCAATAAATTGGATTATGCTTGGCTATACTATAAAGCCCAAAATGGCAACAACTGTTACAAAATGTTCAGTCATACTTTGGTGATGTTGGATGTTACTCTGTTAAGGGTCGCTAATACAGCATCGTTCGGGTATGTCAAGAATTATATGAAGATTGTGAATGATCAATAAAGGATTCATCACTCTTAGATAGTAAGAGATTATGATCTACATTTTGATCCGATTAAGTTGATAATGAAATCATTGGCCAAGATGAACTCATAAATCGAAAAAGAGTTTTCGACTTACATTGACTTAACAATAGGATAAAAGATATGATCGATAATTGAGATTGACATATATCCATATCTCGTAATTGATTGGATTATAGTTTCACGATAAACGAAAAAATTTGGTTTTGTCATGCCACGTGACATTTTTCGTCACATGTATTGCCCTGACACATTGCTAGATGTCAATTTGGGACGACGAATGTGAATTGATGATAAATTAAAAGGGTATTTTAATTTATCAATTTTGATTAGATCAAAATAATAATTCACGTCGTTAGGCATCGTGATCGGGAACCTAATGGGTCACACACAAAAGAGAATCAGAAGAATGAAATTTACCAATTAATTAATTGACAAGTGTTGGATAATTAATTAATTGTGTTGCTTATTAATAGTCCGAATTAATTAATTGGATTAATTAATTCACGGACCGATTTAATTAATTTGATTAATTAAATGTTGGACCGGGTTAAATTAAGAGATGGGCCAAGCCTGTTTGGACTTGTATTAATATGCTGTTAATGTTTGAAAAACAGTCGAGAATTTTCATTATTATTGCTAGCACGAGAAAAGAAAACCCTAGCCGTCATTCTTGTTCTCTGTGTGGATCACCATTGGAGGTTGGACAATTGGACAGCTTGAATTGCAGATCGTGATCATTGGAGTTCGTGAATCAGCAAAAGAGTTTGCAGAATTCATCAAGGTACAATTCTTATCACAGTTTCTATCTAAACATAAAGCAGATCCTGTTTGGGAATCGAAATTGCTTTATTTCCACTGCGCATGATTAAGTAGGTTCCCAACATGCGTTACTTGATGACTCATGATTTTCTGTACGAGGCAGGCTGTTAGAATGTTATAAATTATATATAATAAATTTCTATTTCTATTACAAAGTAGAAGACCTTATTTATAGGGTTATAAATAATTCTAAAATGAAATAGAAATATCGTATATTCCGGCCGTTCCATTAGATATTTTTGTTACATTGCCCCATTATTTTATCCGGTTAAAGCGAGATGGAGCGGAATTGAGACTAAACAGGATTTGGGTGGGGAGGGGGGGGGGTCTCCTACCCAATTTATCGCCCCGTTTAGTTTTTATTTATTTATATTTTATTTTTCACTTTTATTTTTTATGTCTTTAGTTAGTAAATATTATTACTTTTTTTTTTCATTTTGTTAAGAACAACTCGTATCCTCTTTAAAAATAATGATAAATATTTTATATTTTTTTTTATAAAAAAAAACTTAAATTTAAATTAACTTTAAACGAGGTGGGTAGCGGGATAAGAACTATGTTTCCCGTACCCACCCCGTTCCCGCCACATTTACCAGTTAGGTATCTCATTCGAGATAGGGCTCCATGGGTATCGAGTTGAATGTGTTTTTTTTTTGTTGCTATCCTTAGTTAGAATATTATAAATTGTATACGATAAACTTATGTTTCTATTACAAAATATAAGACAATATTTATAGGGTTATAAATAATTTTAAAAAAGAAAAGATTATGTGATAATCACACAATCAATTATTAAAAAAATCCCACACAATTTAAAAAATATCATGTAGATTATTCTTTATAATCTTTCTATATGTTCAACAAAGGCCTCCTGTGTACCCGAAAGGGGTCGTGCATGACCTCTCGCGGGCTATAAAGGTTTTAGGCCTCTGTGGGCTTGCCTCGTTTGCAACCTCACACGCTGCGAGGTTTCGACAATCTAAACATTAGACTATTTTCAAATTACGTTTTGATTCAGAAGGTGTCTTTTCTCCAACATTCATGTCCATTCGTGTTAGAGGAGTTTCTATATATATGTATATATGTGATTTTTGGTGAAAAATAACGAGAAATGCCTATATATAATTATTGTGTGAATCAAAATACCCCAAATATGAAATCAAATTTTATCCACTTTTTTTATTGGTTAGGTTTAGATAAAGATCAAATTTTGAGTAGATTTGGTAAGAGTTGATGTAATATAGTTAAAAAGTTGTGGATCTCATAAAGTGTGTGATAAAAATCATTTGTTGACTACGACTTAAATTTAATCCACTATTCTAGTTGAACAAAAAACTTAATCCACTTTTCTTAAAAGTGTTTTGTGTTCTAAGAGTAGTATACTCATGATTGGTGTATAATCTTAAAATGCTTGTTTAAACCTCTGAGCTATTTGCTGGTGATACACATGTAAGTGTTATGCCCTAAATTCAATCAACTTTGGACATAAGCACTTTTAATGCATATATAACCGATGCATATTTATGGCAAGATCTATTATTGAATTAATGTTCTAATTAATTAAATAATAGAATCCGTAGATTCAAGTTTTGGTGATTTGATAATCACAAGGAGTTGTGATTGTAAGATACAAATTACATATGACTGAATCTTAAATCGTCTGTGGTCGTATGTAATAACGAGATACGAATATCGTTATTATGGATAGATCATCACGTGTGACATTTCTTACTTGTGAAGTAAGTAGTTGATCTCACAAGCTAAAGTGTAGTGACACTTAAATGAACACATGAATGTTTTGTTATAGAACAAAACATTGGAGACCCGCTGAGAGATTTCACATGGAAGACTATCTGAGTGTCGGTGGTTAATCTCTAACGTTCGGTAGTAGAATTGGTCATTTGACTTGAGGTCATCATAGTGCCTTATATGAGGACGATCATACTTTGGTGATGTCGGATGTTGCTCTGTCACGGGCCGCTAATACGACATCGTTCGTGTATGTCAAGAATCATATGAAGGTTGCGAATGATCAATAGAGGATTCGTCATTCTTAGATAGTAAGAGATTATGATCTACATTTCATCCAATTAAGTTGATAATGAAATCATTGGCCAAGGTGAACTCATAAGTTGAAAAGGAGTTTTCGACTTACATTGACTTAACAGTAACATAAAAGACATGATCGATAATTGAGATTGACACATATCTATATCTCATAATTGATCGGATCATATTGACGAAAGGATTATAATTTCACAGTAAACGAACAGCTTGGTTTTGTCATGCCACGTGACATTTTTCGTCACATGTATTGCCCGACACATTGCTAGATGTCAATCTGCGACGACGAATGTGAATTGATGATAAATTAAAATGGGTATTTTAATTTATCAATTTTGATTAGATCAAAGTAATAATTCACGTCGTTAGGCATCGTGATTGGGAACCTAATGGGTCACACACAAAAGAGAACCAGAAGAATGAAATTTACCAATTAATTAATTGACAAGTGTTGGATAATTAATTAATTTGGTTGCTTATTAATATGCCCGAATTAATTAATTAGATTAATTAATTCATGGACCGAATTTAATTAATTTGATTAATTAAATGTTGGATCGGGTTAAGTTAAGAGATATGTCAAACCCGTTTGGACTTGTATTAATAAGCTGTTAGGGTTTGAAAAACTGAAGAGAATTATTCATTATTCTTGCTAGCACGAGAAAAGAAAACCCTAGCCATCATTCTTGTTCTTTGTGTGGGTCACCATTGGAGGCTAGACAATTGGACAGCTAGGATTGCAGATCGTGATCATTGGAATTCGTGAATCAGCAAAAGAGTGCGGAATTCATCTAAGGTATTACTTTAAACACAATTTCTATCTAAATACAATGTAGATCCTTGTTTGGGAATCGAAATTTTCTTTACTTCTGTTGCGCATGACTAAGTAGGTTCCCAACAACACATAAGTAATCTCAAGAATGACAAGGAAAATATGCTTTATGATAGTTTAGACGTTTTCAAGCCTTCTATGTTTCTCGATTCCTTATTTTGTGTCCGTGCTTTATTTTGATTTGTATCTTCTTCAATTTTATTGTTATTTGATCTTCACTTGTTAGGCCAGGAACACACAATATTAAATCAAGAAACAGAGATTACAAGATTTTCTCTAAATAAAGTGCAGAAAAATTAAAGAAACACAATCGATATATTTCTGCATAAGCCTCGGAGGTTCGACGACCTCTTCTAACGCCTACATCCCTCATTAATCATCCAATAAATTGGATTATGCTTGGTTTTACTATAACGCCCAAAGTGGCAACAAAGACTACAAAATGGTCAACCAAATCACAAAGAATGGTACAGAATACTTATCTCTCTCTCAAAATACAGCAATCAATCTACAAAATCCACAAAGATTCGCTTCAGAACCTCAGAAACAACAACTCGAGAGCACGAAGACTTCTTTGTAGATATTCACTCAGAATATCACCCCAAAGAGTACAAATCGCATTCTCAAATCAAGAATTTGAGAAAGAATTACAAAGAAAACAAAATCAGAGAAAACCCTCAAACGACGCACTCACAAAGAGAACAGAATGAAACCCTTAGAGTCGAAAATGCCAAATGAAGTGGCATTAAAGGAATAGAACCATCCAGATTCAAACCAACAACCAAGATTCATCCACGTGTCGCAATTCGGTTGAAAGTGTGGTTTTAATAAAATTGTATTTGCCAAAACACGTTTTTAACACAAATTATGGGAGCACCATTCGACCCGGTTCGAATCCCACAATCTTCGCATTGCTATCAAAATTTAGGTTATAGTGTAGTCCTGAGCACAATCTCAAGCAATTTTCATTTGCTCTAAGTACCTATACATACATCACAAAGAATCAACAAATAAAAGTTTCAAACAATTTAAAAACTTATTCAATGGAATCGCTTTAGTACCTATATCAGATGGATTAAGTTGAGTTGAAACGTTTTCAATTCTAAGAATCCCTTTAGAATGATATCTCTTATAAAATTATATTTAACATCAATTTGCTTAGTCATATCATGAAACATAAGATTTTTGCTCCAATGAATAGCACTTTGATTATCAGACGGTAACATAGCATTATTATCAACAAAACCAAGTTCATACATCAACCCATTTGACCATGTTTCCTTTTTTCAGAGCAGTAGTTGCAGCAATATATTTTGTCTTTGTGGAAGATAAACCAACAATCCTTTGAAATTGAGATTTTCAACTAACAACAGTACCATATAAGGTATAAAAATAAGATGAAGTTGATCTCATATTATCTTTATCTCCAGCAAAATTAGAATCAGTATATTCCTTTAAAGTTACACCATTTTTACTTGATTTAAACATTAAACCCAAGTTAGGTGAGCCTTTAGGATATCTAAACAACCATTTTAAAACATTCCAACGTTTTTCCCCAGGGTTACTCATAAAGAATCGCTTCAGAACCTCAAAAACAACAATTCAGTAGCACGAAGACTTCCTTAAAGATATTCACTCAGAAAATCACCACAAATAAGCTAAAATATTATATATCGCCTTCTCAAATTAAGAATTTCTTAATTTGAGAAGGAATTATAGAGAACAAAACCAGAGAACATTCTCAAAAGGAGCACTCATAGAGAGAACACAATGAAACCCTAAGAGTCGAAAATGCCAAATGAAATGGTATTAAAGGAATAGAACCATCCAGAATTCAAACCAACAACCAAGATTCATCAACGTGTCGCAATCTGGTTGAAAGTGTGGTTTTAATAAAGTTGCATTTATCAAAACACGCTTTTAACACAAATTATGGGAGTACCATTCGAACCCGGTTCGAATCCCACATCACTCTATTAATTGTTTTCAAACTTCGATTCTTGAGTTTTCCAATTATCTACGGCGGTTTTTGGATCCTATGGAGTTTGAATGTCGAAGCGTAAAAAAAAGGATGAAAATCATTTGGTAGCCGGAAAAAAAAAAAAAAAAATGCATCAAATAGAAGAAACTCGTTTGGTTCCTTATGTCTACTTGATTGAGCTGATGCTAAACAATTACCGGGGAAATTGAAGAAGGAGATTTTTATTTCATGAAGTAATTAACAAAACTTGAGAGACATGAAATCACACTTCTCGAGATAAGTTTTTATCATCTTTCCTATTTTCTTTGATGAACTTGTGTCCTAGAAGTAAATCAGCATTATGATTATGAAGATCATTTTCATGTTCTTTATCTCGATTTATAGCCTACGTTCTTCTTTATTTTCGTACTTACCTTTTTAGTACACATTTTACTATAAACATACTTTCATGACTTAAGAGTAAGTTGATTTATATATTTGCAACCCAAAATTGAAAAAGTTATTCTCAAAAAATAAATCCACAAAAAAGAGGGGGGGGGGGGGGGGGGGGGGGACTCTAGAAGAAGAATATATGTAGATCAATGAATTTAGCTAATAGAGGAGTTTGAGCATTTAAAGATGGAAAATATATAACAATATAAACTTTTTAACCTTAGTAATAATTCATATGTAATACACTTATGCCCCGTTCGATAGGGATTAAAATTGAAAATATGGTTGTTATTGAGTCTCATTCGTATAATAAAAGTCAACAATACCGGTTAGTTTTTCAATTTAATCTTATTTTAATTCCTACCGAACGGGGCCTTAGTACCTATTTGGTGTTGCTTAAAAATTTAAGTCAAAGTTAATAATTTAATTATTTTAATCACACATTTCATCAATTTTTATCAAAATTAACTAAAAATATTTATACAGTAGCTTAATTTGTAATTTTAATGTAGTAAAAATATTTTCTTCTTTATGTTCGTTTATACAAATCACATCAAATGATGTGAAATGACAACGGATTCTTGTCTTGTTTGAATAATTTTGTTTATTTTATATAATATTCGAATAAAATTTAGTTTATTGGCTTGAACGTTATTTTGTTTTTTAACGTTTGTGGATGATTTTTTTTTTTTTTTTTTTTTTTTTGTAAAATGTTGTTATGGAGTGCATGGACCCCATTGTGGCAAAAAGAATTTTACTCTCTGATTATCTATTTCATCTAAATACATCGTTACGAAAAAAAATTAAGTTTGTGACACTTACAAATAATTGATATGTTATTTTCATACACTGACAACATTTGAATGACAACTCGTCTTTTTGTGGTGTCACAACCAAAAGGTGATCAGTTAGAATACATAATTCACACCATTCGATAAGAATCAAGATATAAAATATTTGAACTACTCTTATTATAGGGATAAATGCAAACTCAAGTACATCATATGGATAATATGTTTCTAAAGTCAAACGAGGCGTCGAGCTCTTATTAACAAGGTTGACATTTTAATATAGAATTTCAAAATTTTGTCTGATTGGATTGAATATAAAATAATTTATACAAAATTGTTTCATCTTTGTTCCTATGGAAGATGTTTGAATAAAATACTTAAAACGCGTGCTAAACTCAGGATTAACAACTAAAAATAACGTGGAAATTGCATTTGTATTGAGATTAAATGTTGAGAATTATAAATACTAATTCTATTTCAGCGAAAGCAATCAATTCAAAGAAAGAAAAATAAGCATTCAAAATCACGCAAGATTTATAGAAATTCGTCTCAATGTGAGACTACGGCATCTCTCTCTACTACAATAATTCACAATGATGAAAAAACATTTAGGAGAGAAAATCATGCTTCTATCTTTTAGTCTCTCTTTTTCTCCTTTTGATGATAATAATAAAGCCTAACCACGGCTCCCTATTTATAATTAAGCTCCACAACTTAACATTAAAAAGATTAAAAAAAAAAGTTGGTATTTTGGTCTATAATTTGCACATGGCCTAGAAGGTTTTGTTTCTGCACTTTTTTTGGTGGGGAAATATGGTTTCTATTCACCCAACAAATGAGTACAAACTAAACCAACTGCCTTCTAATCTTGTCTTGACAGTTCCAAGACATGTTTGAGCACTGTTTGTTTTATGGGTCCTACGTTTTTTTGACACAACAAAATCAACGGTTAGAATTTAGGGTTTTGCATGCAAATTTATGTATATAAATGTCTGTCTCAATTTAGACATAGCAATTGGGCCTAGGTTATATGCCCTAATCTATGAAGAGGCACCTTTCTTGATGAAGTATTAAGTTTGCCCACACACATTTGTTATTTTGTTTGAGAAAACATGTATGTATGTCTTGGGTGAATGAATAGGAGTTGGTTTAGTTGGTAGGATGGAAACTTTATCTAATCTCATGCATGTCTCACTGTTTCATTTGATTGGACTTGTTATTATAAATGGGGAGCCACCTATATCTAGTTTGTTATCCGTTTGATTGGACAGTTCAATTGGGACTGAATGAAGAGATCATGTATTGATTGAGTGTCTTGGTGTTATTTGAGGAAAAAGAAGCAATTCGGTCATAATATATGCTTGGTATTTACTAGTATATTGACTATACGAACCTTTATGTCAGGTTATTGATAACGCTAGATGGTTGTCACGAATGTTTTCGTTAACAACAAAGTAGGAATGGGGTCCCGAGGGGAAAGCATATGTGAAATGGGCATTTCAATAACATTTGTTGTCTTTGAGATGACGAGTAATGCGTAAAAATTATAATCACCTTCTTTTGTTAAAGAGTCATCTTCGAGAACACTCTAACCGTGAACAATAGGCACAATTGTCATCGAGAGAGTATTTTTGGAGTAATTACCAATAAGAAAAAAGACATCAACGTTAGTTAAGATTCTTGCTCATGTAGTTGACGATTACGACGTCAGCACCGCTATTTTAACTTTTACTTATTTCAAGTAGATTTTCAAAACATTGAAATATGTGTCTCACTCTGATAACATTTGGGCCTAAGTTTACCCCATGAACAGCCACCTTTCTTGATCATGTATTAACTTTAGCACACATTTGTTATTGTGTTTGAGAAATCATGTCTTGCTCAAATACGAGTCTATTTAGTTGGTGTTAGAAAGATCATCTTTGACTGATTTCGAATCTCATTTGATGGAGCTTCTCATTACATGTGGAGCAACCTAGCTTGTGACATTGTCGCATTATCAATAGACAACTTTTCCCTGCCACATATAGCTTTCCCTCTCATTTGGTCGTCATTGTGTCGAATATTCGTAACCACATGCTCTAATCCTCTAAGTTACAAACCTCATACCTTCTCCACTGAATCTGTTCCCGAGAGTTCGAAACCACATGCAATATATTTGCTCGTCTAAAACCCATCGTTAACCGTAGCGGAACCAGAATTTCCAGTGCATTTCGTATTGGGTTCTAAAAGTTAAATAAGATTTAAATCACTAAATATTTCTCTAATGACAAAAATTATGAGTTTCACATCATTGGCATGAGACTTTCGATTGTGTTGGGTTCTAAAAGTCCAATAAGATTTAGAATATTGTATAGTTCTACAAGTACAGAATGATGAGTTTTAACATGATTGATATGAAACTTAGAGCAATCATTTGGAAGCATGATTTTAAAAAAAAAAAAAAAAAACCTTCATATCAAAAATATCAATCACTATTCCACGTACAACAACTACAAAAAATTAAAAATTAAGATACAGAAAATATATAGTAAATTATGAAGGTAATGCATTCATATTTGCCTCTATTCTCAATAAGCAATATGTATTTTCAATGTTGATATAGAATAGATAGCGTTAACAGCATATTCAAAATCCTATATTTTTGCCCTATAGCAAATTTGTTAACCAATATTGCAGCAAAGAGTAGACAAATTAAACGGAAAAAAATAAAAAAAATCAGCAGAGGTGGCTGGAACGAGCGACGAAAAGATAGGAGAAGACTTGCACAAGTAAAAACAGAAGGAACTTTTATAAATGTCAAAATTAGCTGTTGTTCCCAATTTACTTTTTTCAGAAGAGTTTTTGTTCCTGAACAGTAAGATGAACATTGCAAAATTACTAGTACAAGTAACTCAAAAAGTTTATCGTGCATCATTAAACCCTCGTGGGATGGGATGACGCAGCACGCACGGGAACTTGAAAGTCGCACATTTCTGCAGGCACTGCCATATTAAAAAAAAATTGTTCAAACTACAAGCATTCATACAAGCAGTTGGATGGCACAAAATATAAACAGTGAGAAAAGAAAAGAAAAGAAATTCATAACCAGATTTCGACATTTTTAGCGCAAGCACACATTTCATTGATTCCTGGGGTTACAGTACTCTAGAAGACATTGTTTAGTACATAGGCAAATTTCATTTCGTGTCAATTTGGTTAACTACCATCATATTGTTTACACGGCATCTTTGAGGTGCTATCACGAGTACGATTTGCATTAATGACTAGCAGGCACTTGTTGACAGCAAAAGATTGTAATAAGTTCTCATGTAATTCATATTGTTCACACGGCATCTTTGAGATGCTATCATGAGTACGATTTGCATTAAAGACTAGCAGGCACATGTTGACAGCAAAAGATTGTAACAAGTTCTCATATAATTCATACCGTTGACAAAATTTTATCAGTTTATTTTGCACAAGGTTGCACCTGTGAAAATGTCTGGATTTAGGTTCATTCTATGTAAAACTTGTTGGTAGAAGGAGGAAGCAATGTTCCAGACGCCTGCCTAATCTCACAAGTAAGGTCAACTTCCATCAATCTATGATTCTCTTTTGCACGCGTCATAGAAAAATTTAATATCAAATTATCCCCTTGATGAGCACGTACAGGTGGATGTAAGAGGAAAACCTGCAATAATGGAGAACGGTGAAACCTTAAAAACAATGGATAAAGAGCAAGCACTGAGAGAATTTTGAAAAACTAATAAAAGGAGGGATTATTTATGTAAAATGTGGTGCAAAAGAAATGATAAAAAAAGCCTACCAAAAGTGCTCTACATAAACGACTATAGACAAGGGGGCTAGTTACTAACATTTTCTCACAAAATGAATCAGCTATTAACAATGTTTATCGCTCTAAATAACCAATTGCAAGAAGAAAAAGTCAGAATCACTAATTTTACTAACCTGCTGGCCCCAATGTGTACCAAAATCTTCACTAGGTGCAGTTGTCAACTCGATTTCCTGTTGAGCCAGATTCTCATGGCTACCCTAGAAAATAAAACGAAGGAGGTTAATAAAGCATTATTCATTTAGGAAAACAGATGGATGCCTGTAATCAGTGATATGCATACTCACTCGGAAATGAACATCAAACCATCCAGCAAATCCACAGAGCCTTGTATTTTCTGCTGAGATAGAAGATGAAACGCTTGCACGGACACTAAGTATATCATTTATGGTAGCTGTTGAGCAATCTATCTCCTTAATAATAACAGGTGTCCCAATAACTTGATTTGGATGAAGGTTATTCCACATTGATGTCTACAATGCGTAATTTTTTTGATGTACAGGGAGACAACAGGAGCAATTTTCAAAACCAAAGAAAAATACAGGTAAAGATAAATATGGATAAAAAGATGAAGCAAATACAAATTCATATAATGCAAATTTAGAACCACAAAGGGTTATGGTGTGTACCATTATCTATAGTGTGTGCTACCAAACATAACCTCAAAAACTATATATTAAATAAAAAAAGTCATATGGTACATGAACACAGATTCAATTACAACAATAGAGCAGGAGTTTGTGCAGGTGAGTACCGTTACATATGATGTGTGCTATCAAACATAACCTTAAAAACTACAAAAAAAATAAAACATGTGGTCCATTCATATATAGAAGAATCATCTACAACAACAGGCAGGAGTAAATAAAATAAGAGACCTGTTCATTAAATGCTTACAAAAATACCCAGACAAAAGATAACCTAAATAAAAATGAAAACAGGTAACACCTTACACAGGAGAAATACTGCCAAGACTTCTTTCAACATAATTCACCGAAGGGGCAGAAGAATTGAAAAAAGAAAGTGGAAAGGACGTCATGAAACAATATTTTCTACTCAAACAAGAAGAAAATGCAGCCATCACACATCCGAAAAGTTTAAATGCATTGGTCCAATCTATTTACTCTTTCAAACATGCATAAATTCTTTGGAAGAGGATTATAGTACATCACTATATCTTATGCAAGCAAGCGGAGTTAGTAAAATCTCAAAATCTGTACACAGTGTCTACAAAAACATAGAACATTAAGCATAAAAAACCTAAATGCCAACCTTCAAATAGTATTTTCTCTGTTCTTCAGCAAATGGCTTCGTCAGAACCCTCATGTCAACACCATAATAAGATTCAGTCTCATTGACAAAACCATGCCAATCATTCATGGCACCTTCATAATCACTCATTTTTTGGTCCACCAATCCAGACCTGATAGGTGCTAACCACATTCGAGCATGGCTTGGATACCTGTGACACCGAGCCTCTCTAATTAACACTTTATAGCAAAAAGGGAAAAGGCTGGTTATCCTTATGAGGAAAAAAGTTAAGGTGAAATCAAAAGGCGAGGGCCAAACTCTTGATTACAGATCAAATTAGAGAAACTAAGTTAGCATATTTGAGCTGAATGAGGGATAAAAGTTGTGATGGTTTAAAATTTAAATCAACGAGTTCTTAAGGTGTGCAATTCCATGGAAACTTATAGTTAGCATAAATTGATGTTTGAATGTATACTGTACATTAATCATAATACTAGAGCAGCCGTTTGTCACTGGCCTTAGCTTTGTCACTCCCAAGCTGCACTAGAACCGTGCTGCCTTAACGCTCCACAACTCCCATCCCCATGAAATAGTGTTAAGTCAGCCTTAAACCCCCACGATAATTTAACCAATGAGGCTAAATTATAACAATTTTGAGTAGAGAAGGTAGATAGGAAATTATGAGCAAAGGAGCAAACACATAAATTTGGGAAAACCTCTTTGTACAAATGGAAGAGAACTATTTACAACCTCTCAAGTATTTTCTCTGTACGAGTCTCTCCATCAGTCCATATGATTTATAAATGAACTCTTAACACATTTATTTATGAGCAAAACCTTGCAAGTTGCCTTGGAATCAATGGCCAAAATTAATTTGATCCAAGGGTCTTCATTGGTTGCAAGTTGTATGCAAATTGCATCAACTTCCTTTGAGCAAATGGTAGTCAATTTGGTCTTTGCTTCATTGCAAGTGACAATTCTCTACAACTCTAATATTTCATAGTAGCCAAATTGAACTTTGCTTCTTCCTTGGCATTTTCATGCAGGTGGCGCAAGTGGGGCAAGTTGTCCACTTGCATACCCAAAACAACCGACCGCAGTTCACGGTATTTCTCTCCCTCAAGACAGTGGTTTTCCTCTTAGAAAAACCAGACTTCCGTCCTTGCATCCCCTGTCGACGTTTTCCCAGCCTGAGTCATGTCTGCATAGCTTGACTGCGTTTGCTGCCTGCACAGTCTCCTCGCGTTACTATCTGCGTTATGCATGAGTCCTGCATGTCTATATCTCCTGCTGCAGTGCCTGTGTTAGTCCTGCTTGCGTCCCCTACCACAGTGCATGTGTATTCCCTAGAGGCGTCCCCTACCGCAGGTAGTTCCGTCCTATCTGTGCTACCTGATTTTCCTCACCGTGCATCTCCCACCACAAGTTACGTCCAGTCGTAGCGCACTGCCTGCGCTACCTGATTTTTCCTACCGCAACTTGAACGTATTGACTGTGACCATGGGGAACGCAAGTCACTCCACCACCAAATTAGGTGACGCCCTCATTGCCATATACCTCCAAACCTTGCAAAGTTGACACTTGGGATGAGTTGAAAAGGGAGCTGAAAAGGCAATTTTACCCAAAGAATGTTGTGTACAAGGCCCGCAAGAAACTAAGGAAATTAAAACATAAAGGAACAATCCGTGACTACGTCAAATTGTTCACAACCCTTATCGTTCAAATTCCTAGCATGCCGAAGGAAGACTTGCTATTTTACTTCCTGGATGGTTGTGCTATTGGGGTGAGATAAGAGTTGCAACATCACGATGTTAAGACCGTAGATGAGGTGATTGCGGTTGCCGAATCATTGACGGAGGTTGAGGAAAGTGTGGAAACAGAGGCTAAAATCTTCAAAACGGCTAGGGGATTTTGGTGAAGTTGGGATGACTCAATGAACGACGTGCAATGGAGTAAGCCAGATTGGAGGCAAAATCCTAAAGTTCATTATAGACTCGGCAACAACAAACAAGCATCTTAGAGGAAGGAGTATGATGAGAAGAAGAGGGGTAATTATACACCTCACGATTGCTTCATTTGCAAAGGGCCACATCTCATGAGGGATTGTCCTGAGCTAGGATCATTGGCGTCAGTCTCGGAGACACAACAAGAATCCTTTGATGGCCAAGACTCGAGTGCAAGTTGGATTGGTTCGTTGAAATTACTTAATGCCATCAATGCCGAAACCATTTTTGTGGGAACAAAAACAAGACAGCTTGCGGGGATGCAGTTAGCTGAAGTCCTTGAGGATGATAAGGATGTGATAACAGTGGAGTTGCCGAGGGAACTACAACAAAGGAAGGAAATTGATAAAGCATTGTTCATAAAGCCAAAAATAGGGCGCTTGTGTTGAAAGCTTCGAGATGCGTAAGGACGCTACAATCGAAGGAGTAGTCCATCCGAGGAACCAATGCGGAGGGTGAAGGTTGGTGTCGAAGGTGACATGCAAGAGGTTACAACAGGAAGAGGTGCATGAGGTACTGTGGACGCTTGTCCATCAAGAGAATGGTGCCGCAAGTATGGAGAAATCCCATGCCCATTAACATGAAGGATAATGCAATGCTTAAATTGCATGCAGATGCAAGGAACATGTTTCGCTACGAGGTCGCAAGCGGATTGAGGGGGGAAAATGTCACAGACCGCATGGGAGTGACTTGAGGTTGGACATGACACGGGAATGTCCACAATGTGGGAACATGAGGTAGACTTATGGCAAATTAGGTTAAAGCTTCGACAGTACATGGCGATGAGGGTTGCCTAATTTGGTGGGAGACTGACTTAAGTCCCCCATCGTCACGGTCAATACGTCCAAGTTGCGACTGGGAAAATCAGGTTGCGCGGGCATTGCTCTATGGTTGGACGTAACTTCTCGCATTAGGATGTAGGATCAGGAAAATCGGGTAGCATAGACCGAACACTACGACAGGACGGAACTAACTGCGGTAGGGACCGCAGGTAAGGAAGACACAAGCACTACAGCAAATAGGCTTATAGGCACTGTGGCAAGAGACACAGGCAAGCAAAACTCAGGCAGGCGGGGCAAGCAGAACGCAGACAGTAACGCAGGCAGAACGCAACAGTAAACACAGTCAAGCTGTGCAGGGAGGACGCATGCTGGGAAAACGCTATCAGGGGACGCACGGAAGAAAGTCGGGTTTTCTAAAAGGAAAACCACGGGTTGTTTTGGGGATGCAAGTGGGCTACTTGGCAAACTTGTGCAACTTGCCCCGCTTGCATGAAGATGCCAAGGAAGAAACAAAGTTCAATTTGGCTACTATGAAAGGAACTTGTCCACTTGCACTTGAATTGTAGAGAATTGCCACTTGCAATGAAGCAAAGACCAAATTGACTACTACTTGCTCAAAGGAGGTTGTTGCAACTTGCATACAACTTGAAACCAATGAAGACATTTGGATCAAAATAATCTTGATCATTGATTCCAAAGCAACTTGCAATGTTTTGCCTATAAATAGATGTATTGGGTTCCTTTATATTTTAATTCCCTTAATTTCTTGCGGGTTCGTACACAACATTCTCCAAGTAAAATTGCCTTTTTAGCTTGATTCTAAACTAATCCCGAGTGTCAACTTTGCAAGCTCCCTTTTGAATTTTTACAGGCTTCAAACGCCACCAAAGAAGCAGTGTCGGAAAGATACATGGTTGCGGTCCATACTTTCATTGCCTCCTCGACAATATTTACGCAATCAAAATATATTTCCATTTGCCATAGGAAATTTTCCACATCCTTTGCATCCCTTTGGCCATAATAGCCTTTAGGCTTCGAGTACTCAATCCTCGGAGCAACAACACTAGTGGCGACACCTCCGCTAATACCAACAGTAGATTGTTTGTATTGCTTGAGCTACTTGCTCATTTTCTCCATCATCACAGCTAATTGGTTTACTTGCCCTTGTATGGCAACGTAATCTGTGACTTTGGTCTAGAGACGAGCGAAATCTTCACCCAAAGCGGCTTGACCGGCTACCACAGCTTGGACATCATCCTTTACCGCATGGGCATCGTCTCCCAATGATGCCTGAGTGTCCAAGTCTTGGACGTCATTTTGGAAAGGTTCCAACTTTCCAATGGCGTAGCCCTCCAACGCCTCCATGGAGTGCTCAAGAAATTCAATACTATAACCCATATAAGCGATGATAAGATCAAAAAAATTTCCATGACTGAAGCTTCCCATGCTTCAATTTTACTCCGTGTCCTCATTCCTTCTACAATGGAAGCACCACGTTCCTTCTCCTCTACCTCAATTTCGAGCCATTTGAGCACCTCACCAAATCTAGCTCCAAGAACCTCCCACAAACTCAACTACCAAAGCTGAACTTGGATACCCCTGCCAGACCTTTTCCTTGATACTGCCTTCATAGTCCACACTACATGAACTTTGCTCGGATATCACCTCATCTTAGAGATGGAACTCGATTCAACCCCTCGAGAACCTAGTCTCTAATACTCCCGAACTACGTTAGCACCATGTGGCCTCATGCCTAGTTTCGTCACTCCCGACCTACGCTAGCACCGTACAACCTTAATGCTTCACAACTTCCGTCCCCACGAGATAGCGTTAAATCAACCTTAAACCCCCACGATAATTTAACCAATGAGGCTAAATTATAACTTTGAGTAGAGAAGGTGTATAGGAAATTATGAATAAAGGAGCAAACAAAAATTTGGGAAATCCTCTTTGTATAAATGGAAGAGAACTATTTAAACCTCTCGAGTATTTTCTCTCTACTAGTTTCTATCCATGTGATTTACAAATGAACACAGCACATCTATTTATAGGCAAAACCTTGCAAGTTGCCTTGGAAT
Source organism: Fraxinus excelsior (assembly GCA_019097785.1). Taxonomy (NCBI): domain Eukaryota; kingdom Viridiplantae; phylum Streptophyta; class Magnoliopsida; order Lamiales; family Oleaceae; genus Fraxinus; species Fraxinus excelsior. The sequence continues at coordinate 3,795,940 of CM032641.1, forward strand.
CAATGACCAAGATTAATTTGATCCAAGGGTCTTCATTGGTTGCAAGTTGCATCAACCTACTTTGAGCAAGTGGTAGTCAATTTAATCTTCGCTTCCTTGCAAGTGGCAATTCTCTACAACTCCATTGTAAGTGGACAATCCCCTTTCATAGTAGCCAAATTGAACTTTGCTTCTTCCTTGGCATCTTCATGTAACTTGCACAAGTGGAGCAAGTTGGCTAAGTTGCCGACTTGCATCCCCAAAACAACCTATCGAATTTCATGATATTTCTCCCCCTTAAGATAATGGTTTCCCTTTTAGAAAAACCTAACTTTTGTCCCTACGTCCCCTGCCGACGTTTTCCCAGCCTACGTTCAACCTGCACAGCCTTACTGTGTTTGTTGCCTGCGTTCTACCTTCACATTCTGCTTGCCTATATCTCTTGTTGCAGTGCTTGTGTTGGTCCTACTTGCATCCCTTGTCGCAGTGCATGTATTTTCCCTACCTATGGTAGTTCCATCCTACCGTAACGTCTTGTCTGCGCTAAATGATTTTCCTTCGTCTACATCTCCCATCACAGGAAGTTACGTCCAGCTATAGTGCACTGTCTGCGCTACTTGATTTCCCCAACTACAACCTGAACGTATCGATCGTGACTATAGGGGACGTAAGTCACTCCCCTACCAAATTAGACGATGCCCTCATCGCCATGTACCGCCGAAAGTTAGACCTAATTTTCCATATGTCTACCTCATGTTCCCATCTTGTACTATAACATTCACGCGCCATGTCCAACCTCAAGTCACTCCCATGCGATCTGTGACACGTTGCTTCAGTTTTGATTTCTATTATTTATTTGTTTTTTTATTGCTCATTAATTTTTCTCATCCATATCATGAAAATCGATTACAAACATTTAAAATGATTCTATACGGTTGGTCATCAAGTAACTCCACATCAGCATTTGACTAGATGTGATCTAGTGTTCATGTGACGAAGAATTAATTTTTCGTAATCTCTTTAGAAGTGTTAGCTCAAACGTGAGTTAGAATGGCATCAAATCTTTATCTTCAAAGAAAATTTTCAGAAACTAAGCAAAAGAATGTTAGAAGGGGGCGATTACAGATACACGTTGAAATTCCAAGGCAATTAATAAACAGTATAGGTTGTTAAGCTTAAAATTTGACCTCTCAAAAACATGGGAATTTGGATTATATGTGCATCAAGCAAACACTATATTTCCCCTACCTTTTTTCCCTCATCAACAAATAAGAGTCCCAAATTCCTAGACAAATAAGAAGCTCAAAAGGCAAGAAGTATGGGGATAAAAATAAAGATTGGGGCAAAACAGAATTTATTTTCTATCTATATGTATAAATTACTCACATGATCCCACTTGGCTTCAGCCAGCGCTCACGGGCACAAATTACAGAGTCAAGCATTGATTCACGCAGAAGAAAGTACCCCATCCACTCTGAAATAATTACATCAACTGCCCACAAAACATATCCTTAGGTTAAAGAATATTAGGCAAATAATGCATTATATGTATTTAACAACTTCACAGGAAATTACTTACACCCCAAAAAATAAATTTGATAACAAAGAACAGGATGCTGAGAATGATGATAGAGACGGTGATGAAAAAGCTAACCTTTTTCAGGTAAGATAACATCTTCCATTGACTCCTCAATAACTTCAACGATATCCTGAAGATTATTTGCTTTAACAAGTTCACGGGCATGTTCTGCCATCTTGGTGGCTTCCACTGCATAGACTTTCCTTGCACCTGCCTGCGCAGACCATATAGCTAGAATACCACTTCCTGTACCTACATCCAAAACAGCCTATCCATGTATTCAACAACTTAGTCCTACTCTATGTCAACAAATTATTTTAAAAACTAGCACAAATACTTAGCCAATATGCCTAACAATTAAATGTTTCTAGTAATGATTGCGTGCAATGTACATTCCCGTTTATATGCATGCAATTAACCTGGATACCATATCATAGAACCATCGCTGTTGCTAACAAGTTTTGTAAAAAGTTATATTAAAAGATCATATTTTGATAAGTTCTTCTAAGCAGGTTTTCAGCTTAGCTAAATATATCAAGAGTTGAAATACATTCACTCAGCCAGCCATAGCAGAACATAAGTCATTAACTGATTGAAACCGTATAGAAAACTAATTTAGAAAGCATCAACATTTTAATAATCCACTAAACCGTAAGGAACAAGATTCCAAGAAAATAAAAGGATAGTTCCATGTAATATGGGCATATATATAAAAGGTCTCTAGTAGTCATTGTATAAATAGATGAGTAGCTTTTACCTTTCCTTCGAAGTGGTGTTTGTTCTCGAAAACGGCATTGTAATAAGCGTCCATACGAACGCGGTCAGAAAGCATCTCCTTCTGGTGGTAGAGGAAACCGTAGGTGCAGAAATAGTTAGCGAAATCAACACCCTTGTCCACGGCGACGGCCGCGGTGGCGGAGGTTGCGCCGCCATTCACGGTTCTGCTGCCCATGTCAGCTCAGTGAGTCACCACCCAACGCGGGGTTGTGCTTTGGACTTGAGACGGCTAACAGAGAACCCTGAAGCCTGAATTCTAGGGCAGGGAAATAGTAAGTGCACGCGAATTTTGCTTTTAAAAGGCAGGAGGGAATATTTGCTTGAAGGTCCCCCAATATTTAGGTTTATTTCATGTTGATCATTCAACTTTATTTTATTTCAATTTGATAACTAAACTTTTATTTTTGTTTCTAAGGATTCTCTAAGGACAAGGAAAAGTTTTTAGTTTACATGCAAAATACTTTATTGTAAGAATGTGTAGTTAAAAATGAATTGTAGAAAAAAAAAAAAAAGTTTTTGAAGAATAACACACAAAAAGTGATCTTGTAAACTCTCAAACAAAGTGTGTGCCATATTGAGATCGACACATTTCGCATACATACAAAACTAGGGTATTAACAATGTGAAGATTTGAATTATGATCATTAACTTAAATCCAAGATTTAACCGAGTTTCCCATTTCGAAAGTACCCAAGTGAGCACATACAGAAAGAAGACTTAACAATGTGATCGCGTTGGGAGTAGCTTTTGCTTTCCTCGTCTCTTGAAATAAACTCAAATCTTCATCAAACTAACCTATTTGAGCCTACCAGATATCTTAGCATTCAACGGCACAACATCTCTAATGAGAATTCTATCGAACGATACACGAGCTATAATTAATGCCGCTCTTAGGAATATACCCAGAGATCAACGCTATACAAGAAATCACATCTCTAAATTCACCTCTATCAAACACCGTGAATTCAACTTTATTAAACGTCGTTGCACGAACCTAACCAGTATTTGTGAATTTTGAAATTATATATAATGCGATTAGAATTCTCAGTAGAATTGAAGATCGGTACAACATAAGAGTTGTGATCCACTAGGTAATGGAGCAAAACTCGACAAGTTTGCTAAGAGCAAGCAAGGTGTTATGGACTCCAAATTTGATGATTTGAGAGTGGATTTCTTTGAGTATCTTTATGCTTTATGCTTTTGCATTTGGAAATGATGGTAAGAGAAGATGATCTGAAGGAGATGGAATGGAGGGTTCAAGGACGTCGGAAGGAAGTGGAGGAGATTGGACGATACGACAGCGAGTGGTGGAGCAGAGAGGCCATGCAAGATAATGTTCAGGTGAAGGTAGAACTTGATTTGAAATATTGTTAATTTGATCATTTCAATTGGGCAACCAATTATCACGCAAATCAAATAACTAAAAAAAGGAAAATGAAAATATAAGTAATTTTCAATAAATTGAAAGCTCGATTTTGGATTAAACATAATAAAAGGAAAATAAGAATATAAGGGTGTGTTTGATAGTCTAAAATTTTTCATGGAAAATGGAAAATATTTTCCTACCTTGCATTTTGCCTTGTTTGATGCCAAAACTTTTCCATGAAATTACTTTTCTTGATTTGTTTCACACATGTGCATTTTCCTTAAATTAGTGGAAAATCAATTCCCACCAATTTGGTGAGAATTGGGTTTCCAATGAAAAATTATATCAATCAATTATAATTAATTACCATTTCAAGTAAAACTTCTAGGCAATTCAATTCCCTAAAATTCATTTTCTTTCCACCCATTTTTCATCTTTGCAATCAAACGGACCACAAGTAAGTTTTTCAATTAATGTAAAATTCAATCTCGGATTTAAAATAATATTAGTACATTTGTCTCGCTTTGATTATCAAACTTTTTCTTTTGTTTTTTCAAAGCAATGATTGAATTTTCATTGGGGAATTGCTTGCTTACACGGTGAAATTGATGAAATGATTTAAAAATTATATCAGTCCATTAGATTTAACTCCTATTTGACCCATTAAAATTATAATTAATTTTTTCATTTTTCTTATTAATCACACATTTTTCAATAAAATACTATTACGAGTAAACCACAAAAAAATTCTTCTTTTTTAACCGCACATCCCAAAAAAAAAATTGTTCCAAAAATTATAATCGCAAATAATAGGGCCAAACGGGGGCTTATTATTGTTCATATTATCAAAACGTTTATCTTCCTTTAAACAATCATGTTTCCGAAACACAGATCTTTTGAAATATTAAATATTTTTTTGTCAAGTTGAATCACAAATTCTGGGTGTGTTTGAGCCACATTATTTTGGAAGAATGTATTCTGAAATAGTAAATTCATAGAGAATGTGTGGTTGAAAATGAAGGAAAAATTATTGATGTGATGGAAAACATTATTTTATTGAAGAATGTGTAGTTGAAAATGAATGAAAGAATGAAAATAAAAATTTTAATGTATACCGAACAAGGACTTTTTGTATTAACGGATTCTACAAACCACGTCATCATTTTCTTTAAAGAATTCAGCATTTTCATTGCCTTTGAAGGACGGAGGTGGATGAAATGCTTTAAACTAAAATGAAACTGAAAATTCAGGGACTTATTGGGAATAAATAGTTCGATGACATAAGTGAAACACCATTGTAATAATATCTTTTTACAAATTAGAGTTTTTGTTTATTTCACTTGAGTAAGGGCATGTTTGGCTTACTTAAAAGCCTTCTTCTCGATGTGTAAATTGTAATGAGCTATACTGTAAATAAGTTAATTTTTTTACTTCTTTTTTCAACATTTAAACTAAGCCAAACATAAAATTGGACTTAAATGTACCATAGATTTATTAATAGGAAAAGCAAAAGAGTCTCCATCATACATTTTCTCGATATCAATGCATCGACTAACTGATAATCAATGTATTACAATTATAAAAATTGCCACAAATAATTACTAAGATAAGTAAATGGTTGTTTGACAAAGTTTTTGATATTAAAAAACATATTTTGGTAAAATTTGACGAAAATTGTGATTAAAAAGTGTATCACAGTGAAATGCGTGATCAAAATCAATTGTTTACTGGGACCTTGAATTTCTGGCAATTTTTTAAACTATATCAAACAAGCACTAGCCACTAAGCGATGTATAAAGTCTATATGTTTATTGGTATAATTATTCATTGCTATCTAATACCATGTAAAAAACGCTCCAATCAATCAAAATTGGTATATAATCTGTAGATTATGCACACGTGACACGATTGTTTAAGAAGATAGAACGGTACTAAATAAAATTGAAAAGAAATAATAAAATTTATTCATTATACCATTTAGCATGTCGGTAATATCACAATGATATAAACTTCTATGGTAGATCGACGATTGAGGATATGAAAAATATCCTACCAAAGATATTCCTAAGAATTTATTTTGATTCCATTTCTCTTCAAAAAGAGCAAGCAAATTATGGGCATAATGACTTATGTCCGCCCCCCCCCCCCCCCCCCCCCCCTTTTTTTTTTGTTTCTACCATATTTAGTACATGATAGCTGATACTCCCTAGTCCCCACAATGCTATTGAGTTCATTCTATGCCATGGAAGGTATCAAGTAATCTAATTCTTTTTTATATCTTTTGTGTCACTTTATTTTATCATACCAATGTACAAAGTTTTTTTTTTTTTATTATTATTATTTATCTACCATATGAATAATTTATTAGCAATCACAGTCTTTGTTAATTTAATTTTACTATTTCTTCTTTCATATATTTTGCGAGATAACACGGAAAAATGATTATTGTGTTTATACAAAATGGGGCAGGTTGAAATGTGCTTAAAACTTAAAAGTTAGTTTTTCTAAAAAATAAATCAAAACTTATTTTTCAAAAAAAATTATATAAATAATCTAAAAGTTTCAAACGTCTTTTTCAATATCTCTTAAATGAGAAGTGCTCGTTGTACAAAAGCAAAATCAACAGGAATTTTACCGAACACACACGACATGTGACCCCCGCACATTTTTTTCTTTCTTTTTTAAATACACGGTGGGACACACCTACTGTGAGTATCTGTAAGTTTTTTGTAAAAAAAAAAAAAAAAATTTATGTACAATTGGAATAATTGCTCTTAAATTGGTGACAAGTCCATTGCAAATAAATTTTGATGAAGGTAGGATGGAATAAATGGGGAAAAAGGCATCTAAAACTTTTTTTTTTTTTTTCCTGGTCCAAATCATCAAATTGGGAGTGTAGGTTGGATGAGGTGCAGATGTTATCTGTCTACACAGATAAATAATATCGAATAAGAAAGGACAATTTTTACATAAAATTTTAATTTCTTTTACTCGTAAAATATTGTCCAATTTTAGCGGTGTCAAAATGGGCAACAGCCCAAGCAGACGGTGACTCATCCCATTGTCAAATAGGATTGAAACTAGCCTAACTTGCTTCGAGCCAATTCACTTATTGGTCTACAAATTAAGGCAGGTCGTGTCAAGTTAAAAAAAAAAAATTGCCCAATGACCCATGAATATGTGCCTAGTCGGCTCGATTTATCAACTCAAAAATGACATGTTGGCCCAACCGGTCATGTTGACAACTGCTTGAGTAAAGCCTACGTGCACGAGGCTCGATCGGCGTCAACCCACTCATTTTGACACTCTTATGTTTAATACCGTGTATTAAATATGGTACATATTAGATATCAGTGATTTGCAGACACTACGGCACAATTAAGCTACAATTAATTTAGGAATATCCGAAATTCAAAAGCAGTAGCTATTTTTCTCGTCGCCATTTAGGATGTGGATTCTTGTGAGTATTATTGAGGAGAATTAGACCCCTTTTTGAGAATGGTCACAACCTACATCGAATAAAGCAAAGAACCCCCGTCTAAGGTTTTTAATGTAAGAATATTCATTTTATCTGGTTAAAATTTGGTGATTAGGATTCTTCCTTATCAAATCCTAGGTCAACACGTCAGCGTCCATGTTACCACATCAGTAAATGTGGACCCCATCTTCACAGTCAAAAGTACTCCACAAAATTGCATGTCGACTCCCATTTGTAAATCTATTTTTCCATTCCAATTTGGCAACTGTATTCCATGTGGTTAATAGCTTAATTAATATTCTCAACTATTCAAAAACGAGGAGAGAATGGAGCGAATTACGTCTTACCCCAGTGTTCTAAAAGTGACAATGCGTGGAGGTCAAGTTAAGGGTTAGGCGAGGCTTATGCGTAAAAAAGAGTAAAATTGCGTTTTCTTATTTTAATATTATTTTAATTTTTAATCAATCAAAAAATCATTTAATAATTAAAAATAATATTTACTAAACATTTAAAACAGATTTATAGAAATTTTATACATTTTTTCAAAGTTTTCAACAAAAAAGATAAGTTTTAAATTTAAATACAAAATAGTAAATAAATGACATAAGAACTTAAATATTATCTAACTCTTTATTGGAGGAGAGACTTTTTTTTTTTTTTTTATTTCAGTGATTGTTTTAAATTATGGCAAATTGAAGAAATTAGCCTTTAATAAATTTTAACTTCAAATAATTGAAAAAAAAAATTTTAAACTAAAAAAGAAATTAAAAGAGCGCGCATAATTGCGTCAGACGCGCATTAGTTGGCGGTCAACGCTAAATAAGGCGCGTTGACCGCATCGCGCCAAGGCGCGTCTTGGCACGCTATTTAGAACACTGTTTACATCTAGGAGTGATGGTTTGGACATCGAGACCAAAGAAAGGAAATAGCTAAGTGAAAAAATAAAAGTTTAAATCTTGATTAGTATTAGAAACCAAACACGTCCTTAGTGTTCAACTCGTTAATATTCAATCACGGAAGGAACATTTACGTAGAATGTTGTGAAAGATCTACAAGTCGAGGTGTCAAAGGGTAGCATCAAGGCTGGCTGTGCAAAGGCGTGGCCGAGCAATTTTCATAATATTTTTTTAAAAAGAATTGTTGATTTTTTCATTAAAAATTCAAATTTTGATTTGCATGCATTATAACATTAATGCATGAATAAAGCATAGAAGCATGCATTAAGGCGTTGACACATGCTGCTAAGTATGCATTAGTTTTTAAGAGAGAGAGAGGCCAGCGCTATTTGACATCCCTAATTGTAGGTCTCGCGACTCCAACTAGCCTAGAGGTGTCAATTTGGGTTATGGATATGGCCTTGCAGACCCTTTTTTTGGTAGCAAGAGCTGAGCCTGGCTCTAGACAAGTTTTGACACCACTAAATTAGGAAATAAGTTTTGGTAGGACAATCCAATATCCATACATTTTAGGATCGTACATTTAAATCACGACACCTCAGACCTCAAGTCATTCAAAATGCGACATCTTGAATCACATCCACTTTGTTTCTCCCTCTTACCACCTCGAAAGCCAAGGTATCATGATTTAAATAGACCGTCGCATTGAATGAGAAAAGTACATGTATCATTTGACTTCATTACATGTCTAAGGTCCTTCAAGTATATAGCAAGCAAATGCAAGCCGCCCATTCTCCACCAATCCTAATATTGTGTGGAATAAGTGCAAAGTTTGCAAGTTGTATTCCAAAGCATCATAGGACTAAACAAGCCATTTATTTCTCCTAATCTGTCTGGCTCAAGGCCACAGCATACTAATAAATTCAATTAAACCTAGCATAATTCAATACAACTAAGAATTGATTCAAGTTGTAAGTGTTGCTCAAGTAAACATTAGTCTATTCTCTTTCCCAAAAAGCTTTACAGAATATACCTTAATATTATGAAGCAAAACCTGATCTTTTCTCTCCCAAGTGATTAAATTTTTTGGTGTTAGTGTTAAAGAAGTGGGATTAGACTTCCTTTTCGTTGATTTATGTCATGAACGATAGTATACTTTGCTAGAGGTTTGACCAGCCATCAAGGAAAAGATTCTGATAAATCAACCTTAAAAAAAGGTTATATCACAATAGTCACGCACACATACATACATATGTACATACGATGAGTTGGCGACACAAAGAATGCCGGTGTGATATCTATCTTCGAATGGCTTTTGAATTATTGAGGAAAAAAGGAATCAAACCTTGCAAAGAAGAATGGAATTTGGCAATAGATGTGCATTATAAGGAATTGATTCCCATGTGAACAATTCTCCTGTTTTCTGATTTGAACCTCAACCATGTGGACAAGCCTACTCATCAACAAGGGATGTATGCAGCTTACGTGGAATGCAATGTGTAATTCCCAAGTCACATCTACTCGAGCCATCCATTGGGCAAGTGATGTAGGCTAAATATCTTCTCACGTGGCAAATAACGTCTTCCCCTCATAACACCTTAACTGAAATGGATACAGAATATGGAATAATATTTCAAACTCTTTATAAAATAATAATGCATTGGGAATCATATAAAAAAAGGTAGCATTATTGCACTTAAGTTTGAAAAATAAGTGATTCTAAGCATGCACAGGGCAGTTCACAACTTCAAACCCTCCCCTGCATGTCCCCTCATCCAAAAGAAATCTTTCAAAATATCAGCTTCTGGGATCACATAAGAAAACCATCTGAAGCTCACATAATAAGGAAAAAGTAAGTTTAGGGTCCCACCAAACAAGACCTTAACAAGTATATAAACTACCCTAGCCATTTGCCAATTCATTTCACTCCAAGCAATACCTTCTTCTACCAATACACTTGCCAATACAGCAAACTTTTCTTTCTTCAGGTGAGTCTTTCCTGCATTGTAGAGATCTGCTCAATGCATATAGATGACATTTTCACTTGCTTGTTTTTTTTTTTTTTTTGCTGCTTCGGTATAGTACTTGAGTACTGGTCTAGACGAGATTATAGCTTCATCTAGTATTGTACAATCCACCATAAGAAAAAAGCCATTGTAGTTCGAAATTGTAAGACCATTGTTTTGTTCTTACTGATATGGGATTTCTATTTGCAGATAACAATATATAGTAAATGAGTAGTGGAGACTGGATGTGTGCTGCATGCCAGCATCTCAACTTCAAGAAACGCGAGTCATGCCAACGATGTAGCTGTCCTAAATATGCCACCGAAGCCGATGTGTCCGCATATGGGACGAACAGAACAGAAGTCTTGGCTGGAGACTGGTATTGTGGCGCTTTGAATTGTGGTGCACACAACTATGCAAGCCGAACAAGCTGCTATCAATGCGGTGCATCAAGAGATTATTGTGGATACGGTGCTGGAATGATGGCACCTGCTGGTTATGCATATGATGCCAGTGTGATTCCCGGATGGAAAACTGGCGACTGGATTTGCACCAGGTAAAACCATCCTCTCTTTAACAACTTAAGCTTTCAGACAAGCTGATTCAATAATTAGTTCACATTAAGTTTGGGAGTATAAGGGGAGAGGAATTATCTGACATTAATGTGAAGTGGAATAAGTGTATTTTCTTTATCATAATTCCAAGAGATTGTCTTGCAAGTGTACTAACTTAAAATTAACCTGCATTTTTCACAAAAAAAATTACACTTCAAAGAAAGAGTATCTTCATGCAATCATGGCCAGCTTGCAATGTGTTTTAAGGCAGCACCCACCACGTCACAAGAACACGCTCACGCACACCAACACGAACACTTACACACAGTGTGGGGGCATAAAAAGTGAATGAGGTATACTAGTTATGTAATTTCATTGGAATTCTTTATCTATGAGTGATTTTTTATTATTTTCCCAGATTAGGATGTGGTGTGCACAATTATGCAAGCAGGATGGAGTGCTTCAGATGTAAGGCACCTAAAGACTTTGGTAAGCAATTTACCATTAGCATAATAACTAGCTACAATGCAGTTTCTTGATTCAAGGCACTTATATATTTCTCTCTTCATTTTTCCATTTCAGGAGGAGCAATGTGAGAAAGTGAACTAAACAAGAACTTAGTTGTATCAGAGAATGACCAGAAGTTACAAACTTAAATCTTATTTCGTTTATGTATTTAGTTTTTTCCATGCATTTTCATCAAATAGTTAACTCAAGAAGGATTTCTAAATTCAATCAATGGTGCAATGTTTTTTCTTTTACGCGAAACTAATGAACTCTTATCAACCCTTAACACAATTGTTGATGAAACTGCCTACACAGAAATTCGAAGGCATTGCCAATTGTATATGGAGTTATGGAACATTGGACTGTATGTTTATACAAGAAAAATAAGTTCAAATATTATCGACTGTGTACCAAATGTTTGGTTAGATAACAGTTCAATAAGATTCAGAAGATATCAAGATTCACAGAATCCGTATGAGTAGTTCAATTCCTGTTCTGGAACAACAAGGCTTGATTCCTTTAGAAAAGCATAATATCCACTCGCATGAAACAAAATCTTAATAATTTACAATAGATAAGAACTAGATGCTCCCTCTTTATGAGCACCTACGATGAGAGTCAATTGCAACTTTTGTTCTTCATTGGTTTCTCAATTCCTTGGGCCCCGGACGTCAGTTGAATGATGAAACAAAGAAATTTTATTCGTCCTTTTTCTTTTCTTTGGTCCATTATACCATTGCATTTGTTTAGAATAAATGCTGATTTTGTGAACTAAATCAAGCTAATACTGTATCCAAATTAAGCTAAAATATTTTCTTTCTGGTTCTCCACATTTGGCTTGATGGGATGTTGAAAAGGAACTAATTACAGAATAGTGCTAGTGGCTCTTAACTTCAAAAAGATTCACTGGTTTTTAATACCTTAGCTGCTAACAATTACACATGGTTTGTGGTGTTAAGACATGAAACAAGTGTTACTGTGACTAACTGGTTCCCCAGCCTATCCCCTGGGGTTCAGACAATCCCACTTAAGCTGCAGAATAACAAGGCTCTCCCCCACCATACCTGCACATGAACAAGCACTGCTGCTGCCTCCGCGGAGAACAACCAGCTGCCGCTGCCTACCCCACCTGTCGAGCCACCTGCGACCACTGTTCCATGGCATTTCTGTTGCTGATCCTCAGCAAGTGCACCCAACACTTCCCATTGTTGTGTCAACAAGTCCATCTGCTGACACAACTGTATTATTGCTTCATTTCTACCAAATCTTCACGGATGGGAGTTATTCTCCACGATGGCTTGTTCAAGGAGCAAAGACTGTGGTACACAAGAAAAATATGTTAGGAATTAACTTTGGATTGTCAACATTGATAGGTAAATAAATGTACTCTTGATAATAGAAATTTGATGGTTTATTAGACAAAATGATGATTTGCGTTGTTACGTCTCTATCTACATGGCAGTCCGCATGGTCGCCAACTAAACAAAATACCACACAAGCACCTATTTTCAGCCATCTACAGTTGCCTCAACCACCCCTCATTCTGAGGTGTTGGGGTGCATCCCTAATGCCTCCTCGTCGATGACAACCTTTGATATCACATAACTCCATGCAGACATATGTCACATTTCCATCCTAGGCCATCAACGAGGTCATAACTGTTGGGGAAAAAATCAATTTTCCCACCCCAAACAACCAAACGCAGAGGAAACACAAGACACAAATAATTGAACAAAAGAGGAAAAACAAAGAATTTAACGTGACTTCAGCTGACTGCTGATAACCATAGGAGAAGAACACTTTTATTGATAAGAAAAATAAATCACTCGTTACAATATTTTCTCACCCTCACAACTTCTCCCTACGCAAAGAAAGAACAACAAACGTTTTTTCTTCCTTTGTATACTCTCTCTCACATGCACACACTATTTCTCTCTCTCCTCTCTTTTTCATCTTTTTTCACGTCAACTTCATTGACAAGTTCAATGTATATAACCATAAATTATGCCAAAAAACTTACCTAATCACAATTGAATTCTGTTAATTATTTTTCTTATATAATAATACCAATAATATTTTTTTTCCTTTTCTACTTGGTATTATATAAAGAAAAATACTCCTAATTTAACTTGACCACTTTTTTCCTTTTCCTGTCAAACAAGAATTCTTTATTCCATAATTATTTTGGTCAATCTCAACAATCTCCACCTTACCCAAAAATTCTAATAAACATGAACAGTATTCAAATATTCATGAAACGTCACCTTTCGTTTTGATATCTTTGAATTGCTTTCTTCAACCTTCACGCCATTGGCCACAGATTCCATTTTGGCTACATTACAAACTTTAGTAATAGTAGAAGACTCCCCTCGGTGCGACTCCAATCTGGCAGCTCCACCTAAAATTGTCTTCCCTATTAGCTTGTACAAATTATCAATCTTTTCACCTCTAATTATTGGCACATAATTTTTCTTCACAACCATCACACCACCTTTGGTAGAATATTCATAACCCTATGTGTCCAATGCTCCCAGCGATATTAAACTTCGCTTCAATCTTGGGACATGCAAAACACCTGTTATTCTTCTCACCACTCCATCAAACATTTTCACCTTCACAGTACCCGTACCCTTGACTCCAAGTTTTTGATTATTAACAACAAAAACATGACGCTCATCACATGGCTTATAGTTCTCAAACCAATCTCTATTTGGACACATGTGATAAAAGTATCCAGAATCTAGAAACCAGTTACTAACTATACTTTCATCATTAGTAACACATAAAACATCTCCAAGATCATAATTTTCCCCCACCACATTTGTAGAATCTGAATTCTCTGTGATTTCTTTACTTTTCCTCTTCGAGTCAAGATGTTTTGTCAATTCTTCACAATCTCTTCTAACGTGACCCTTCTTGTGACAGTAATAGCATTCTATTGACATATGGTTGATCATGACCTTAATGTTTTGATTATAACAAACAAGCACATCTTGTTTACTAACAAATTGAATTGAGTGTTTAAACCTTCAAAGTTATAAAGATTATTATTCACACTCAAATGAAGTACAAGTGAAGGTTAAACGAGCATTCAAGACAAATCATTCGAGACACAATTCAAAGAGAGGCTCGAAGAGATCAAGAACGTTGAAGATAGAGCTATTTATCGAACCTCATTTATATATATAAAGGTAGAACTCGTCAATGTTTAGCAAGTGCATAAAGCTCAAGTATTTCACATAAATTCATCACTTGCATAAATTGTTTTGACATGAAAATGATCTTAGAAAAATGAACATTTGTAATATATCAAAAACCTTGAAAAGTCATTTCCAAACATCCCTCAAAAGATCACACTTCTATTTTCAATCAAAAAGTTATACTTTGGTTTTTCAATCTCATATTGGGACAGATATTTGACATGGAATATGATCTAATTTGAAGATGATTTCTGAAGAAAAGTTGTAGCACTTTGAATTAGCTTTCCAACGTATTTTTAATCACCTTAATCGGACATCGGGAGAAAACGATATGAGCAAAATACTGAAAGCTGTTCGACGTACACTGTCGTATCGGACGTCCGGTAAAATCGATTTTTGGCCACAACGGTCAAATTTTAACGGTATGATTTTATGACAAAAAATAACGGCTATTTGACCGTCCGGTAAGAGCGTCCGGTTGGACAGAATTTTTGACAGATTTTCATCTATAAATACTCAACTCTCTTCCATTCAATTCCAACACTTATTAGACATATTTTGAGAGAGTTTTTGGTTGAAAATCTATTGAGCTTACATTGATTTATCTTTCAATTCATCTATTACAAGAATTTCTTGATTGATCCAAACTTGGTTTATTTATTTCATCAAGAAATTAACTTTGCAAGAAAACTTTCGAACTCCTCTATTTTCTATCTTGATAAAAGTTTTCTTTGCCAACACTTATTGAAGTGTAAATCTCTCTTTATACTTAACTTGTTATTATTTATTAAGAGAGATTAATTGGTTGAAAACTTTGATATATTGAGCCAAACTATTTCATTATCATTCATTCATCAAAGTTTTCCAACATAACACTCGAGCTTAATTCATTTGCTATCTATTGAAGTGTTTGCCTCTTATCTTCTTGTACTCAACTTTGATTTTATCATTCGATAAAGAAGAGAAGATTTGAATTGTAAAATTCATTTGTAGTGTGGGTCGGTTGTAGTCCCTTAAAGATCAACATTGTAAAGGATCGGTACTCCTTGTTGTAAGTTACCATTATAATACTAATTGGCTTTGCTCGTGACGGAGAGCTTGGTAACGGGGACGTAGATCATTGCATTGGATCGAACCTCATTAAATCGGTTTGTTATCTTTACATTATTGCACTTTACTTTAAATTGATATTTACATTGTGCAATATCATACTTGAATTAAGATAACATATTTGCATATTTGCATATTGTTTTATACTTTGCAATTATATCTTGTGTGTTGAATTGTTTTGAGACTAAGTGTCAAAAAAGTTTTGAAAATCAATTCACCCCCCTCTTGGTTAGTTATTCTTGGGCTAACAATTGGTATCAGAGCAATATGCTCATATTTGAAAAGATTTAACAATCTTGAGTAATGGCTAACCATTGTTTTCAAAATCTTGAGGGGTATTCTACTAATCGCCCTCCTTTATTTGATGGCACAAATTATAACTATTGGAAGACTAGGATGACTATATTTATTCAATCAATAGATTATAGTATTTGGGAAGTTGTTGAATTTGATCCCTATGTGCCTACTAAGGTTATTAAAATTGTTGGAAAATCGGACCAAATCATTTCAAAGCCTAAAGAGGAATATGACGAAGATGATAAGAGAAAATTGTCTTTAAATGCTAGAGCCAAAAATATTCTTTATTGTGCTTTAGATAGAAATGAGTTCAATAGAATTAGTACATGTGATTCGGCTCATGAAATTTGAAATGCTCTAGAAGTCACTCATGTTGGAACTAATAAAGTTAACGAAACAAAAATAAATATGTTGGTTAAAAATTATGAAAATTTCTTTATGAAAGAAGATGAACATATTATTGATATGATTACTCGGTTCACCGATATTGTAAATGGTCTCAAAGGTTTTGATCGAAAATATACTAACGGTGAACTTGTGAGCAAAATGCTTAGGTCACTTTCGGAGGAATTGAGTCCCATACGGATGCTTATAGAAAATACAAAGGATGTAAATACATATCCTTTGGAAGAATTGTATGGAACTCTAATGACCTATGAACTCAACAAAGTCAATGTCAAGGAAAAGACTAGAAAGAGCAAAGAAGAATCAAAAGAGGATAGTCGCAAAATTGCTCTAAAATCGGCAATTGATGAAGGAACAACAAGCAATGATATGAGCGATGATGAACTTGAAGATTTGGTCATTCTTGTCAAGAAATGGAGAAATTTTCGAAGCAACCGAAAATTCGAAAAGAAGGAAGAAAAGAATAAAGAAAGGGGTAAGAAAATTGTTTGTTACAATTGTGACAAACCGAGTCACATTAGTACCGAATGTCCCAACAAGAGAAAGTTCATCAAAAAGAAAGCTCTTAAGGCGACTTGGGATGTTAGCGATGATGACGAAGATGGAAATGATGATCAAGAAGAGATCGCGAACATGTGCTTCATGGCTATCAAAAATAAGGTAAATCTTATCGAAAAATACTCATATGATTGAATTATAATTAATATCGATTTCTCTATTATAAGCTTTTATGTTTATGCTTTCGTATTTTAAATTATGCATGCTTTGATTTAAAATTTGATTATCAATTTATAAAGCTAGGGGGAATATACTGATATGATGAAGTCAAAATTTATGGCTAAATTTGTTTTAAAAATGCATGATCAAATCAATTTAAATTGTGAAATATTTCTATGAATTATGAATTGAATTACGAAGTATAACTTGATCAATTCCATTATTTCCATGAATTATGTTATGAAATATTAGGGGTGGCAAAAAAGCTTGTGGGCTCGCACGGCTCGGGCTCGGCTCGGCTCGGCTCGGAAAAAACCCGACCCAAGCCCGGCTCGGGCTCGGTGGCACCGAGCCACATTTAGTGGCCATGGCCCGAGCCCGGGCCGGCCCGTGTAAAAAAAAAAAAAAATTTCAAAATCTGCCTGCTGTTGCACAGCAGGCAGATTAGCTGTCGTGTAATTAAAAAAAATTTTTTTTTTTAAATCTGCCTGCAACAGCAGGCAGCTATTTGCAGCCGGGCAGGCAGATTTGAATCTGCCTGATTTGATTTCAAACAGATGTAGAGTTATGGACAGGCAGCGGGACAGACGGGCTATTAGGTGTTAGCGTGCACGCAAGATTTTTTCTTGCGTGCACGCAAAAAAATTTTTTTTTTAAAATTTTAAAAATTGAATATTTTTTTTTTGTCTATAAATACGAGAAATTTTTTATAATTTCATATCACTCTTCAATCGCTTAACTCTTTATGCAATATTCTACTCTCCAATTATTTAGCTATTATTTTCAATTTACTCATTTTGCTATATTCTTTACTACAATATTCTGTATTCTCCTCTCCTATTTTTTTTACACATTTGACTATATTCTTTACTACAATTTCTCTCTATTATAATACTTACACATGGATTTTACCAGTGATGAAATTAATCAGTTTAAAGGTAGTTCGAGTACTCCATCGGGGAACGATACATCTCAAAATATTCCAATTAATTTGGAAGATATCGAAGAGGAGGAAGTAGTCGAGGTTAAAAGGTTGAAAAAAGAGTCTGATGATTGTTGGCAACATATGACTCGTAAAAAAGTTGGGGTTCAAAATGGAGTTGATATTTGGAAAGCATGTTGCAATTATTGTGGTAAAGAACTTAGTTGGAAGCCCAGTTCGAGTACATCGCATTTAAATAGACACATTTTACGAAGTTGCAAAGCGAAACCAGTCGGTCTTGACCCGAAACAGACCGAACTAACATTTACCGGTTCCGGTTCCACTTTATCCACTTTTGTATATTCACAGGAAAGATTTCGTGAAGGAATGGCCGCATACGTGGCTGCAGCAGAGATGCCGCTAACGATGATCGAGTCGGAACACTTTACTCGTCTTGTGCAGAAATATCTCCAGCCCAGGTATAATTCTTATTGTAGAAATACTCTTCGTTCGGATGCTATAAAATTATATAACAGAAGAAAACAAACTGCTATTGAAAATCTAAAAACTTTTGATTGTGTTATATCATTTACCTCTGATTTATGGACCGGTGTTAATAAAAAAAGATATATTGCTGCTACAGCTCATTACATTGATCACATATGGATTATGCATAAAAAAATAATTGCATTCAGATGCGTAGAATATCCTCATAATGCGACTAATATATACATGGTTTTAAAAGATATTATACAAGAATATGGTATGCAAGAAATGGTTCGAAGTTTTACTTTTGATAATGCTAGTGTAAACAAAGTTGTTATCGAAAAATTTATTGATGATTTGAATCCTAAATTTGGAGGTTTATTTTTTCATCAACGTTGTGTATGTCACATTATTAATTTGATTGTAAAAGATGGATTGGAATATATAAAATCACCTTTAGATAAAATTAGGCAATCAATTAATTTTATAACTATATCACCAGCAAGAAAGCAAGCATTTAACAGTTTATGTGCAGAGTATGGCTTAGAAGAGAGATCATTTGTCACTGATGTATCACATAGATGGAATTCTACATATCTTATGTTACATTCGTGTGAAAATTATGATAACGTTATTTCAATGTATTATAATGGTAGACATACATATGGACCCGAACATAATTTAGAAGATTGGGAATGGTCTCTTGCATTTCAAGTGAAAAATTTCTTAAAACCTTTTTTCGATGCCACGAAGGAATGTAGCGGTGTTTATTATCCTACATCTTCAATTGTTTTACAACATTTTTTCTATATTGCACAAGCATTTAAAAAACATAGGAGTTTGACAATTTTTGTTAACGTAATTTATTCTATGGAGGCAAAATTTCGTAAATATTGGGAAGAGATACCCTCTTTATTTTTATTAGCTTCAGTGATGGACCATCGACTTAATTTAACTGGCACAAAAGCTACTATAAAGGGGATTTCAAATTTCATGAATATAGAATTATCACATGTGCATATAGAATCTATGTTATGTGAAATGTATAACTATTACGCTGAAAAAAATGGTCAATGTAGTTCTACTACCCAAAGTTCTTTTTCAAAAAATACATCAACAAATGCAGAAAATTTTTGGAATTTTTTAGAGACCAATACTAGTGTTCCCTTATTTAATTCTAGTTCGTCAATATCTAGAGCAGTAGATGTCAGTGGTACAAATCTTGAAATTCCCTCTGAGTTAGCTAGGTATATGTGCGTGGACATTCGTAGTATGTTACAACCAGAACAATTAGAGGAATTTAATCTTTTATCATGGTGGAGGTATAACGAAAGGTAATATCCAATTGTATCAAAAATTGTTCGCGATCTACTAATACCTCCGGTGTCTACGGTAGCATCGGAGGCTGCATTTAGTTTAGGTGGTCGAGTTTTATGTGACGAACGATCAAGACTAAAAGAAGATATATTGGAGGCTTTAATACGTTTGAAGGATTGAGAATGTGCGGAATTACGCCTTCAAGAACAAGTTGACAGTATAATGGCCGAAGAGTTACAACAAATTCAAGCATCTATGATATTGTAAGTTTTTAAATTGATTAGTTTAAAATAAATGTAATTTTTAAATTTTTTTTGCATCAAGAAAAATTGTACACGAAATATTTTATTCGTGTACAGTTTTAACTCCGCCTACGATAATTGTAGCCGGTCCCAAGCCCGGATAAAGGAGGAGGGTTTACAATGTAAACTTTACATTTTTAAAATTTATTTAATTTATAACACGAAGAAAAAAAAAAAAAAAAAAAAACCGAGCCGGCTCGGCCCGCAAAGGCTCGGGACGAAAGCTCGGGCTCGGTACGAGCTTTTTTTTTGGCTCGGGCTCGGCTCGTTGCCACCCCTATGAAATATGATTATGAATTCTAATGCATGCTATGATTGATCTTAAATGCTATTCTTTTAACCTATGCCAAAAGAAAGAAAATCAATTAAATGATTATGTTTGAAAGAGGGAATATCAAAAGAGCAATTTAAACTTGTGATATATGATAAATTTGATTATTGAAAGGGGGAATACATGTATAAACGAAAGGGAGAATTCAATCGAAATACATGTGCCTATGGTTGATTTGAAAAACTGTGATCCTAAATACCATACCATTGCTCATCTATATGCTACATTTTTGCTTATGTCAAAAGGGGGAAGAGATGTGGATAATTATGCTTGCTAATTGTAAACAAGGAAATTCATGCTCAAACTTGATATATGCATGTTGATAGGAGGAACTTATGCTTAAACTTTATATCAATTTGTTCACTATCTATATTGCAAATTATCTTGTTTGTCATAATCAAAAAGGAGGAAATTGTTGACATATGGTTGATCATGACCTTAATGTTTTGATTATAACAAACAAGCACATCTTGTTTACTAACAAATTGAATTGAGTGTTTAAACCTTCAAAGTTATAAAGATTATTATTCACACTCAAATGAAGTACAAGTGAAGGTTAAACGAGCATTCAAGACAAATCATTCGAGACACAATTCAAAGAGAGGCTCGAAGAGATCAAGAACGTTGAAGATAGAGCTATTTATCGAACCTCATTTATATATATAAAGGTAGAACTCGTCAATGTTTAGCAAGTGCATAAAGCTCAAGTATTTCACATAAATTCATCACTTGCATAAATTGTTTTGACATGAAAATGATCTTAGAAAAATGAACATTTGTAATATATCAAAAACCTTGAAAAGTCATTTCCAAACATCCCTCAAAAGATCACACTTCTATTTTCAATCAAAAAGTTATACTTTGGTTTTTCAATCTCATATTGGGACAGATATTTGACATGGAATATGATCTAATTTGAAGATGATTTCTGAAGAAAAGTTGTAGCACTTTGAATTAGCTTTCCAACGTATTTTTAATCACCTTAATCGGACATCGGGAGAAAACGATATGAGCAAAATACTGAAAGCTGTTCGACGTACACTGTCGTATCGGACGTCCGGTAAAATCGATTTTTGGCCACAACGGTCAAATTTTAACGGTATGATTTTATGACAAAAAATAACGGCTATTTGACCGTCCGGTAAGAGCGTCCGGTTGGACAGAATTTTTGACAGATTTTCATCTATAAATACTCAACTCTCTTCCATTCAATTCCAACACTTATTAGACATATTTTGAGAGAGTTTTTGGTTGAAAATCTATTGAGCTTACATTGATTTATCTTTCAATTCATCTATTACAAGAATTTCTTGATTGATCCAAACTTGGTTTATTTATTTCATCAAGAAATTAACTTTGCAAGAAAACTTTCGAACTCCTCTATTTTCTATCTTGATAAAAGTTTTCTTTGCCAACACTTATTGAAGTGTAAATCTCTCTTTATACTTAACTTGTTATTATTTATTAAGAGAGATTAATTGGTTGAAAACTTTGATATATTGAGCCAAACTATTTCATTATCATTCATTCATCAAAGTTTTCCAACATAACACTCGAGCTTAATTCATTTGCTATCTATTGAAGTGTTTGCCTCTTATCTTCTTGTACTCAACTTTGATTTTATCATTCGATAAAGAAGAGAAGATTTGAATTGTAAAATTCATTTGTAGTGTGGGTCGGTTGTAGTCCCTTAAAGATCAACATTGTAAAGGATCGGTACTCCTTGTTGTAAGTTACCATTATAATACTAATTGGTCTTGCTCGTGACGGAGAGCTTGGTAACGGAGACGTAGATCATTGCATTGGATCGAACCCCATTAAATCGGTTTGTTATCTTTACATTATTGTACTTTACTTTAAATTGCTATTTACATTGTGCAATATCATACTTGAATTAAGATAACATATTTGCATATTTACTTATTGTTTTATACTTTGCAATTATATCTTGTGTGTTGAATTGTTTTGAGACTAAGTGTCAAAAAAAGTTTTGAAAACCAATTCACCCCCCTCTTGGTTAGTTATTCTTGGGCTAACACATTCCACGTCTCTCCTTGGACGAGATTGAGAACGATCCCTTTGACCATAATTTCTTCCCGCGATTCACCTCACCATATCTATTATCAGAAGTAGTCAATAGAACCCGATCACCATTCACATTACCACTTGGCTTCTTCATGTTGGCTGTCTCTAACAAAGCAATCGAAACCCCATTCACTGTTAAAGTAGATTTACCAACTAACAGCGTGGTCACCAGTGTCTCATATGATTTAGGCAAGGAAGACAATAACATAATAGTCTTATCTTCGTCCTCAATTTTCACACCCACATTCAACAACTCAGTCACACACTTATTAAACTTATTCAAGTGGTCCCTAACATCAATATCATCATCCATCTTCAACTTATATAATTGTTTCTTCAAATAAAACCTATTAGTTAGGGACTTAGACATATATAAATCTTCTAGCGTTTTCCATAACTTAGAAGCAGATTTCTCGTTCAAAACACTATACTTTACCTCAGGTGCAAGAGTCAATCTGATTGTACTGACTGTCTTCGCTTCTAGTTCTTCCCAATCTGCATCTTTCATCCCTTCTGGCCTCTTACCCTGCAAAGCTTTGTAAAGTCCTTGTTGCACGAGAATATCTTCAACAGTACTTTTCCAAATATTGAAATTATTCTTCCCATCAAATCGCTCCACCTCAAACTTGGAACTTGTCATCATCTTCGCAATAATCCCAAAGTGTGAACCTTTAGCTCTAATACTACTTGTTGGGGGGAAAAAATCAATTTTCCCACCCCAAATCAACCAAACGCAGAGGAAACACAAGACACAAATAATTGGACAAAAGAGGAAAAAACAAAGAATTTAACGTGGCTTCAGCTGATTGCTGATAACTACAGGAGAATAACACTTTTATTGATAAGAAAAATAAATCACTCGTTACAATATTTTTCTCACCCCCACAACTTCTCCCTACGCAAAGAAAGAACAACAAACGTGTTTTCTTCCTATGTATACTCTCTCTCTCACATGCACACACTATTTCTCTCTCTCCTCTCTTTTTCACCTTTTTTCACGTCAACTTCATTGGCAAGTTCAATGTATATATAACCATAAATTATGCCAAAAAACTTATCTAATCACAATTGAACTCTCTTAATTATTTTTCTTATATAATAATACCAATAATATTATTTTCTTTTTCTACTTGGTATTATATAAAGAAAAATACTCATAGTTTAACTTACCACTTTTTTCCTTTTCTTGTCAAATAAGAATTCTTTATTCTATAATTATTTTGGTTAATCCCAACAATAACCCCTAGCCATGTTAGATGGGCCTCTAGTCTCCGAGGTGGTTATGGTCCGAAGCTTATGCATTAGGACAACTGTGATGTGACACTTTGAGCCACATGCAATATAATTGATGTTACATTTATGTACAAAATTTTTTCGTTTAGAACAATGTATGAGATATCACATACTTGTGATAATTAGATTATAATGTATTGATACTTTATATACAAGTCATTGAGATGAGATGGTGTTAAGCATCTAAGATCTTCAAACTCATTCATTTTCTTATAAATACTTAGTTATATTTGAAGGTAATGAAGATTTTGTCATGCTCACTCTAAAAATATAAAATCCGACTCCCATTTTCCTTTTCCCTTTGTGCCACTCCTGCACCCTCACTTCTGAAGTTTTAAGACACGAGAT